>JAVJIF010030287.1:0-502978 GCA_038442645.1 Agave tequilana
TTTTCCTTTCTTAAATTTTTTTTTTGAAGAGAGCAATATTTTGATATATTTTTATAAGAAATTAAGTCAATTTTAAGAAATAAGAGAATCATAATTAAGATTTCTTATACTTGGTCAAAATAAGATTATTTGTTTGATTTCTAGAGCTAGGAAGAAAAGTTGAAAAGTAATTTAGTCTTGATTTTTACCTTAATGAAATATGCATGCTTTATACACTTACACACTTAGGATTCAAAAACAAAGATTATTATGCCTTATATAAAAAGAAAAGAAAAGAAAAAATATGTACTTATATCAAAAATCCTCTGATTAAGCTGGGTATTTGTGCCTCATAAAGCATGAGTATTCACGCCTAAAAGTGGTTCATATAATAAAATCCTTAGTTTTGTGGCCTTGTTTGGTCGAGTCCTTGGAGTGTTTTCTCACCCGATGCTCTAAGACTGTCCGATTTGGGAGTCACCGATTAAAGACTCGTTACATGGGCAGATTAGAAGCCTAATAAAACTGAGAATAAAATACCAGCAAAAATATAAAAAAATCAATAATAAGACATAAGAGTTAGAGTTAAAGAACCCTTAGTCAAAATTTTATGGTCACGAAAGGTGCATATGACTTAGGGTAAAGTAATAGACTAAATGAGAATACAATTTGACTCCTTACTTTGATTGATAACAAGTTTTTGAATAGAGACTAAGTTTAGGAATGTGTTTTCAAAATACTAATACTTTGTTCCTCTTTCTTTATGGATTTTGTGGGTAATCCACTACAAACCCTCACGAGACAAAACTCGTCCTCTAGGGGAAACCTAGAGGTTTAACGGCTCGTTGCACATGCTCAGTGCAATCACATGACTTGCGAAAGTGGTCTAATAATTTTTGGTTTAGTTTTGTTGTTTTGCTCGAGGACGAGCAAAAGATAGGTGTGGGGTGTGATCGTACATATATTTTTCATTCTTTTCATTACACTCTTACATTTATCGTGTAATAAATCTGCTAATTTTCTTTTCTTAAATGTCTATTTTGCAGAAGATAATCAATGAGAGAAAGAGGATTAAACCAAATAAATATCAGTTAAATCGGATTTAGATTATTTCTGATCTATTTGTTAGCTGAGGATGATCCCAGATCCAGTCAGTTAAAATCAGATTTTGGTGAACCAATTCGGTTAACTTAAAGATCTATTAGGATATCACCACATCCAGAATAAATCAAGATTTGGGGCAAATGTTCAGCTGAAGATCAAAGCAAATCAGAAAGATAACACCAAATGAAAATCGGTAAAATTGAATTTCTATAAATCCATTTTAATTAGCTAAAGATCAACCAGGATAACGCCAATACAGAGTCCAAATAGAGAATCCAAGGAGATAATCCAAGATGGACGGATGCCAGGATGCCACGCTCCCTGGATGTGGCCACATCCAGGCTGCAGATCCGCGGCCAAAGCTGCGGATCTACGACAATCTGGTAAGATTTGGGGAGCGTTTGCTCCCCTATCTTCAGATGCTCTCTCCCGTTCCATATTTACTATAAATGAAATCACCTAGAGGGGGGGGTGAATAGGTGACTAGCTAATCTAATGGTCAATTACTGCGAAATTAAAACTATTTATGCAAACTAATCTTCTAACGCTAAACACACCAAGTATAACACAAGAGTGTAGCCAGATTCTCCGTGAAGGACGCTGGACTAACTCCTCAAGATTCCTCTAGATAGAGTTGAGGTGCCGCTTTGGTTCTCTTGGTTGAATACAATGTTAGAAAATAATCCCCAAGCATATAACAATTAAGCACAATGTATATCAAGCATATAAAGAAAAGACAATATAGCATGCAAGATATAAAGACAAGTAGAGATAGAGAGAGATCAATCGCAAACACGAGAGAATTGTTTCGAGGTTCGAGCACACTTGCTCTACGTCCCTGCCTTCAACACTATGAAGGATTTCCACTAAAATCGATCCCTCCAGATCACTCGGTGCCGCACCACCTACAAGGAGTTCCCGCTAGAACTCTTGGACTCTCTAGTCCTCTCTTGTTCCCGCAAGAATAACACACCGCAAGCACGCAAGCTTGTCGAGGCCGCACCTCTACAAAGAGCTCTCACTAGAACTCGAAACACCGCAAACACACAAGTCCGCCTCCTCAAAACAAAGATGTAAACTTTGGTGATCACAACACTTTGATCACCTAAAATCACTCTCACAACAACTCTCCTATAAGATGGATATATCAATGAAAAACTCAAGTATGTGTGAGAAAAACTAGGATTGAAGTTGTGGTGAAAAAAAATAAGAATTCACTTTTGAAAACTCTTGATAAACTCTCCTTTTGAATGGAAGTATTTGGCTCTAAAACAAGTAGAGAAAACCTCTTAATAGAGTAGGAAAAACTAGCTCCAAAACCCACTTAAAATCTTGTTTAAAACGGTCCATGGGAGCCCCCTTTTATATGTAGGAAAAACTAGTCGTTGGGGCAAAACAGCAGTCTGCACTGCTGTCGGTCGACCGGCCCGGTCGACCGGCTTGGTCGACCGTGGCCTGGAAACAGAGAGCAGAATTCTCTGCCGGTCGACCGCCCGGTCGACCGGGGCTTTCCAGAGAGTAGAGCTCTCTAGACGGTCGACCGGGTCGGTCGACCGGCCCTCCAGCCAAACAAGGCATGCACGTTTGTGCACGTCGATCGACCGACTCGGTCGACCGACTCCTGGCTCGGTCAACCGTCCCGGTCGACCGGCAGAAACCAAAACAGAACATTTAGGGATTGAAAACTTGGTATTTTTCCTTTAATAAAATCCCATAAAATCTCTAAAAATCTACAAAAATAAGTTCAGTATAATACTTTGATATACAAACATGTTTGAGTAAAAATCAAGCCATGTTACAAACATTTTGAACTATTTTTGTAACTTAGAAATTTTGGCTTAAAACAAAAACCGTATTTTTCAAAATAGATTTTTTCAAAACTTCTCCAAATACAAAACAAGATATTTTAAACTCTTTTAAAGCATAGAGTGTATGGAATGATCCACTACACATAAAAGATGAAATATCTATGTTTTTGACAATAAGCACTAAAATGGTTTTGGTTAAAGACAAGTATACTTTGAATTCCAAAAATCAAACCGGTATTTTTCCAAAATGAAAACACTTTTGTATTTTACCAAAATGAAAATTCTTTTATGAAAACTCATCTAAATCGTGCATGTGAGTGTATATGATATACTTGAGCAATCCACCAACTATTCTATCCTTTACATTTTATCTAAAATAAAATCTTAACAAAAACAAACCTAGACACAAGTCTTCTCTTGAAGGGCTTAACTTGAAGTCTTCTTCTCCTTCTTGACTTGGTCCAAACCTTAATCCAAAGAGTTAGACTCCTCTTGAGTACTTAATGTGATCTTGATGCATTAGCTCTTGAATCAAATCATGCTAGCTCCAAAACTTGACTTTAAATCCTTTGTTGAAGCTAAACACCTACTAAGATCTTGATCACAAATTTGAGACTAATTAAACACAAGATCATTAGTACTATAACTACATGAGTTATCATCATCAAAACTCGAGTGATGGGCCTTTGGGCCAACAATAAATACCTGCAAATTCTCAGTGTACAGAAAGCGATCAAGTAGAGAAGGATTCTTAGGCTAGTTTCTCATTCATTTTAGTGTAGGTTTTTATTTTCATTTTATGTAATTTTAATTTCTTTGTAAGCATAGGTTAGACTAAGATTCATGTAAGTAAGAGAGAGAGAGAGATTTATGTTGAGAGTGACACCGATGTGACATTCTCCTTTCTTTCATCATTTCTGCAAGCAATAAAAAGGTAACTTTTTTATGTTCATCTTTGTTTTCATTTTCTTATTCTTCTTCTTTCTATTTTTCCTCTTTTGGTTTTAATGATAGTCCAAGTGAGTCAAATAGCATCAGTATTGCTTTGCCTTAGCGAGTGCCATCGATAGCTCATGACGATGGATTCTTCTCTATGTTTGTATCATTTCATACTTGCTCGAAAAAGTCTTGATGACGTAATATGAATTGGGACTAAGTTAATCTTATGAGTTATGTGTTGATCGCCTCCAATCAAGGTAAACATGTAAGGATTCTAGGTAAGTCATCAACCGAAAGAAGTGGGTAAGTTCTTTTAGTTTTTTCTTCCTTTCTTTTAAATCTTTTAGTTTAGATCACTACCATCTCCCAACTCTTTTATTCACTCTTTTTAATTTCTTTCTTTAACTTGGTTTTCTATTTTTTTCAAAATCATCATCTCCTTCTATCTATCATCTTCACAAATTAACATAGTTTTAATTTCCTTTTCTTTGAAAGAATAAGAGAAAATTTTTAACCATTTTCAAGTAACTTAAAAGAGAACTTACAAAACGCTTCCATCGCTAGTCCCTCCTTGTGGATCACGACCCACATAGCTACTCGCTATAGTGGTAGTATTGAGTACTTGCACACTTCTATTATAAAGTTCTGAAATTCTGTGTTTTCTGTGTGCAGGTCTGAATTAATCACATCACTTCGCAGCAGGGATTTTTCCCACTCAGAATCCTACCAAATTCCACACTCTATTGCTGGGATTTTTCTCACTCAGGTATCCAACTTTGCTGTAGGGATTTCTCCCTCTCAAATTCTTAAGGTCACAACTTTATTGATGGGTCATACCCATCCCTAAAGTGTATGTGAATCCAACTCTGCATCTGGGATTTCCCCCACCCGGAGGATAAAAATTTAAAGGAACCGCTGATGGGACTATTCCCACTCGAGAATACTACAAACCTACCAAACCATCCACAGGCCATGTCAAACATCTCAGAGTTAAAGACATGCACTCCTAGGAGACACAGTCAATTCCAAACAAAATATTATTCTAAATCTTTCCATTCGAATTACATTACTTTAAATTTACATGATTACATCTAACATAAGTAAAATGAGATTATGTCACATTTATGTGTATACATTTTTGAAAAAAAAAATATGGATGATCTAGCTCTTATCATCCAGCCCTATCAAACATGTTCCTGATGCTGAAGCAAATAAAGATCTACCTATCGGAAAATACTTCACGGAGGCACGACCTTATTGCTCACGCCACTATTCAAGAGTCTCGGAGGAAGCTCAGTGGTTCCTTCACAAAAGTAAGATCCTTCGTATGAAGAATCTTCCTCTTTCTGCCTGGAACATGCCTCTTAGGAAACCAGATAGACTCCGACAAGACATACAAGCCAGGATGATATCACACCACTAACGTTTTATTCTGAGGAAGAGGTCAGAGATCCAGAATAAAGAGTGCTTATTGGTGACAACCCAAAGAATACCCCCACACACCTGATTAGTCTCTAAAATTGCATATTTCATATAACATCTTCACATTTATTTATATTAAATTCTGTTAATAATACCTCTCTTGAATGTTTCTAGATCCATGGTATGAAATGAAGAAGAAAGCCCAAAAATCTCATTTAATTGGTGATTAAAAGCTTACAAGAATAGAATTGACTTTGGAGGATGGTTTCGCAAAACCAGGGGTCTAAATCTGGAAACCAGCAAGTACAGCAGATAGGGGTGACATGACAACGCGCGACAGGCATCGCCGCGCGCACGACCACACCATAGCCGCGTTTTCGCGGCTCTTGTGTGAAGCCGCGCGTCAAGATTTGACGCGCGGCTCCGTACTGACCTCCTTGTGCCCTGGTTCGTCTATAAATACCCTGGGATGTCCAACGTACCAGAGAGAGGAGTTTTGAGTAGTTTTTAGATAGTTTTTAGGGTTTTCTCCTTATTGTAGTTTAGGGTAGTTTAGTTTAGTTGTTGTTCTTTTTCCTTCCTTGTATTTTTTATTTCTTATAGATCTTGTAATAGGAGAGAGAGTAGTTCATGAGTGGAAAGCAAGAGTGCTTGTAATGGAAGGTGACAATTTATGAAAAATTCTCTCTTATCTCTCTTTGTTTTCTTCTCTCTAACTCCTCTTACATGCTTAGCTAATTTTCTCTCATGGCAACTAACTACGAACAATTAACTTTCTAACTCCTTACTGGATAATCCACATGAATCTAATAGCCTCTACTTGGCCTTGCTCTTGCAAGAGCCATTGATTGCTCATGATGATGGATTCTAACACTCTAACATCCTAACTCTCAAACAAGCTAACATTACTTTATTTCATACTTACTTTTGTTTAGTTTTGATGGTTTAAGTGTAGCTTGTACTTGTTTTGTTGAGTTTGGACGTGATGAGTTAACATATGGGTCATGCTTTGAAACACTCTTGAACCAAGGACTAGTGATGGCCAAGGATACATGTGAGGCAACTATCACTAAGAGGTTAGCATGGTTAGTGGAGCCATTAGTAGTTAGTAGTAATGGGTTTTCTTTCCTTTTTACTTGTTTAGAAATATATCAAAATCACAAATACCATCTTTCTATGTTCCACTTCTTTGTTTTTCACCGTACTCTTCTCTTTTCATTCTTTGTTTTCTTTTCTTTTTATTCTTTAAAACATAGAAGAACTGTTAACGCACACACGTGAATAGACCGGTAAAACTTCTATCGCTTCCCGTCCCTGTGGATTCGACCCATTTAACCTCTATGCTATAACGGAAGTATTGAGGAAGTCAAAGCACGCACTTTTAACTCTTGATTTCAAAACATACACTTTTCGTGCACGATTTTCCTCCGATCAACACCCCTCTTGTTGCTTGCCATGAGAAGAGAGTCTCCAAGCGTAAAGCAGCAGCCCTCGACCAGAGTGAAGACTACAAGACATGAAAGATGAGCATGGAATCATATCCACCCCGTGACTATCCAAGACAGCCCCCACTCCTACCTCATTCACGCCACCAATTAAAAAGAACACTGAACCCCGAGCTGAGAGCTTGATTGATCCGATCGGAGATCAAACGAACAAACCAGGTCAAAGTGAAAGCCCCACCGATCCTTCCTGGTAGTAGAGCATTGTCGCGAAAACTGATATTTTGCGACAAGCTCATCGTGAAGACTAGTGTTCTGCACCAACCAGCCTCCCAAACAGTAAGATCCTGGTTACCATTTCCACCATCTCCATCCTCTCTCTCTTTCCTCCACCGAACAAAGAAGAAGAATGACATGGCAACCCACCCCAGCAAAGAGTTTGGAAACAAGGGGTTTTTCAGAGAAGAGGAGAAGCAATTTCCACTCTACGACGCCACCTTATTAATAGATGAAGGAAGAGTCAAAATATCCCTAATTCAAATCTCTAATTCCCAAAAAAGTAGGTCCACATCCCAAGATCCTCTGTCAACCAAATCTGTAGGATATCAACCGCCTCTGCACACGATCTCAGTTGTTATGGTACAAGGACTCGAAAAGACGCCAGTCACAAATTCCATGCCAATCTATCAATCGACACACCAGCTGTTATCCAGCCACGCAATCTCCAGATGAAATCTCAAAGATTCACATTAATGGACCAGATCCTCCCCATCTCCAATTTCCAGAAGAATCCAAGGCAAAGATCTCAACCAACTCTGCACTTCTGACTTCCTGTTATAGGCTTCGCCAAAGAGAAAGAGCGGGGAGCATATGTAGTGGTCAAAAATTGACCCTCAGTAAGATGCTGACACATGCCCACAAGTTCCTCTTTTTAAATTTTCGCAACAATCAACTGCCTCCGTCACATTAGACCCTCTCGAAAGCATCAACGGTTCCCCAGAACCACTCCAGGCCGAATCCAAGTTAACCTCCAAATCTCCGCCACCCAGTACCATCCAGAACAAAACCCTTATTTCGGAGGCATCATCCTCTGTAGTCACCTACAGTCAACATCCCCGACTTCACCCGAAGTCCACCGTAACAACCAAGATCTTCGCCTGCAATCACGCCGCCTCTCCTCTCCCACATTGAAGATGCGTAACACCCATGCGTTCAATGCAGACAGTTATGGGTAATGATGAAATTCGTTGCATGCAATCTCAACCATCATGCCAGCAATCGCGACCGTTACAAGCAAATCCACACATGAAGATCTTACAGCTACAGATATCTCGCGAGCGATCCATCCGCCTAGTAGGGGACGAGTTCAGTACAAATAGACTTTCTTCTCCAGCAAGAGGGAAGACTTTTGATGCGTTCCATCTGCTCCTAACTTAGAGATATACCAATACATATCTGTAATTTCTGTGAACTAGTGACTGATAGTGAATTTTTTCCCTTTTCCCCGTGGTTTTCTCGATTTGGATTTCCATGTAAGAATATCGTATCTCCATCTATTATCTGTGTAGTACTTGTTGTTTACACTTATACCTTCAACACATACTCTTGTTTGTGGTGTGGGTCGACCGTCTGATCACTCACAACAAAAAATCTCCACCACACATACGTAAAGCGGGAGAAACTACCAACATTATGTTACGTAGGTTGAAAAGGAACTCGAGAAGTATTGGTGGTACATGTCATTTGTGACAAGTACTTTAATGCATATGACACCATCAACGTGACGGGAAGACCTTTCTCCCTCATTGGGAGAGGGTGAGAAGGATGCAAAAGGACTTTAGTTGACTTAAACAAAATCATGAGTTCTTGCAGCTAAGATTCCAAAATCCAAAATATCAAAGTCTGACCTTCACCATTCTAAGCTAAACTTCTAAACTGTGGTTCATGGACACTTACCAGCAACTCTTACGAAACAGCTGAAATGAAACCCTAGTTTCATGAACTGGAAGTCGGAACAGACCAAACAGGCCATCGAACAGGTGAGACCGTTCCGACTCAAAGTGGTTATTGGCTTTTAGCCACAATTCTGAAACCTCTTTTTCCAGCTTATAATTCAGTGAGATACGTAACTACAAGGAGCGACAAACAAACTAGAATCATGGCAACTACTGAATCATGTACCTGGCAATCCCCTAATCATTTCTTTCTAAAACATAAAAATTAGGTTAGCAGAGTATTCTACCAATGAATGCAACATAAAGCTCGTTTCTTCATATACATATAAATATAGATCACTGCATTAAGGAAATGTTTACCAAAATGATGCAGCAGCGTGGGTTTCTTGATACATTAACTAGACAAATGGTACATCCTCCCCAGCGTTATGTGGTGAATGAAGCCACCCAAAATGATACACAAACAGACTGATATTTCATTCATAAGTGGCAGCAACTGCAGCTCTCTTGACATGATAAATTACTAGGCAAAAACAGCAATATTCAATCATCGAACAATCCCTTCAGCCATAGAAAATTACGCCAGAAAGCTGTCTTGTGATCCAAATTCCTGCAATAAGAGACGAGTTACTTAGCAGATGCGGAAGGAAAAAGAAAAGAAACAAAGGACCAACACTCACATTAGTACAAAACAATAACCAAATAACATTGTTAACATTTCAGATACCAGCAATAAAAAGCAACCATACAATACATACAAGTTCACTCAGTCGCATATCAGGAGGAGTGTTAGCTCAAAGTCTGTTGTGTTCTGCTGCCGATCAGCAGTTACAAAATGGCTGAGGCTGAGAGTTTGGCATTCTTCTAGGTCCTTCTTAAAATCATCAACACCTCCTTTTCGAGCATACTCAGACAATAAACAAGGCTTGATCCTCTTTGCTTCTTCGACTTCACCCCCACAAGAAAAGACTGGCTCTGAAGGAATTTATCACATAATGCTATACCTTCAGCCAGCTGCTGGGAATCCAACAGATACTGAGACTCGCCTTCCCACCATTTTGATTCTTCTCCCGTGTTTTGGTGATTTTCAACATTTTGAACATCAATCCTTTCCTCTTCAGGATTCTGGGCGCCTCCACATTCGTTTATGACAATACCATTATCCATTGCAACCTGCAATTTGCTTATTCCTTTAAACCTTCTTCGGACAGCAATTAACAGTTATCACCAAAAATAAATAAACAAATTAATAAAGAGAGGAAAAAATGAAGCAGCATGGAGCAATAAACTATACTTGATTGGATGATGCTTGTCTAGGATGGTGCTCATCAGAGACATAATTCTGAGGCAAGGTAGTTAAACTGGGAGAGAGCTCTTGAGGTACTGCAACATCAAGCGCAACTTCCGATGTTGCAGCGAAAACAGGTTCAGCCTCCAGAGTCTCCACCAGTGTCATTGGCAGGTGTTGTAGTTCATTCTTATTATTATCAAATGGTTTTGACACTGGCTGCTGCTGATAAAATATTTTTGAGACAACGAACTCACCATCCTTCTCATCCTCCCCAGTCCCCAGGTGGTATTGGTGCATCACCCAATTGGTCTTCTCATGTTTCTCTCCCTTCTTTAAAGAGCTATAGAGAACCATAATTTTCTTACAACTGATGTGTACACCATCTATAATTACTGGTTTGGTCTTTCCAGTCTTGTGCCAGCGGACATCCCCTCCTAGCCCTCCTGTGTGCTCATTGTCATCATTCTGTTGTATCTTGCGTCGCTTCCGAGTCCCACTGTTGTACGCCTTGAATGTTCGGTGAAAAAAGTGTGATACGCTCCCATCCAGCTTAACGCCTGGCAGAAGAAAGAATTTCATGTTATGGTAAGAAGGAAACAACATGTGACTTATAAGATAATAATCAAATCTTAATGGAGATTTTCCAATTTGTCCGTCACCTGGTAGTTTTTGAGGATGGGTGTAGCAAATTCCATCATCTTCATCCACTGTTGGAATAAACTCATTAATAAAAGGGTGAGACCCCATTATCCCTTTCCCCACTTTTGCTAGCAAATGCCCCAGCAATTACTGATCAGATGGATCAAATTTCACACCTTGAGGTAAGCCTGGCCACTCCTGGACAACCTGATGTCAAAAAGAAATGTCAATAACTATCAGTTACACAAGGCATTTCTTTATGGTTCAATATTTGAGAAAGGTAATTCTATTTACAGGTATTCAGATGAGAAGAGTGGATTGATCATATGCCAATTTTTCTGTATGTGTTAAGTTTCACATCAAGCATTGTCTAAGAAATCTTAAGCCAATCCATTATTTCTTTATGATATTTGTATTATGATCTTTGTTTGGACTATTGTTTCTTTGTATTGTTTATTTAGATGGATTTATATCTATTGAATATTGATTCAATGTTCATATTTTGTAGGTTGGGTAGTTGATTGGGTTATGGCTTGGCGCATTTAAGAAGCTTTCACAATTCTACAATTGGTTAATGATCATATATTCATAAGTTTAATGCAAATTACCGAAGTAAATATACCCCATATTCTTATATATTCTATGCATTAGAGTTGGACACTGATAATCAGAGTTAGGATTAGGGTTAAAAATGAATTGGGGAGAATTAGATGGATGTATCACCCCATCTCATCTCCTTTTTATTATTATAATATATGTGAACATTTACAAAAAAAAAAAAAAAACCTTATACTGATTGATTACATAACACTCTCCCTCAAGTTGGAGCATATACATCATATATCTCAAGTTGGAGCATATACATCATATATGCCCAGCTTGTTACAAATGAACTGCACCCGAAATATCCCAAGTTTCTTAGTCAACAAACCCGCAAGCTGTACAAGCATCATACTTTTTTCATAACACATGACAATCTACTACAATATGCTTTATCCTCTCATAAAACACAGGGTTGTGTACAATGTAAATAGCCAATATGTTATTCCAATATAGTCTCATCGGAGTATTGGGCACAAAACTCATCTCGATCAAAATATCTTATATCCACACAAGCTCATATGTAAGATTAGCCATAGCCCCCGTATTCTGACTCTGCACTGGAACTAGAGACAACGACTTGCTTCTTACTCTACCATGATACAAGATTTCCTTCAATAAAGATACAATACCCTACACTATAGACCTCCTATGAATTGGACAACCTGCCCAATCTGCATCTGAGAAGCCAGTTATGCGGTTATGACCACAATCTAAATACAAAAGTCCACTTTTTGAAGCACCTCAGATATCATAATATCATGATCACAACATCTCAATTACTCGTTTGTAGGGCTGACATGCACTGACTCACAATACTAACTGGATATGCAATATCTGGCTGAGTCATTGTCAAATAGTTTAACTTCTCAACTAGTCATCTACACCTTAGTCTTCCAAGAGCTCCCCTGATCAGATAATAGCTTCAAGTTTGGATCCATCGGTGTATCTATAACTTTATACCCGAGCATACCTGCTCCTGACAACATATCCAACGCGTATCCACTGACAAAGTGAGATCTCCTTCTTAGATCTAGCTACCTCAATCCCCAAAAAATACCTTAGTGGCCCCAAATCTTTAGTCTGAAAATTCTACTGTACTCACTAATCTCCTGGACAACATCATCTCCTGTAATCACAATATCATCAACATAGACCAATAAAAGAATACGTTTTCCCTTATGGATGTGAAAGAAAATCGAGTAATCCTTCTGAGAACGACTGTAGTAGCCATAATTATGACCCCTTGTGAAATTATGACACCTGGCAAATTTTACAGATCATAGGGTTACGAATTCGGTCTCATCCAACAGATCTCACCCGACCACCTGATTAACAGAACGGTTACAACCACGTGGCATGTGGGACTATCAGATGCAGATTTGAACCATAATTCTCGCTAACTAGCATGATCTCTGAAGATCACACACCACTCAACCGATTACAACTGGGGCGTGACATGCAGTTGCGATCGTTGGCTGATCCAGAGGCAAAAATCTCAGTCACGACTCAGCTCATCAACCCTTAGCTATAAAATCGATCTCTTCCCCTTTTGCAGGAGGGGAAACCCTAGAGAATTGAACTATTAGTAGAGTATTGAAAACTAATTGTTATCTCTCTGATTTAATGAATTCTCTCTTTCAACCGTGGTTTTTCCCCTTCAGGGTTTTCACGTAATTCTCTAGTGTTTGCGATTGATTTATTCTCCTAACTTACAGTTTGAGTGTAGATAAATTCACTCAGGAATTTATCTCTATATTTTGGTGCTTCTATTGAGAGCTCTGAGTCTACACTCAAACTTCTCCCAATTCCAAACCTTTCCCTCCTCAAAAAGCCTCATCGAGGTCGAAATGGCCCCATTCAAAGAAGAATATCGCACGTGATGCTGCCTCAGCCGCGTCGAAGGCTAAATTGACAGCCGCCGGGGGCGTTGTACTGGGGCCACCAATCAAACTCCACATCCCGACGTCCTCATTGAAGACGTATGAGGACTTTCTTCGCCTACTGTTCCGGGGTCAGCGGACAACGCTCACGACACTCGACTCCCCTTCGAGAGCCAACTCGTCCAAATGCTCTCCAGTCTTCAGAGGTAGTTGGACGAATAACGGGCGAAGGCGGCTCGTGAGTGCGAGAAGGCGGTCTTACAGAGAGACGCAGCGGTCTGCAGCTCGTCGCTCAAATCAAAACCTTGCGGAGGTCACAATCCACCAGGAACCAAAGTATGAAAGGGTCTCATACTCCTCTGTCTCCGCCACCTAGCACTATTCGAGCCGCTAGCACCGAGAGCAATCGGAGGCACGACAGGTTACTCTCCCCAAGTGGCAGTCAGCAGTCTGAGAACTCTGGGTTGCACAGGACCCCGAAGGCTCCTGTATGGAGGACATCGAGGAGATTGTCCGGAAGCAGGTTGAGAAAGCAAATCAACTTCTCTGAAAGGAGATAGAGCTTGAGGACCTTCAACTCTCCGCTCTCCGAGGAAATCACTTCTCATCGCTTCCCGAGGAAGTTCATGATGCCGAGCTTCGAGTGCTACTCGGGAGCGACCGACCCCATCCAATATCTCCGTCAGTACTAGGACAAGATGGCGGTCCACTCTTACGACGACCTATTTCTAAGTCGCTTGTTTCCATCTAGTTTCAAAGGCTCTACTTACAACTGATTCTACACACGAGACAATCCTCCGGAGCTTCGAGAAGGTGAAGCAGGCCTTCTACCACCAATACGCTTCCCGACGGAAGCATAAGAAGAACAACCATCTTCTCATCTCATCAAAATGAAGCCTCGGAGAGCCTCAAGCAGTATGTCAGTTATTTCCATAGCCAAATGACTTTGGTGTATAACTGTAATGACAACGTGGTTTGCCGTCGCGTTTATCAGTGGGTTGCAAATCTCCCACTCTTTCTACATCTGGTGAAACACACGGTCACCAAGATGAGGGACACCCTCACTAGCGTCGAGAAGTTTATTCAAATTGAGAATGCTACCCAGAGTTCTGCCAACCGCTCTCCCAACGAGGGGCAAAGTGGAGAAACAGAAGGTGCAACCTGTTCTTCTGAAGAAGACTTCGAGCCGGGCGGTCGAAGCTGTCAACAAGCCCGCTTGGAACCTCATCAAGGTCCACGGGGATGAAGCCAACTTCACTCTGTAGACCAGATGTACAACACCACCAAGGACTAAGAGTTTATCAGGTGCACAAGGACACTCCAGACCAACCGGAGGGACTGGGAGCCGGAGCGTACTGCGCTTTCCATGACGATATGGGCCATCGTATCGTGGAATTTCAGGGTGTTTGGCAGGTATAAGAGGAATAAAACTGCTTGTTATGCCATTGTCTTCCCCTTCTTAGTCCACAAGCCAAATGGGGCCTTAATCCAGCCTAATAAGCAAATACCAAAAATGTCAAGCCCTTTGTCCTTTGCTCATCTCAATCTCTATTTCAGATTAGTCTAGGGCACACAGTTCATCCTTTTCTCATTGACAGACCACACCTGCAGTGATACTCCCCTTTCAAAGTTAAATGTTTCTCTTTTTCTGTTTTTTTCTCAACTTATTTCCCTTTCTCTCACATGCTTCCTCATTTCATTACCCTTTCTCATGAATTAAGATAAGTTTATTTCATTTTCTACTTTGTAGAAAGTCCCTCACATTTTATCTGATTTTAAAGGTCTTCAGCATTAAAATATCTTAATACATATGCAGTACCACATAATTCGGTCATACTCTACATAATATGCTTTTGTGCTATGTGGTGCCCAATCACACACATAATGCATGAACTGATCTTTTCACAGTATATAAATAACTAAGTAGCTAACCCAAATTGACGGAGACCAAGAAATGGAATGTGCCCCCTAATTAAACTAACATTACAAATTTATGAATAACATGTTAAAGTTCAAAAAAATGTCATCATAGTAAATATTATATAAAAGGTTCAAGGACAATAGTTATCGGAATACCGAAGGTAAAATCAAACATCGCTGTTATCGATAATGTGGTTGCACCGAGGACAAGCTTTTGTGGGGTTGCTTATCCATTTTACTTTGTTGGGATCAACTGACTCAGCTGCATATTTTATTTTTGTAGCAATTCTTTTGCTATCTATCAGCCATGAAGGTCTGCATAAAATGCAAAAAATGAAAGTTAGCACATTATAAAGCGAGTAGAGTAAAGAGATCAAGCACCCAGAAAACATAAACAATATAATTCTTGACACCATTAGTTCTATATAACCTAAGAAGTACGGACATGAGATACTAGTACGACACGGACACGGAACATGACAAATTCTTAAATAATAAGACACGGGGACACGACAACATGACACTAGAACATGTACATAAGTAACAATAAGACTACATAAATATACATGCATAATCATGTCTTTGCGTCTAAAAATTCTCATAGTTCACTGTTTTATACAGAAGTTCATGCACTTTTTATATTGAAACCATATTTAAATTTATCATAGTTTTATACAAGTTAATATTTTGATGTCATTTTCTTCTTCACTAAAATAGTCTTTGATACATAAGAAAAAACAAATAAATATCTCAAATATGTAGTATGAACAAACTGTAAGCGAAATATAAACATTTGACCTAGAAGTACCCGACAATTGTCTTAAATTAAAAAAATCTGCATAAGATTGAGGATAAGTTTAAGAAGTGTCCGAGGAAGTGTTTGTGTTCGACACTGGTGTCAATGTGTCCACATGAGTACTGCTTCATAGTAGAAGTATACGTACTTTTATATAAGTACACGGGCACGGCTTCATAATAGAAGTACACAACCATTGCATCATATATAGAAACATTGCACGTACTTTTATATATTATACAGTTTTGAGAACTAGCCTCCCAGGCTGAACCCTTTTGGATATGTTTTATTGCCACTGACATCTCAAGCAGTGTTTTAAATGTCGGATATCAGGAAAATGTCAGATGTCTTAATCGGATGTTGGATTTCAGATTTCAGAGAATTTTGAGGCCATCTAGAAATTTCGGACGTCACGACGGATAATAAATATATATCTTAGATGTTTTAAGCAATGTAATCTTAAAGTTTTTATCAAGGTAATACATATACAACTTATGCAAAACTACATAAATATGTTTAGAATAGATATACTTACCTTAACATTTTGCATACACTCACTAACCCATTGTAGAAATTTCTCAATTGCTTCAATTTTCAATACCAACCAACATATTAGATTTTTCTCAAATGTCCGCGACATATCAGATTTTTCCCGAAATGTCGGCCGATATTTTCCAAACGCCATTTCAAATGAGGGTGGGGATGTCGTGACGGTGAAGGCTTGAAAACGAAATGTCGGCCGACATTTCAGAAATGTCGGCCAACATTTAAAACACTGATATTCTCAAGGTCACAAAAGCTAGAAGAAATCTAGATACCTCAGTCTCCCTATGCTTTGTCATCTGTCAGTATATATGGCACCATATATATAGGTGCATTGCACGTATTTTTATTTATGATACAGTCCTGAGCTCAGAACCAGCCTCCCTGGCTAAACCCTTTTGGTGGGTTTTGTTGCAACTAACATATCAAAGTCACAAAAGCAGGAAAAATCTAGAATTCATCAGTCTCCCTATGCTTTGATCATAAAAGTAAACCTGGGAGTAATGGTCTGTGGCGTGTTGCTCCACATCCTTAAGCAATAGAAACCATCAATATACTCAGCTCAAGTTATCCCCAGCTCTCGCATAATACAGATGCTAACAAAGTCTGGTCTATAATTTCAGATTTTGCTCAAGCTAATTCACATTGTGCATTAATTTTTAACACAACTAAAATTTTGAGCTGGTTTTACTTGTGTCTAGGTAATTTAAGTTGAGCCAGTTTTCATATCTACCCATGCATCAATATTTCAGGGCACAGCCAAGGCACATAGTTGTAGAATTGAAGAAGAGATTATACGAAAGAATATCATATCAAGATCTCTTAAACCGTCCTTATTAAACAACATATTGTCTCGCGATATCGTCTGATATTAAATTACATCGGATACGATGATGGGAAATCTATTTTTAGGAGTTGTGGAAAGGCCCGAAGAGACTTTATATCCTGACTCACGAAAGGCTATGAGTGCTCAGATATGCGACTAGAATGGTTGGTCTACTCTTATTTTTATAGAGTAAATAGAGTAAAGTTAAAAGTTGAAAAGAAAATATATGTAAGAATAGTGGTGGTGGGTTCTCTTGATTCCTTCACGAAAAGAAAGGCAGTAAGCTTAAATCAAATATGAAATAGAGGTATCTGATAGATGGTTATCTCTCTTGATAGTATATTTTTATGCTTTTTGCTTAGTAAAGAAGTGTCAAAACAAACAAAGGGTCTTATATTCTTACTCTTGCTCCACTCCATTAGAAGAGCATTCCTTTGCTATTTCCAAAGAAAAACATGTGTATGATCGTATTTGTACTTAATGCTTCATGATTCTTGTAACGCCCCGATCCCGGCGGGTACGGGGACGTCACTGCGACGTATATACGCAGGTCAGAAATACCCTCACGTGTATACGCTAAGCATCAGTACAGGCAAGAATCAGAGTACGGAAGCAAGTGGTGCATTATACATTCCAACACATGAGTACAATTACAAAGTTATCACCAGAGGTGACAAATATTACAATAATATTACATCACCTGATAGGCGCAAATGCGAGAATACAAAGATATATATATGTATGAACAGTACAAAAGGGCGCTCACGAGATAGCTGGAAGAGCCGCGAGCCAACAGGGGGAGCAAGGATGGGACTGGAGCTACAGCTGATCTGACTGCTCCGCAGAAGTGAACTTGGTCCTCAGCAAGAAAATACTCTACGGTTCAAGCTCCAGGACCTGGACATGAGGATCCAGAGGAGTCAGAACTCCCCAGGCGAGTAGTGATACAAATGCCAGATGGCGTGCTGAGATAAGTACAAGTGTATTGATAAAAACTGAATCATAATCATGCATTGAAAACCGTGTCGTGAGCAGGAGCATGTATAAGCAGGTAGATATGTAACAAGTGCTATCAGGCAGGGAGTACTCATGGTATGACAAGATAAGAGCAGGTAAGGCGGTGAGAAGTAGAATAGATAGGACAACACCAGATATCTCCTAAATTAACATAAAACCGATAAAACCGAATAAAGCCGATTACGAGCAAAACCGATCGCACAAGCTTAGGTCACGGCTCCATGAGACTAGTACCTCGAAGGAATAATCCAAATAAGGAAACCCTCATCTATATACCTTTACCTCATGTTACCGTAACCTGAACTTGTACAGCTCGAGTTACAAAACAATACAACCGCATCATATTAGTATATTATTATAATTAGGCTGTCTAAGTTGTAGGTTTTAGTATGTGTCCCATTACACATACTTCTACTTATAACTTATAGAGCAAGTTATTTGAAAACTGATAAAGTTCGATGAATCATGTTCTGGATGGGCCCCGTACATGCCCGGGACAACGGTTCAGGAGTATCCGGTGCTGAGCCGGAACGTACCGCTAGGTACCGGGACTTATGGACGCCCCGAACAGGAATAGAGTATCGCAGATCCCATAGAAATAGGCTTAGGGCGTGTGCATACCCGGCAGGAATAAACAGGAGTAGGGGTGCCAGCACACCCCACGGAATCCCTGGTGGCCGCCAGGTGATCCCTCAAGTATGTGGCCACGCGCGGCTCGATAAGACCACCATAAACATGATTAATGAGGGCCCATCAGTTTCCCCAAACCAGGTACAAGTTGTCTATTTATAATAATTTATCAAGTAAATATCACTTTTATGGTAAGAACCGAAGCAGGACATGATCAGGAAATTCAGGAGTACATAACAAGAATCATAACAGGAGATCAGGTACAGACAGGGGGTGATCCTACAGATTCAAGAGGTGGCCCCACAGATTCAAGAGGTGGCCCCCACCATGTGTGTGGTGTGGCACTTTGTTCCATGTGGCACTTTGCTCTGAGGGGATGGATTCTAGAGGTGGCCCCCACAGATTCAAGAGGTGGCCCCCACCACGAGTGTGATGTGGCACTTTGTTCCGTGTGGCACTTAGTTCCATTCAGGATTTGACGGGAACAGGTGGTACAACATGAGTCAGTGTCAAGTAGTAGTATGTCAGGTGTCAGGTGATAACATATCAAACAGGTATATGTCAGCTTGTATCTGGCGATGGTAGAGTGATAGTTGAGTAACATCAAGTGGAGTTGAGCAACTGAATAATAGTTGGGTAACATCAAGTGGAGTTGAGCAATTGAAGGCACATGATCAATACAAAATCCATGGGAAGAGTCTATTTCTAATAAAGGGATCAAATACAGCAGTTAGCCAATTCTAGTCGACTAGGAAAAATAAGTAGTCGACTAGAGAAGGAGTTAGTCGACTATAGAGGAGGACCAAGTCGACTAATAAGGCCGCGTCTCATAGAGCCGCGTCTTCAGGAAAAAGTCGACTAGGGAAAAATGGGTAGTCGACTAACAAGGCCGCGTCTCAGAGAGCCGCGTCTTCAGGAAAAAGTTAGTCGACTAGGGAAAAAGATAGTCGACTAATAAGGTTGCGTTTGGTAGGGTCGCGTCTTCAAGAAAAAGTTAGTCGACTAGGAGTAAAGGAGTAGTCGACTAATAAGGTCGCGTCTCAAAGAGCCGCGTCTTCAAGAAAAAGTTAGACGACTAGGGGAAAAAGATAGTCGACTAATAAGGCTGCGTTTTCAGAAAAAGGGCGCGTTTCAAATAAGCTAGTCGACTTGAGGTAAGGGAGTAGTCGACTAATAAAGGGTTCAAGTCGACTAATGACTGGGTCAAGTCGACTATCAGAGTGCAAACAGAGAGCAGAACCTGACTTTTGAGGGTTGCGTTTATTGATAAAAATTACAAGTATGAAAATAGTTATCCATGTCTTGGCGAGTAAAGTTACTCGCCTAAAATGTTCCTTTGATGCGTCCGACGAAGAAAAGCTCGGCCCCAATCCAAAAGGAGGGCACCGGCCTTAGAGTCTTGCCAACGGAGAAGAGCGCGGCCCCAATCCGAAAGGAGTGGCCGGCCTTCACAAGGGAAGGAGGTTGATGGTGCAAGTATAGTTCAAAATCAAAAGTTGGAGTTTTGGAAACGAAGCTTCGGAGAGCGAAGCTATAGGTCATCGGAAAGAGCACGATGCGGGGATGAAGGTGGCATGATCGTTGGTGGCCAAGGTGGTGTATAAGGTGGTGGAGATGGTGATGAAGCTATGGAGGTTAATGGGTCATTTAGGTGGAAAAGAAGAGGAAGAAGATGGTGGAGGTGGTGTTGTGGTTGAAATGGAGGAGGAGATGGAGGAGAATGAGGTGGTGGCGTTGGTGAAGGAGTGGTGGAGGAGATGGTGGTGGAAATGGAGGAGTGGTGGCCGGCCAAGGGAGTGGGCTGCTGTTGGCCTCTCTGTTGGCTGCCAAAAGAAGAAGAAGAGAAATGAAAGAGAGAGGAGTGGAGGCATTTATATATAGGATGGGAATGAATATAATAATGTGTATACTTTTCAAAGCAAAGAAACATAAAAAGAGGACTTGCGTTTCCCTCTCCAAACGCAGCCCTCAAACCTGCGTTTAGGCCAAAATGAGCCAAACGCGGGAATTAAAGCCGCGTCCAGGGAAGATGCAAAAAGGCTGCGTTTAACAAAAGGACAAAAGTCATAATGACTTGATGGGAGTTGATCCGAAGTGCATTTAATGCAGAATGGAGAGGATCTCTGCACTAAATGCAGAATCCCAGGTAGGTGAAACTCGCGTTTGAGGAAGGAGGAAGAAAATGGGAAAAACAGAAAAGTGGAATGTTTGGATAAATTCTCGGTATCTGGGAAAATACCGAAAACTCCGGAAAGGTCCAAAAATAACATAGCTTGGAAAGTTCCCCAAAAATTCTCAAAAATAACAAATATTATAAAAAGATTTTTGGTGAAATCGGTTTTCAGAAATTCAATCTCATTTTCAAAATAAAATCATAAAGTCAACCGTTAATATCGGTCTACACCGGGTTGGCCGGATTTTGATAAAATCAGAAAATTCTCAGAAAAAGTATTTAGATAGAAAATATAATTTTAAGAAGTTATGGGGAAGCCGTTTCTTGAAATTCAACTCCGTTTGTAAATTAAAAATCCGGGAGTCGGTCAGCGACACTGGTCGACACCGGTTTTGAAGAATTTCAATTTAATTCTGGAAAATTCCAGAAAATCATAGGAAATCTAAAATATTAGAAAATGATGTTTAAAACTGAAATCGGTCAAATTGAAATACCAGAAAGACTAAATCGAGTAATAAACTGAGATCGGGTCCCTGGTTCAGACTAGGGCTGAATCCGAGTCCACGAATCTGGATCCAAAACAAAACAATCATATAAACAATTCATAATACAAGATAAATACAGGAAGCAAATCGAAAAATACGATCGGAAAATCTGGATACGCAACTAAGTACGTATTCCGGGAGCGGGGTGTTACAACTCTACAAGAAACCCTAAATATAGAAACTTGTTATGAGTGTATTCATTGAATTGGTGATGGGGATCACTCTACTTTTAGTTTCTTTAGTTCTTTATTTGTGTTAGTAGTGTTTTAGTCCCACATTGGTTGTGGTAGGAAAGTCTTCTTTGTAAGAGCCTATATAAGGCCATGAGTTATAGTTGTAAGATTAGATGATGATGAATTGAAATTGCACCCCTTTTGTTTAGCATGATGATTTGCTTTACAAATTGAATCTCTTGCATGTTGACGCGCAGAGTGGGAGAGAGATCTCCTTGGTGTTGAAGTCAAAATCAATCTTTATCCATCTTTATCCCCTCAAAATCTTAATTTTTATATCTTCTTCCTCTTCCCTCTTCCGTTTTACATCAGTTGATATCAGAACTAAAATCCTGATATTTTCTTTTTCCAAAAAAAAATCTCCTTCCATAGAAAAACCCTAGCCTTTTATTGAAAAAAAGTTGTTTCATGAACAGTTACTATAGTTACTGTTCATCGTCTTCCCTGAAGCGCCACAACGCCACCCCTTTCCAACTTCGCCAGCAAGCGTCGACCTCATCTTTTCCTCTGCAGTCCTCCCTAACCTCGTCGAACGCATAAGACCGCGTCGCCGCCACCTCGTCATCGCCTCCTCCTTCATCACCGACCAAGTCCTCTGACATCAGCTTTAACCTCGCTGCTCGTCGACGCCACCGCTCGACTCTGCCAACCCACACTACCATGATCGTCATTGCTACGCTGAGATCGCTTGCACCAACTGCAACACCACCGCCAGACCTCGTCATCGCAGACTGCAACACCACTGTCTGACCTCGCCGCTGTGAACATGATCACCTCCGTTTCGCCGCCCATGCTACATTGCCACCTTAAAGGGTTTGCAAACTCTAGCTGGATCAATCAGGAGAAGAGAGAAGATTAGTGCGTGTGGATCTGAGCCTTAGACCCGTTTCAATCCAACCCGCACTTAAACTAAACTATTAGGTAGGATCGATTGGAATCCAGTCTTCCCGACCCTTTTTCACATTCAAACCCAAACCCGGATCTGACTGGCACATTCAGACTCAAGACGAGCCTCGAGTTGTTGTTGACGTCATCGGCTCAACCCGAGCTATGGAGCCAACTTGAGCTTCCAGCTGACATCAGCTGATGTTATCAAGCAGCGTTAACGTCATCCGAGTCATTGCTAATGTCATCGACTACTGTTAGCTGTCATTGTTCACACAGTTCAACAGTAGTACATCAGTTCGTTGCGGAGTCCGTTTTAGGCCCTTTCGGAGTCCATTCGAGTTCCGTCTGAAATATTGGATCCGCGGCTGAGTCTAAGAGATATTGGAAGAATTTCACAGCTTTTAAGCAACAAATCCTACCACCACAAGCCTCCATTTGGTGCCGATACTTTCCTACAATAGAAGAGCAGAGATTCTTTAGGGTAACTTCTGAACTTATGCATTAAATTTTCTTCATGGGCTTTTACTTTTATGGTAAATCTATAAATACTGATTATGATGACAAGTACGTTGAACAGGCAATGTTTGAGGTTATCTCGCTTTTTCGAGGTTTTGATGATCGTTATAGATATGAAGCTTTAGAAAGCGATCTTGAAGATTTTTTAATTATTTTTCTCTGACAACTGAGAAAAAATATCATTATGGTAGGCTTAAGTTGGATGGAGAAGCTTATTATTGATGGAAAGATAACCATAGATTTTATCGATATTGGTTTATCTTGCAAGACCTTCTTCGTACTCAGTATGCTCCACCCATTCATTCATCTAGATTGTAGAGACCAATGTCGACAAAAGCCCGGGCTTGAGATCTAACCATTGATCCTTTCACTGCAAAAGTTGAGGCAAATCCAGAGCCTTCAGTCATTGTCGAACCTGATGTTCTTGATGAGCTAGAGTCAAAAATTGCTGCTGAGTTAGTGCTATTGCAAGAAAAAACTAATTATCGTCCTGCAGAGGTGGAAGAGCCTCTTATTGAGGTTTTTGTAGATCTCCCAGTGAAGCCTACCACGGAGCTATTGTCATCTTCGCCAGATAAGAGGGTTCCGTTGTCCATGAGATTGCCGGACACATACAATCCTCTGCAGATTTTTCTACAGCAAACAAGTTCTTAGGAGATCAAGCTTCTTATGGTGCAGAGTACAATCGGTTAAATCTTCAGCAGAGATGACTTACCTCGGCATGCTACATGTATCTTACTCGAGTTACCATTGACAGCAGCCGGTTTGTCACGGAAGCCAGTTCCACCTCCACACCGTGGTCCAAATATCATACACTGATGCCGGTTACACGACCTCCACCATGGCCTAATTGATGTGAGATATGGTTGAATTCTACCTGATCGTGCTCGCTTTCTGTTCCCACAACATTCACCGGATATGAATGATTTTAAGCTGGGGAATGATAGGGATGATCTAGTTTTAGTTTCTTTAGTTCTTTATTTGTGTTAGTAGTGTTTTAATCCCACATTGGTTGTGGTAGGAAAGTCTTCTATGTAAGAGCCTATATAAGGCCAAGAGTTATAGTTGTTAGATTAGACGATGATGAATTGAAATCACACCCCTTTTGTTTAGCATGATGATTTGCTTTACAAATTGAATCTCATGCATGATGATGTGCAGAGTGGAAGAGAAATCTTCTTGGTGGTGAAGCCAAAATCTATCTTTATCCATTTTTATTCTCTCAAACCTTAATCTCTATCTCTTCTTCCTCTTTCCTTTCCCATTCTACATCAATTGGTTTGGTTCATCAACAATCTTTAACTCAGAATCCTATTTTTACTCTATGTCATTGATTTCACTATGATTATTAATCCATAACAGAATAATTCCTTCATAGAAATAGGAGCATAATTCACATGGATATAGTAAGTCTTGTTTGGGCTGCTTTAATGACAATCTTTACATTTTTCCCTTTTCACTTGTGGTATAAGGAGGGACTCTAGGACTGGGGGCACTACTAATTGAGTAATTGAATGCTCAATCGAACTGTATTAACTCTTTATTGATCACTTCTTGAAGCTTTAAAAAATCTCTTCAAAATTGTATTTGAATATGGTAATGAGTGATTATCATAATTGTATTTCGAAACTCAAATCTATGCAGGATATGAGATTTTTTCCAATCCAACCGTTCTCTCAATATTCTATTTTGGTGAATCAACTCTTACCAGAATTATGGATATTACAATAAGAAAAACCAATACCTATTTTTTCTTTCTTTATTTCCCTTTTGCATTTTTAAAAGAAAATTGTTCTGCTATTACAATAATACATATTTTCTTTTACTGGAAACAAAGCGATTAGTGATTGTCTAAAAGAGCCTACACATAAATAACACAGTAAAATTAAATATTCTTCCATTGAGCGATCCATATATCACACATTTAACATTTGTTTTAGACACCTAGCCATGCTTTTATGCTTCTTTTGACTCATTTCATGTTTAAGCATGAAAAATGGACAGGGTACTCTCTAATCCTTTTTCAAATAAAATCCAAAGAGGTTACAATATAACTCCACGGATCATCCATTAATTGTGACTTCTTAAGACAGGAAATTAAAATAAAAGAAATAGAATTAGAGTGTTGTCCATATGTACATCTAATATATGTACATATGAAGCCTACCTACATACACAATACAACTTTATATAATAAAAAATAGTATACAATACTAGCTAGTGTGGTAGAAAGAACTATGGGTTCTTTCTATTAGTTCTTTCTACCTCACTGGCTTATTAGATACGAAGATATTTCTGATTCCAGCGTAATCATTTCATTTAAGACTTAAGAGTTTGAATACTTTTCTTTCATTTCTTAAATCATTGATAAGAATTAATAATTAAAATTAATCATTTTGACCAGTGTTCTAAAAAAAACCGTTATATAACTCGTTATAACTCGTTAAATAACTTAACGCAGACCAATTGTTACGTAACAGGGTAAGAAACACAATGTTTCATAACTATTGTTATTTTGCCCGTAATGTTCGTTAACTATTGTTATTTTACCTCGGGGATAGCGTCGAGAAAAAGAAGAAAGAAGAGAGAAGAGAGAAGAATAAGACCTACCTCTGGTGGTTCTCCGTCATAGTTCTCGCCGGCATCGTCTCCAAGCACATGTAAGCGCTCTCTCTTCTGTCTTTGATCTCCCTCCCTCCGATCTCTAGGGAAGAGAAAGAAATATCTAAGAGGAGAGGCAGAGAGAGATAATTGCTAAAAAAAATTGCTTGAGATAATATAAAAAGATAATCGCTAAAAATTATCATGCTTGCTATCACACTTGTTATAATTCAATTATCATGCTTATTATAGTTTGTTATGTTTGCGGACTTATTATGAAATTTGTTATGTTTGCGAACTTAGTATAACTTGTGAATGTAAAAAATTATTGTGATACTTGCTAAAAATTATTGTGAGACTTGTTAAATGTGTCATATATTATTTTAATATTTTTCAAAATTATTTTTCAATTTATAAAATTTTTTAAATATACTATATATTTATTTTTATTAAATAAATATTAAATCGTGTAACCTACGTTATGTTATAACCTATATTAACATAACAAAGGAAAACGTTATCGATACGTTATCGTTATTTAAACATTGATTTTTACTACTGTTTTTACATAGATAATAAGTAAAAAGCAGTATGAACTAGATTGAACAATGCATTAGCAATAAGTGCGAGAACATTGACTTCCATAATCTTCTTTTTTTTCGCAATAACTTAGTACCTAATCCCATAAAGATGAAAATTTTGACTTCTGTAAATTCAATGGGATGAATTGCATCCTGATAATACTAAATCACAAATATTATGAATAGTAATTTTGATCCATCAAATGAATTTATCAAAATTGAATAGTATAATATAGGAAGATCTTTTAACCATACTAAATAAAAAATACCATTTTTTATTTTATTAGAAATCCCCGTCGAAGGATTTTCGTCCCCTTTTTCACTTTTCTTTCTATAACATAGTGTAGAGGTAAATTCCTGAGAGAATTTATCTAGACTTAAATTGTAAAGTAAGAGAATATATTAATCGCAAACAACAGAGAATTACGTGAAAAACTCGAAGAGGTAAAAACCACAATGTAAAGAGAGAATTCACTAAATCAGAGAGATTACAATGAGTTCTCAATACTCTATTACATGTTCAATTCTCTAGAGTCTGATCTCTTACAAAGAAGGAAGAAATTGGCTTTATAGCTGAGGGAAGAGGAGCTGAGTCGTAACCTCTGAGATGTCCCACGATCGTAATTGTATGTAACCCTAGCTCTAATTGATTGAGTGGAGCATAATCTTCGGAGATCATGCCAGTTGGCGAGAATTGTGGCTCAAATCCGCATCCATAGCCCAACATGCCAGGTTGTTATAACCGTTTTTTTAGTTAGGTGATGGGTTAAGATCTGTTAGATGAGACTAAATCTGTAACCCCATGATCTATTAAATTTGCTAAGTGTCGCAATCTCGCAAGGATCATAATTTTGACCACTACAGATGCCTCCTCCATCTCCTCTTCTCGGAGTCCCTGGTTGGGGGAGGAGGAACATACCCATTTTCCCGATTAGCTCTATCTGTTGCCGCTGGTGAGAAAAGAACGAGCTAGATTTTCCGAGTGAACCTTCCAACTGCCGCTACAGGACAAAGAAAAGAGTCGGGGAGTCATTGGAGGATCGCTTTGTATCTCTGTGCATTTAATGCTCTGACTTGGTTGTCAGGCGATCACGCTGCTAGTCCTATCGGCGTGCGCGATGTGCTAGCTGCCGTCGATCGAGGCCTTGGGATTCGTGCAATGGTCCAGATTTTCCATCAAAGGGAAAATGTAACTGCCTTTTTCAGAGTCATCATTGCGATAATGCCAACACATGATTCAAATAGGGGGAAAAGTTGCCTCTTCACAAATCCTAAATTTCCCAAACTCTTTGAGTTCTGCCTCTCTTCGTCTTCTTCCTTCTGTCTTCTTTTCTTGTCTCCAAATCCATCATCAAGTCCACCTTCCCTGTTTTGATATGGCTAACGCTAAAAGGAAAAAGAAAGAGGTTCTTCTGCACAAAGACACAGCCATGGATTTCAACCCCACGCCGAAGATTCTCCGCATCCAAAAGGAGATTGATAAATATCAGCAAGGTTTGGGATCTGATTGTCGTTGAACGTCAAGGTGGAGCGGTGCCCTACCGAGACTGACTATATAGTAGCCCCTAGGGCAGGTGGTGTATAACTCCACCCCCAAATATTGGCTTTGGGTTTGAAGTTCTTGTTGACGAGCTTCATCCACGATATCCCACGCCACTTCAGAATTGCCCCCTCACAGTTGGTGGTAGGGCCTGGCGTGTCATCTTGGGCTTCGAAGCCCTTTATGATACGTTTTCCCCTGATTCCCGTCGGGTTGAAGACTTTTCGCCCTTCATGTGATGAGAAAGACCAAGAAGAATGATCGTTTCTTCGCTGCAAAGAGTGGTGTCGAGAGGCTGCTCATCAACTTTGACGGACAACGACTACAGTTGGCATTAGATCATCATCCAGGCCTCTAGTGCTTGGAAGGCGGCCACGCAGAAAAACCATGGCGTTGTTCCAATGGCATGGAACCAAGGGGCGCTCCAGCACGAGGGCGTCTAAGTCACAGCAGAGGTGCAGGAGAGGGTCTGACGCCTGCTCCAGATTGATTTTGAACACTACAACTGGAGCTGGTTGCTGAATACGAACTGACTTTTCGTGCCCCCAGCTATCCCGAGGGCTCCGTCGATGGCTCGAGATGATATAGGTTCTGCTCCCAAGGTCGCGATTGCCATGGAGGAAGGAGCAGGGGTAAGTGCTGCCTCGCCCAAGAAGGCGAGCCCTTCAAAGCGAGCACCAAACCGAAGCCCGAGGCGCGCGGGAAGCGCCCGACTAGGGCTGACCCACCCAGGAAGATGATAGTGCCAGAGTCTTCCCCGCAACATGACGAGGAAGAGGAATCTGAGCAAATGCTCGTGCACCGCAAGAGGAAGCTTCCCCCGACTAGACCGCCCGCAGGTAGAAGTGATTCTATTTTTAGAGTTTTCCTTGTGCTGGACTTGGTTTTGACTTGGACATGTCCACTTTTGCAGAAGTGTCGAGTTGATTATGACTCCGATGCGAAGGACATGGAGCGGATGCTGATGGAACTGGTGGGGGGGCTTCGACCCAACAGCAGGGAAGAATCTCGAAAAGTGGCTTCACCTACAGCGTCTCGAGAGGAGAAGCCCTCCGATCGACCCGAGCCTGCCGATCTGGTGGGTTCTCTGACACCCCTCGAGGTTGGAGTCCCTACAGAGTTGGCTCCCCACGGAAGTATCTTCGAGCTGACCCCTCCGACTGAAACCGCTATGTCCCTCCCCTTGGAGCCTTCAGTCGAGACTCGACTGGATTGTTATCCACCCCTCTGCGGGAACATCCCAGGAACCTCCTGTTCAGAGCTCTGAGTGGAGATGTTCCTGAGGAGGGGAGACCGCGAGATAACTCTTTGTCACTGTGGTATGAGATTTTCTGGCCTAATTGATCGGACGGTCAATCCTGCTCCACGGGGTTGTGTGAGATCTGGGTAATCAAATTCAACGCAGAAAGCAAGCGGAGACAGAATTTTTTTTTCATGAAAAAAACCACAGGGAGGAAGGAGATAACTCACTATTTTCAGAAGGTTTACAGTGAATTTTCCTAGGCTACACTCTGTCTACAATTCCAGATCGGATCCCCCTCTCGTGGGAGGAGCTATTTCAACTGAAATGTTGGCCTGGAGACGGGTGGAGCATTGGCAAGATTGACGTAACTATCACGATCTTCATGTGCGAATTTATTGTAACGGTTGCGAGATTGTGGGTGCTTGTTTGTTTGGGATTGCTTGCCTAAAATCTCGTCTCGTCTATAACTGCCCAGGCTGGAGGGCGTTTCACGTTATGAACGTGAGGAAAGGGAATACATAACTGCAGGCGAAGATCAAGGAAGTTTGGTGCTGTAGCTATCGATTTTGCTCGGAGTAGAAGTCTCAGGAAAGGAGTGAACCTTGAGATGGGTGGTAGTTTTCAGGGAGGAAGTGTCCTCGGGAGGAGAAGCGGCCTCGGGAAGATGCTTGGACTTTCTTCATGGGCCTACAATCTGCCTACCAGTACGTTGAGCTTTTTACTTGTTCGGGATGCGGCTAACGAGGTGGAACACATGTCGCAATTCTGTTGAAAATTAAAATTTGACCACTACAATCACAGAGACTTTCTCCGAGGCCTGGAGGAGTTCAAGAGGGTTCCGTCGAGGGACCATAGAAGGTCGCTGGAGAAAGATGTCTTCAGGATAAGTCTCAATTGTGCTTTGCTTTCCATTAGCCAAGTAGCTTTCCTAACTGACCTCTTTATAAGCTGCGCGATATTTGTTGTCCAGTCTTTGGGTGGTCAACAGCTCGCCCTGAGGGAGAAGGATTAGGCCATCACTGACCTCCAGAAGAAATTTGAGTCGTCTGCAGCAAGGGAGGCAACGAAAAGCTTGTAAAGCTCCGACTGACTTGTGTTGGAACTTATTTTGATAATAACAAATGTAATTTGTACTATTTTTGTGTATTTTTAGATATTTGTTAAAAACCTTGATCACACACAAAATAATCTTATTAGTAGACTTGACCCTTCCTATTAGTCGACTTGACCCCTCTTGTAGTCAACTAATACCTTGTCTAGTCGACTAAGTATTGTCCTGAAAAGATATCAACTTTCTATTTAGCAGCATTAGTCGACTTATCAATATTACTAGTCGACTAATACAGGTTATAGTCGACTTATAAACTCTGCTGGTCGACTAATTCCAGTTCCAGAAACTTATCATTTGTATCAGTCTTAATGTAGTCGACTTACTCCTTTGACTAATCGACTAACCCAGTCAAAATTGCTTATCCTAGTCGACTAACCCCCAACTCTAGTCGACTTATAGCAGTTTGTAACTGTTGTTTCAGTTATTGAATTCTAGTGTTTTATTTAACATTTTAATATTCAAATTTGTCCTGATAATTACTCTAACTGACTATACATTTCACCTATAAATAGGGATGTTGTCCTAGGCTAAATCACCAATTCATATCAATAATTTTCTTCCCAAAAACTCTATTTAAAAATCTGTTTTTCAGAAAACTGTTTTCACTTTCTATTCTTCACACAAATTCCAATTTTTTAGTAAAGAATTCTGAGAGTCCACCGATAAGGAGTCCTTATTCACAATCACATACAGATTCAAGGCTTATAGGATTGATTGTAATTACTCAAAGAGAAAGATCGTACAAGAGCGTCTTCGGGTTGAAGAAAAGTTATACAAGGTGTCATTGTCTTCTTGGTTGTAAGAAGAGTTGTATACATTTGGCAAAGGAAATTTATCAAGTAGTATACAAGGTTGTTGATTTTGGGTGTAAAAATCAAGGATAAAGGAAAATCTTAAGCGGGTTGTTTGGGGACTGAATGTAGGTCAAGAGGACCGAATCATGATAAATCTCTTGTGTTTGCGTTTACATTATTTCTGAGATTTGTTTCCTTTTCTTACAAGTTATTTTATTTAACGCTAATTATCTTTATTCTATGTTGTGTTAACATAAGTTTTTAGATCCTACAATTGGCATCAGAGCCCTGCATACCCAGTCAACACCCTACAAGGATAGCAACGGAGTTTCCTCCATCGCAATTGAGAGGACATTCTACACAACGTCCACTACTATTTGATGGATCGAACTACAACTACTGGAAGTGTACAATGAAGATTTACTTGCAATCACTCAACTACGAACTATGGAATATAGTAGAAGTAACGTACACCAAACCGACTACCAATTACAGCGCCTGGAGTGAAGAACAAAAGAAGTTAGCAAATCTTGATGTCAAAGCAATGAACACGCTTTTCTGTGCCTTGAACAAAGAAGAATTCAATCGCGTGTCAACGATCAGATCTGCAAATCAAATATGACACATATTACAGGTAACACATGAAGGTACAAATAAGGTAAAAGAATCAAAAATTTCTGTTCTTGTTCACATGTTCAAACTCTTCAAAATGATGGAGAACAAAATAATTTCAGAAATAATAATAAGGTTCACTGACATAACAAATTCCTTAGCATCTCTTGGAAAGTAATACAACCAAGTCGAAAAAGTTCGCAAGATCCTTCGCGCACTCGCATCAGATTGGGAGAAGAAGATAACTGCAATCGAAAAAGCAAATGATCTCTCCACTATGTCATTAGAAAATCTTATTGATAATTTAATGGCATATGAAGTACAACTGGAAGACAGAAAGAAGGATGAACAACTTTTCTCAAAGAAGAAAGAACTTACTTTCCATGCATCCTCAGATACAGACAATTCAGATGATGATGAAGATGAGATTGCAATGCTCTCAAGAAAATACAAAAGTTCTTGAAGTAAGGTAAGTTTAAATGTTTTAATTGTAATAAAACAGGTCATATGAAGAAGGATTGCCCATTGCTTAAAAAAAGAAAAATTCAAGAGCAAAAAGTTCAAAAAGAAAAAAGATTATCAAGCATCAAGGGAGAATAGTGATTCCTCTTCCTCTGACGGAGAAGAAGCCACTGAACATGCCAATATTTGTTTCATGGCTCAAGAAGAAGATGAGGTACAATATACTGAACTTTTAGATGCATTTCATGAATTATACAATGATTTTAAGAATGAAAAGAAAAGAATAAATTTTTATCAAAGGAAGATGAAAATCTTATCAAAGAAAATTCATGTTATGTTTCTCAAGTTTCTTCTATAAATTCTCAAAAAGATGATTTTGAAAAACTTATATCATCATTAAAAATGATAATGAGAATATTATAAAAGAAAATGTAATTCTTAAAAAGAAACTTTGTCTTTAAATAAAAGAATTACTATTTTAAATAAAGACATATCAAGTTTCAAAATGAAATATGAAGAGATTTTGAAAAATGTGACTAAATTTAATCAAGAAAAAGAAAAGTTAAATGATTTGTTATCATATCAAAAATGTCACATAATCATTATGGTCTTGAATTCTTAAATCAGAGTGAAAAATCTACACATGTTAGTAAAAAGAATCATAATCCATATAATTCATTTGTGAAAAGAAATACTGATATTATTTCAAAAAGAATTAAGAACAAGTACATATGGATTCCTAAAAACTTAAGCATTTTTGAAAAAAATACTTATATTGCATCATACATATATTCTATATGTAATTCATTCAATTATGTGAATGCTAACAGATGGAAACCAAATTGGGTTTAGATTCCTAAAGGTTAATGCTTTGATCTTATAATAATTGGTATCATTCTAATGTTTATTTTTCAGGTACTATATAAAAAGTTTGATAAAAAATATATAAAATATTTTATCATATATATATATATGTGTTATGATATATTTTTTGTAGGGGAGAACACATATTTTTCTATATCTGTTATAACTCATTTTATGCAGGGGAGACCACATATTTGTGATAACCTCTTTTCTGTAGGGGGAGTTTCTCTATAGGGGAAGCTTGTGCGTACACACATTGTCATCATCAAAAAGTGAAAGAATATTAGAACTTATTTTGATGATAACAAATATAATTTGTACTATTTTTGTGTATTTTAAATATTTGTTAAAAGCCTTAATCACACACAAAATAGTCTTATTAGTAGACTTAACCCTTCCTCTTAGTCGACTTGACCCCTCTTGTAGTCGACTAATACCTTGTCTAGTCGACTTATAAAAGTCCTATAGTCGACTAAGTATTGTCCTAAAAAATATTAACTTTCTGTTTAGCAGCATTAGTCGACTTATCAATATTACTAGTCGACTTATAAACTCTGCTGATCGACTAATTCCAGTTTCAGAAACTTATCTGTATCAATCTTAATGTAGTCGACTTACTCTTTAATTAGTCAACTAACCCAGTCAAAATTGCTTACCCTAGTCGACTAACCCCAACCTCTAGTCGACTTATAGCAGTTTGTAACTGTTATTCATTATTGAATTCTGGTGTTTTATCTAACGTTTTTAATATTCAAATTTTTTGTTCTAATAACTACCCTAACTGACTATAGATTTCACCTATAAATAGGGATGTTGTACTAGGTTAAACACCAATTCATATCAATAGTTTTCTGCCCAAAAACTTTATTTTCAAAAAACTGTTTTCACTTTCTATTCTTCACACAAATTTCAATCCTTTAGTGAAGAATTCTGAGAGTCCGCTTATAAGGAGTCCTTGTCGACGATCACATACAGATTCAAGACTTATAGGATTGATTGTAATTACTCAAGAGAAGAGTGTCTTCGGGTTGAAGAGAAGTTATACAAGGTGTTGTTGTCTTCAAGATAAGTTATACAAGGTGGTGTTGTCTTCTTGGTTGTAAGAATTGTATACATTTGGTAAAGGGAATTTGTCAAGTGGTATACAAAGTGTTGATTTTGGGTATATAATATTAAGGATAAAGGAAAATCTCAAGCAGGTTGCTTGGGGACTGGATGTAGGTCAAGGGACCAAACCAAGATAAAATCTCTTGTGTTTGCATTATTTCTGAGATTTTTTCCTTTTCTAGCAAGTTATTTTATTTAACGCTAATTATCTTTGTTCTAGTTTGTGTTGACATAAGTTTTTAGATCCTACAACTTGGACCAAGAACTGGCCTCTCTTTGAGGTCTGGAAGGAGAATTAGTCCGGCTTTGAGGGAAGCTTGAGGAGAAGATCGCCGAGTCAGGGAGGAAGTCCTCGGAGCTGGCGCAGAAAGACTGAGCTCCAGTCCACTCAGACGGAGTTGGGGGAAGCACGCCAGCTGGCTGAGGATGCCAAAGCCGAGCGCGATCCCGAGAGGGCTGCCTTTCAAGTCAGAAAGAAGGCTTGCTCCGTGACTTGAAGAAAGCACAGGTCAACAAGCTTGAGGCCAAGAAGAAGCTGGAGACTTCATAGCGAATACGCAGAAGGAGAACCAAGTATACAAGCGGTTGAAGTATGAGCAAGGATATAAAGACCGAGCGCAAGGAAAAATATCAAGATACCATCTTGAGGTTAGTGTCTCTCGAGGGGATCAAAGTGCATCCAGGTCCTTGATCTCTGATGCCCCGCTCCCCATTACTGCCCCCGCTGCGACAACAGAGGCTCCTCAGGTCCCTCTTGCTGGTGCAACCACCGAGGCTCCTCTCGCAGAACCTAGCTCTGAAGCTCCTGGACCATCTCTTCAAGGCAGTGTGAGTGCTTGACTGCATTTGTAATGAATTTGTTGCCTTGATTGTACTTGTGATGAATAAATCAATGAAAGAATTCAAAAATTTTGTTTAATGACTTATTTAGATTTTGATCAATGTATTGGCATTGTGGTGTTGATTGTAGCTTGATAAGGCTGGAATGAAGTGTCTCATGTTCCCCGAGAGGTTGCCTTAAGTGGGATCGGTAAACCCTCTAAAGCCTTTGTTGAGCACGGGGTCCCGAGTCTTGGACGTCATGTGGAGGGTAGATCTACGGGCACCATGCTTCTTGAGGAGCCTATGGAGAACCCGTATGATGAAGACTTCAGAGGCTTGGACACAGATCTTAACTTAGGCCTCAAGGAGGAGCCCGAATCTCTGCTCGACTATCTGTGCGCTCGACACAACCGGGTGATGAAGAGCTGCCTCCGTTCTATGCCTGGCCTCCCGCTCTATATGGAGATGTCGATACATAACAACCTCATCTTCCAGCTGGACAAGGAACTGACCTGCCATCGGTCAGGGTGAGTGAGCTCAACGACAAGGTGTCTAAATGAATAGACAGATGGTCTGAGAGAGGTAGAAGCTGAAAGAGTTAAAGAAGGAGAACCTTAACCTGTCCAGGACCTGACCTGTCCAGGACCTGACGAAGTTGAACAAGATGAAGCTCCAACTGACAGAATCTCTCTTTGAGAGGTTGGAGCATCTGAAGAAGGCGATGGATAACATTACTGATCTGCAGAAGATCTCTCTGAAAAGGAATCAGAGATCGCCTCTCTTTGGTTGTGTCGACTCAGGATAAGGAGATCATGCCCTAAAATTAAGGGTCCGAGAGCTGGAGCTGCGTTCAAAGCAGAATGAGCGCGAGATAGAGACTCTGAGGAGAAGTCCGTCGAAAGAATGATCCCTATCCGAAGTTGTTCGAAGAGAATCAAAGTAGTGCTTTGAAGTGAACACGCTTCGCCTCATGAACCGATATAACTGAGGTGGTGGCCCGAGCAAGAGGCGCTAACTGCAGATTATTTGTTTTGACATTTGTATCCATTTGCGCTCCTTTTGTATCCCCAAATTTATAATAATATGTTATGTTTGCCCGAGTCTTCATTTTCTTGGATGTGTTTTGATCATTTGCAATGATCATGCTTGATTTTGAGTCTGGCTCTTGGGCCTCTGATGTTGGTACGACTCGTCTGATTGCGTTAGATCTCAAGTAGTGAGGACTAGAACGTGTTGACAGTTGTTGGAGTCGCTTGATCGTTGTCGGGGCTGACGGGAGAACTTTTACCTTGTGAGAGATCTCCGAGTAAGGGTAGCCGTCAGGGTGAGGGCCCTATATAGGTTGTTGGGCGAGCCTCTGTCTTTCAGGAGACTCCCTTAGGAGGGGTAGCCGTCAAAGCGAGGCCTCGCAGTAGGCTGTTCTTCGAGTAACTGTCAGGGCGAGGGGCCGATATAAGCCGTTGGGTGAGACACCTTTTTAGGAGACTCCCTGAGGAGGGTAGCCGTCAAGATGAGGGCCCACTATAGGCTATTCCCTGAGTAGCAGTCAGGATGAAGGCCCGATATAAGCTGTTGGGCGAGCCTCTGTCTTTCAAAGACTTCCCAAGAAGGGATAACCATCAGAGCGAAGGCCGCTATAGGTTGTTCCCTAACCAGCCGTCAAGACGAGGGCCCGATATAGGTTGTTGAGACACTCGAGATGTTGTTAGGGCGAGGGCCTGATGTAGGCAGATCTTCGAGTAGTCGTCAGGCTGAGGGACCGGTGTAGGTTGTTGAGACACTTGAAATTGTTGAGAAAGATGGAACACAATATGAACTTTTCATTGCATGTAAGTGATGTTACATATAATATCGCTTCAAATGAAAAGAGTTTCATTGTTTCCCGAGTGCTTTTTCGTTTTGATCAGCCAGAGTGTATGACCCATTGCCTCCTCTGGCTACCACAATGTCTAGACCCTCCCAGTTTGGCCCAAGTTTCCCCGCGTCTCTCCTTGGTGCTCTAGATGACTCGGTTTAGGATTATATCACCAACTTAAAATTCGCGGGCCTTCACTTTCTTGTGATGGGCTGCCTTGATTTATTGCTGGTAAGTGGCAATACGTATCTGAGCTTCTCGTTATCTTTCCTCCGACTGATCTTGGGCTAGGCAAAGTTGGATGGCATTCTGGTCCCGATTAATTTCCCTTATGCAGAGTGTTAGCATGCATATGTTGACAGGGATGATGACCTCCGTCCCATAAGCTAATGAGAATGGAGTCTCATCCGTCGGAACGTGCTTGGTAGTCATGTACGCCTATAACACACTCCAGGGAGTTTCTCTATCCACTTACCTTTCGCTTTATCAAGACTCTTGCACAGACTGTCAAGGAAGTGCGATTGTTGATTTCGACTTGGCCATTGCCTTGTAGATAGTAGAGGATGAAGAACCGATAGGTGATCTTAAACTTGGAACAGAAGCTCGCCACTTGCTTGCTCACGAAATTGGTCCCATTGTCAGAGATGGTATAAGAAAGCACGAAGCGGCGCACGATATTTTGCCAAAGAAACTTGATAATTTGTTGCCATGTGACGTCGAAAAGCGACACTGCTTCCACCCACTTAGTGGAGTAGTCTGTGGCCACCAGTAGGAATCTGAACTGAGGCAATGCACGGGAAGAGGACCTGCCACATTGAGCCCCCACTGCATGAAAGGCTAGGGACTCCGTAAAGTGTGGAGGTCCTGCTGGGTCTGTTTGAAGGAGCTAACCTCAGACATTGCGGGCATTTCTATACCTACTTTTTGTCGTCATCGAACATCTTCAGCCAGTAATATCTTTAGTTGATGGCTTTGTGGGCAAGAGACTGACCTCCCACATGGTTCCCACTATCACCATCATGGATCTCATGCATCACGCTCCTGGCTTCCTCCAGCCCGAGGCACCTTAAGCATGGGATGGAGTGCAGCCTGGAGTATGACCTTGTATAGGAGTCCTTCGAGAAGTACATATCTGGTGGCGAGATGTTGCAACCTCTGAGCTTCCGCCTTGACATCGGGTTGCGTCTCATTTTGAGAAAAGATATGATAGGATCCCTCCACCCAGAGATAAATCTAGGCGCAAGACTTCCTCGTCGGGCTTGCGAATGCTCGGCTTCGAAATGTGTTCAACGAGAATCTCGCGTATAAATTGAAACTCGACGGCTGAAGCTAGTATAGCCAGGAAGTCTGCGTGGTTGTTCTCGGATCTCGGGATCTGCTTGAAGTTGCAAAAGGAGAATTTGGCTTTCTAAGTCGCGACAATCTTCAAGTATGTGGCCATCCTATTGTCTTTGGTTGTGTATTCTCCATTGATTTGACTTACCATGAGTGTGAATAACACCGAACTTCAAGCCCTGCGACTCTGATGGTGGTCGCCATCTTGAGGCTTACAATGATTGCTTCATATCCGGCCTTGTTGTTGGTGGCTTGGAACCCGATAGTGCAAGACTGCTCGATGATAGATCCTTCTGGGGTAGTGAGGACTATCCCAACTCCAGCGCCTTTGCCATTTGATGCTCTATCCATATTCAAGATCCATCCTTTCAAGAGTTTGCTCTGTGATGGAGATCCTTGTGCGAACTCGGCAATAAAGTCCACCAAGATTTGCTCTTTGATCGCTGACCTCAGTTCAAAGGTGACTCCTAGGGGTCTGATTTCCATGACCCATTTCGTGATTCTGCCGTTAATCTCGAGATTCTCCACAATGGTCCTCTGTCAGCACGACGATGAGGAAGGACTGAAAGTAATGCTTCAATTTTCCCGTGGTGACGAAGAAAGTGAACACTAGCTTTTCAATCCTTGTGTATCTTGTTTGAGCGTTGATCAAGACCTTGCTGACATAGTAGACCAGCTTTTGGATGCCACCATCTTCCCTAACCAAGTTGTGTTCACTGCAGTGTCAGAGACTGCGAGATACAGGAACAATATTTCATTAGGAAGTGGCTTGGGTAGAAGTGGAGGAGACGCCAGATAAGCCTTCAGACTTTGAAATGCCGCTTCGTACTGATCGTTCCAACAGAAGTCAGCCCCGTTCTTCTTGATGGCTAGAAAGAAAATCTTGCACTTGTCAGTTGATCTGCTAAGGAAGCGGTTGAGGGCAGCGAGATGGCCAATGAGGATCTGGACTTTCTTGACAGTGGTTGGAGACTTCATCTCCAACATAGCGGATATCTGGTCAGCGTTGGCCTCGATACCCCGCTGAGCGCCAGATACTCGAGGAACTCGACAGAAGGCAAGCTACTCTGAAGGTACACTTCTCGGGGTGTTAAGCTTCACATTGAATTTTCGGAGGAGAGCAAATGCTTCCCTCAAATTCTTCACATGATCGGAGCGATCGAGACTCTTCACAAGCATGTCGTTGACATACACCTCCATTGAGCTCCCGATCAGCTCCTTGAAGACTTCATTGACCATCCACTGGAAAGTAGCTCCAGCGTTCTTCAAGCCGAAAGGCATGACTTTATAGCAGTAGGCGCGACCGGTAGTGAAGACCTTCTCGTCTTCTGAATGCATCTTGATCTGATTGTATTCTGAGTAGGCATCCATGAAGCTGAGAAGTTCTTGGCCCACTGTCATGTGGACCATCTAGTCTATGTTGGGGAGCGATAAGCCGTCTTTGGGGCAGGCCTTGTTTAAGTCAGTGAAGTCGATGCAGACTCTCCACTTCTTATTTTTTTCTTCACCAAAACTGGATTGGCGAGCCAGTCTGAGTAGAGTCCATCGGATGAAGTCGGCCTTGAGGAGTCAGTCAACTTCATCGTTCAGGGCTCAGAGATGTTCTGCTTTCATCTTTCGTGATTTCAGCTTCACTGGTTTGGCCTCTGGGAGGATAGACAGCTTGTGACAGATGACAGAAGGATCCACCCGGGTATATCTGTCGAAAACATGCGAACACATCATGATTCTCGGACAAAAATTTCTTGAATTGCTCCTCTTGGGCAGGAACCTTCGCGCCTATCTAGAGAACTCGCTTTGGGTGACAAGGGTCCTCATGGAACAGCTCAGCCTCCTCTAATTTGCTGTTGGGAGTTTCAAACTGAGAGGACGAGTCAGAGTCTGGTTCCGCCACATTGTTATTTCTATTCAGTGGTGATCTGCTTTAACTTCTTTCTCTTCAAGAGGCCTCCTCGAAACTACCTTCGCAGTCTTTAACTTTCAGCCTGACTTCTTCTGAGCAATACCGGAGATGGTCCTGGTCGCGGCCTAATCTCCTCTGATGTCGGTCGCCCCAGTCGGAGTGGGGTACTGCAATAGCTGGTGATAAGTGGACAATACTACCTTCATCATGTGGAGCCAGGGTCCTTGAGTATCGCGTTGTGAAGGGACTCTGTGTCCACCACGTAGAACTTTGTGATGACGTTGTAGAAGTCCGCGCAAACTGAGAGCGAAATTATGCCCAGAGAGTGCGTCTCATTCCCATCAACCCATATAGGCGAGATTGGGTTTTTAGGCTGATCATCGTGAAGGCGGCTTTTGGAGTGTCTTACATCCTTTCTGAGGTGCCTCCATATAGGATGTTGACGAAACTTCCCCATCGATCAGGACCTTGGACACTCGGCAGTTATCGATGATCATAGTAACTATCAGAGCATCGTTGTGTGGGAAGTGCACAAACCGATGCATTAGAATCCGAGAACGTGATCGCCTTGCTTGGAGCCAACGGTGAGCCAGTTAGCACCGTGGGGTACATGCTCCTGCGAGCTTCATTGATATAGATGGCCCTTTCTCGGGAGGTGGTGCCTTCGATCGGGCATGCACCAAAGATGGCGTTGATTTCTTGACACTTGACAACATGGCTCTCTTGCTGCGGGACCTCGGGGGACCCCCTTCTTCACCTTGGTCTCCGAGAGTTGTTCTGGATTGAGGACAAACTCCTAGAGATAGTCCCGATTCATCAGTTCTTGAAGTTGTCTCCAGAGAGAACGACAGTCCACGATACGATGACCGATACCATCGTGAAAGGCGCAATACTCTGGCTCCCGGTCCCTTCGGTTGGATGGGAGTGGCTTCGAGTGCCTGATAAACTCTTGATTTTTTATGGTGATGTATACCTGGTTCACGGAGACTTTGAACAGAGTGAAGTTGGCTTCATCCTGTGGACCTTGGCAAGATTTTGAGCGGGCTTGTTAACAGCTCCGACAGCCCGACTCGGAGTCTTTTTCGAAGCAACAGGTTGCACCTTCTGTTTCTCCACTTCGCCCCCTTCCAGCTTGTGGGAGCGATTGGCAGAACTCCTAATAGCATCCTCAATTTGAATATAAATCTGGGTGCGAGTGAGGATGTCTCTCATCTTGGTAACCTCGCACTTCACTAGATGTTTGTAGAGAGAGTGAGAGACTTGCAGCCTACTGATGAACACGGCGATAGCCACGTTGTCATTGTAGTTATACACCATAGCCATTTGGCTCTGGGAATAACTGATATACTACTTGAGGCTCTCCCCAGACTGTATTTTAATGGTGAGGGTTGGTTGATGTTCTTCAGCTCCAGTTGGAAAGCGTACTGGTGGTAGAAGGCCTGCTCACCTCCTCGAAGCTCTGGAGAGATTGTCTCGAGAGTATATTGAACCAATCATAGGCAACGCCCTTGAGACTAAACAGGAAAATACGACTCAGGAGCAAGTCATCGTGAGAGTAGACCACCATCTTATCCTGATATTGGCGGAGGTGCGGCTAGATGGGGTCGGTCGCTCCAGAGTAGCACTCAAAGCTCGACATCACGAACTTCTTCTAAAATCAGTAAGAAGTAATCTCCTCGGAGAGCGAGAGTCAAAGTTGGTCAACCCGCAAGGCTCTATCTCCTTCCGGAGAAGTTAACTTACCTTCTTAACCTGCTTTCGAATGATTTCCTCAATGTCCTCCACGTGAAGATCCTTCAGGGCTCTATGTGATCCAGAGTTCTCGGAGTGCTGATTGCCACTCCAGGAGAGTGATATGTCGCGCCTCTGATTGCTCTTGGTGCGTGCAACCCGAGCAGTGCTCAGTGGTAGAGATAGAGGAGTGCAAGATCCTACTATCCTTTGGTTCCTGATGGATTACGATTTACGCAGGATCTCCATCTCGACGGCTAGCTGGTTGTGGTGGCCGTTTGCCACTTCTCTCTCGAGAGCAGCCTTCTCGCGATCACGAGCCGCCTCCGCTCGCTGTTCACTTATCTGCTTCTGAAGATCAGAAAGCATCTGGATGAGTTGGTTCTCAAGAGCATTGCCCCTGCCCCGGGCAATAAGCGGGGAAGACAGTCCTTCCCCAACGTCTTTGATGCAGACGTCGAGAATGACAAGATATTGATCAAAAGGCTCTACACCTCCCATGGCAGTTGACCGGGCCTTTGAGGTTGCTGTGGTGGTGGCACGGGAAGTGCTCTTTTGATGGGGCCATTGCGACTTCAGAAAGGCTTTTTAGAGAAAGAGAAAGGGTTTGAAATTGGGAGAACTTTGAGCGCAAACTCAAAGCTCTCAACGAAATCACCAAAATATGAGGTAAATTCCTAAGGAAATTTTTCTACACTCAAGTTATAAAGGAGGAGAATAGATTAATCGCAAACAGCAGAGAATTACTTGAAAAACCGAAAGAGGAAAAAATCACGGTACAAAAAGAGAGAGAATTCACTAAATCAGAGAGATTACAATGAGTTTTCAATACTCTATTACAAGTTTAATTCTCTAGGGTCTGATCCCTTGAAAAAAAGAAAGACCGATTTTATAGCTGATAATAGAATAACTAAGTTGTAGTCTCCGAGATGTCCGCCTCTGGACCAGCTCATAGTTGTAACTGCATGTAATGCCCCAGCTGTAATTGATTAAGTGGTGCATGATCTTTGGAGATCATGCTGACTGGCGAGGATTGTGACTCGAATCCGTATCTATAGCCCTACGTCCAGGTTGTTATAACCATTCTGTTAGTCAAGTGGTTAGGTGAGATCTGTTGGATGAGACCAGATCTGTAACCCCATGATCTGCGAGATTTACCAGACATCGCAATCTTGCACGGTCATAATTTTGACCACTACACATAGCATCTTACGTATACAACTTTCCTACTTATATATAGAGTAATGTGCATAAAATTATGAAGTATCATATGATATGACCAGCATCCGCTGGGTCATACACAGACCCAAATAGTACAAGTGAGATAGAAAAAAGAAATGATTAAGTATAAAAATTGAATATTCGAATAAATGAAATTAATTATGAATAAGAATGGGGATGTTGCTTGGTTGGTCTTTTCTTTTATTTAGTATCCTCTCTTTATTAGATTGGGGTAGAATGTATAAATGAAAAACACAGTATGCAATTTAAATGAGAATGAAATAAATTATTTTAGGAATTTAGAAAAGATGTGCTTTAACCTGAAAAGTACTTCACTGAGTAATTAAATTATATTTATATTAAGTGTATCGTACAATAAACGAAGTCAATTTAAGACTGTACTCCCATAAAAATATGGACACTCTATTATATTTCATTGATCAAGAACAATCAAAAAAGAAAGTGAGTTTGGTATCTCTTAAATTTAAATACTGAATAAAATGAATATAGCAATACTACCGATTGTACTAATCTACATGTCTCTTCCTTATCTATCAGTGTTAGTGAAAGAATTTCCCTATTTTTCTGATGATAAATACGAAACAACCCCCTCCTCAGCAACGAAGATTGCATTTTTCTCCACATCTTCCCTTTCGTTAAAAATAAAAAATAAATTGAGAAATTCATCGGATCCTAGTTTAGGACTAATAGAGCTCAAGCCCACATCTTCCACCTTGTCAGAGCAGTGCTTTGACCAATTGAACTAGCGAGGTGTACAACATACATATTCTTATGGTTTCATAAGATCCTGCTCGTCATGTTGTAACCTAACAGATACGTGAATGATATATTGATATCATACCCACATAAACACGGCTTTAGTGAGAGTAGCATGGATTATTAGTAACTAGTGGTTTTTTATTTTATTGTTAAAATAGATAATCAATCTTTCAATGAGATGAGAAAAAAATATAGATAGAGCAAATAATTGACCCTTTTTCTTTATTTCTACATGTTTACAGATCAGGCATCTTTGTTTCCTTTCTGTAGAATAAATTGGTTGTATCATACTCCTGGAACAGTGAATTTTTGAGGGATTTGAACCAACGTAGAATGTCACGAACGAATTTTCAGTCCGTCCCCATTAAGGCATCGACCCAGGAAGAATTCATTCTAGGATTATTGATAATCCATGATCAACTTCCTTTTGTAGTACCCTACCCACAGGGGATGTCGAATCCATGTTTTCTCCTTGAAAGAGAGATGTCCTGAACTACTAGACGATGGGGCATATCCGCCTAACCATCACCATACTATGATGATAGAATGAATAATTTTTTGGAATTGTCAAAATAATCTAATGGTATGGCTAGATCGGAACAATCTTTCTGTTTATGTTCTAATTCTATAAAATTAGAACATTTTTTTATGCTTCATGAATGAAGCATCTCATATTATTTGATATAACGAAGGGAAGGATAGGATTCCTTCAATTTAGGCAATGATTGATCCAACAAAAAGGGAAAAGGGTGGGGGGGGGGGGGTAAAACAAACCTTCATTTAATTTATTTTCTTTCATTTTCATTCATTGATTCATTTCTCAGTCAAATGAAATATAATATAATATGCCTATCACTATCTCACACTAAGCCAGAAAATTCAAAAACAAGAAATTTTTTTCTAGGTAAATAAAATTTCTTGATCCATTATGAGTCTACTGCACATGTGTATATATGCAGCATCTCATAATGGAAAATGGCTAATTCATGAATTGAATACGTCCCTTTTAACTCAGTACACCGTGGTAAGGCGCAAGTCATCGGTTCAAATCCGATAAAGAGCTTTTTCCTGAAACTCAAAGTTTTAGTCTTCCATTTTTAGTGAAGAATACAGATATTGATGATATATAAAAAAGAAGGGCAACCACTCATTATAATTTATAATGGGTTCTTAATTATTATGATCTACATTTAAAAAGTGGAACATTTAATGACTAATTGAACTTATTATACGAATTCTAACCTGTAATGACATAGTAGTCCTCTTCATCATTGATTATTTTATTCCATTTTTTGTCCTAGAACAAAACATAAATATTCTAGATATCCAATATCGAATCCCTGCTTATTAATTTTTAATTTAATTAATTTAATCGCTAAACCAAAATCAAAGTGTTCCTACTTCCCATTGTTCCTACCAAATATAACATAAAATTATAAATAAAAAAGTAAGTGGACCTAACCCACTTGCGGACCCACGTGGGGGCCAGTGGAAGCGGTCGCCCCCACTGGAGTCGGTTAAGCTAAACAAAAAACCCCCGATCTCCAAAAAAAAAAAAAAAGAAACCTTCTAGTTTCGGTCGCTCTCTCAAGACCTCTCATCTCCCTCAGTGACATCTTTCTCTCTCAAAAACCCCCGATCTCCAAAAAAAAAAAAAAAAGAAACCTTCTAGTTTCGGTCTCTCTCAAGACCTCTCATCTCCCTCAGTGACATCTTTCTCTCTTTCTTTCACGATCTCAAGCTCGCCTCTTTCGACGTCTAGCAGAACCTCAACAGCATCTTCTCAACGGAACTCGTGATGTAGACCGCCGGCAAGCGGTAGAAGAAGTGCAAGCAGGTAATTTCTTGATCTGAATTTTGAATTTCAGTAACTTGATTTCTTGATCTGAGTTAGAGTTTCCACTTGTAAGTCTTGGTTGATTCTTGATCTGATAAGGTATACAAAAGAATTGGTTGGTTCAATTGATCATTTTTAAGAAAGATTGGATTTAGGAAAAATTTTTATCAGAATTAGGGTTCTTGATTTGTTGATCGTCCTCTGGAATTAGGGTTTTGAGATTAGGGATTTCTTTGTATAATTGTTGAAAATTTTGAAGTTTAATTAAAATTAGAAGAGGGACCTCATTTTGTTTTCCTTTGTTCTATAGTGGATGACCATTAGGCTGTGAATAAAAAAGAGGCATTTTTTGGAGAAACTGAGAATGAAAAAATCATTGGTTTTTTTGAGAAATCAGAAGAGAGTAACAATATCATGAGTTAGTGATCATCTTCTATTTCTTCTTCTGTGTATCTAAATTTAATGGCTTTAGGAAAGTAACCATTAACCAAAAGTCTGTGTTACATAGTGATCTTGCTTTTTGTTTCTCTAATTGATGCATTGTAATTTATTTGGCTCTTATATACTTGCTAGGTTGAAAATTTATCAAGGAAGCTTATAAAACTCAATGTTGATCCAATCTCTCATCAAGAGGTATTTTCATATTAGTTTTGTTCCATTATTTTTATCCTTAGTCATCTAACTGAATGTTGTATAAGCTGAAAAGCTTACATTCTTAAACTCAGATAAGCAGTTTTGCGGAAACAACTTGTTGTTTTTCCTTGTCCGAAAAGAAAAGTGATTTTGTTGAGAATATTCACAAACTTTTTCAGAATATTCACACACATTTTTATCTGAAACTGAGATTTACGAATCAAACTTTCAGTTTGATATTTAAGTTATTAATGTACTTGATTTCTTCATTTTAGGAGTTGAAGCAAGAGGATTCATATTTGGCCCTTCAATTGCCTTAGCTTTGGCGCAAAGTTTGTACCGCTACGTAAGCCTGGGAAATTTTCAGGTATTCTCTCTTATTCTTTATTTTGATTTATCAACACTTTATGTTAACTCTTTCTGATGAAAATTGCACTTGATTTTAATTTGATGTTTGTTGTATGTATACTTGTCGCCACAGACTGTGTGTGATTTTATTGCTAGATATTTATTCTAATTAGTTTCAATACTAGAGGTTAGTTTTATTTTGTTATGTTATGTTTTTTTGTTTTAATGTCAGTTAATTTATTTGAAACAGTTATGGAAAAATTCTTTAAGAGGAAAAGAATTGAGAATAACGATAATGGTGAACCATCTTCCAATGTGGGCCCTAACATCGAACACATATATGCTCGAGAAGAGATCAATTTAGATGATCTTCCGTCAGATCCTGGGCTAAGCAAAAATATCTGGCAATATGATGCTAATGATAGGGAGAAAGTTCGAAGAGCATACTTGCAAAAAGGTCCTTGTCAGCCTAAGAGTCATGAGTTTCCTTGGAGACAATGTGGAAGTGATAAACGGAGGTTTAGAGCTTCATGGTTCAATGAACATAGTAATTGGTTAGAGTACAGCATAGAAAAAGATAAAGCATATTGTTTATGTTGTTATCTTTTTAAACCCGAGCATGGTTATCAAGGAGGTGGTGATTCATTTGTTAATGAGGGGTTCACGAAGTGGAAAAATAAAGAAAGATTGAATGTACATGTTGGAGGCCATAATAGCATGCACAACAGATGCTTGCGAGCATGTCAAGATCTTATGAACCAAGATCAACACATAGAGTTGAGTTGGCTAGCCAATCTGAAGAAGTTCGAAATGTTTACCGTACTCGATTGACTGCATCAGTTGATTGCATTAGGCTTCTTCTACGCCAAGGATTGGCTTTTCGTGGTCATGATGAATCAGACGAATCTCTAAATCAAGGTAATTTTATAGAGCTTTTAAAGTTTCTTGCTAAACACAATGAAGATATCAATAAAGTTGTGCTGAATAATGCTCCTGAAAACTTGAAATTGACATCGCCAAGAATTCAGAAAGATATTATCAGTGCTGCTGCAATTGAGACACAGCTGCTATTGTTAGTGATATTGGAGATGAATTATTCTCTATCTTAGTTGATGAGGCTCGTGATGTATCAGTAAAAGAACAAATGACTATAGCTTTGCGTTTTGTGGATAAAAAAGGGTCTGTAATTTAGCGCATTATTGGGGTAGAACATGTTACCGATACAAGTTCTTTGTCCCTTAAAGTAGCTATTGAGTCACTTTTTTCTAGACATGGGCTCAATATGTCAAGCTTGCGTGGACAAGGTTATGATGGGGCTAGTAATATGCAAGGAGAATTCAACGGTCTCAAAGTTTGATTTTAAAGGAGAATGAAAGTGCTTTCTATATTCATTGTTTTGCTCATCAACTCCAATTGACACTTGTAGCTGTTGCTGAAAATCACAAGAAGATATGTTCATTTTTTAATTTGGTTACAATTTTATCAAATGTTGTTGGTGGGTCATGCAAACGTAGGGACATCCTTCGAGAAAAACAATTTGAAAAAGTTGTTGAAGGAATTTGTAGGGAGAAATTATGACCGGGAGAGGTATGAATCAAGAAAGAGCATTAAAGAGACCAGGAGAGACGCGGTGGAGTTCTCATTTCGACACACTTGTGAACTTGATATATTTATTCTCTTCTGTCATCGACGTGCTTGAGGTTATTTCAGAGGATGGAGCACTTTCAATACAAAAAGCACAAGCAACTGATTTGTTGGATGCAATACAGTGTTTGAATTTGCATTCCACTTGCACTTGATGAAAATGATCTTGGGAATTACAAATGATTTATCTAAAGCATTGCAGAGAAAAGATCAAGACATTGTGAATGCCTTGAATCTTGTTAAATTATCTAAACATCGTTTACAGAGGATAAGAGATGAAGGTTGGGAATCTCTTTTGGCTGAAGTTTCTTTATTTTGTGATAAGCATCATATAATCGTCTCAAATATGTTAGACTTATTTGTTATTCGAGGGAGATCACGCCGCAATGTTGAAGAAAGCACGAACCTTCATCATTATCGTGTTGAAGTATTTTATGTGGTGATAGATATGCAACTTCAAGAGTTGAATAACCGTTTAATGAAGTGAACACCGAGTTGTTATTGTGTATGGCTTGTCTGAGTCCAGCTGATTCTTTCTCCGCTTTTGATAAGATAAAGTTGATTCGATTGCAGAGTTTTATAAATCTGACTTTTCTCCAATTGAGTTAGCAACACTTGATTTTCAACTTGAGAATTATATTCTTGATGTTCGCTCCGACATGCAGTTTTCTGAAATTAAGGGATTGTTGAGCTTTCTAAAAAAATGGTTCAGTTGAAGAAGGATAAAACCTATCATTTGGTATATTTGCTCATGAAGCTGGCATTACTCTTACCCGTTGCAACTGCAACCGTCGAACGAGCGTTCTCTGCAATGAAGTTTATCAAGAATTCACTGCGTAATAGAATGGGTGATGAGTTGATGAATGATTGCTTGGTGACATATATTGAAAAAGACATATTTGACAGCATTGACAATGAATCAATCATTCAACGATTTCAGAATATGGCTCCTCGAAGGGGAGCATTGTAATTTAGAGTGAGATATGTTGTCTTGAAGGGAGCCCCTCTATTTTTTTTTGTAATATCAAAACTTAGAATATGTTGTTTGATTTTTATAAATTTTCAATTTTAGTTCAAAATATTTTCGCCCCCACTTAGTGAAAATTCTGCGTACGCCACTGACCTAACCCATTGAATCATGAGTATATCAACTATTCTAATATTGAAAGTCGATATATATTCAATTGTAGAAAGAGAGTTTTTTATTTCCTTAGACCGCACCACAACAAGACAAGAATTGTCGATATTTCTAATTTTATCTTCTTGTTAATGGACACTCCATAGGAATAAATCGCTCCCCTTTTCTCATACATATAAAAAGAGTATATTTATTTCAAAATTCTATTTTTCAACATCTTTCCTTGATTTCAAAATCCGATATTGTTTTGTTGTCATATTCCACCAATGCAATAGAGAAGAAATGTGAGAAAGGGGCTTTCATTTCTAGTCTAGCATTATTTAATATTTATTTAATTTTTAATTTAGGAGGCATGGAATTATTTTTTTTGTTTGACCCGTTAAAAGATATACTCTGGAATATGAGTCAGGATAATTCAGGATTTAAATAGTTATTATAGTAAGAAAAGGACTAGCTGAATCGACCTCATGGATTTACATAGGTAGGTTTATGGACCAATAGAAAAAGAAGAATTTGTATCCTCTGAACCCATTTTATTGTAAGGGGCATTGAGCGAAGAATCATCCACAGATAATCAAACAGTCACATGCCCTGGAAATGAGAAGAAGTGCAAATAAATGGTTGAAGTGGTTGAATAGGAGGATTACTATGACTAGAAATGGTTGAAACCAGTCTAGAAACATCCAACATCGCTTGTATCTTTGCGTGTCAGCTTAAGCCTAAAGGTAACTGAACGAGAGAGGATCGCAGATTGAGCGCTTAAAAATTGGATAGGGCTTGAATGTTTTTTCACCGGAATATTCCATTCTTTTGGATAGCAATTAAGTCAGTAACAGATAAAATTCATGTTCTAACCCATCTCACCCTATTGTCGGGTTCTTAGATCGGCAGAGGAGGGCATTCAGATTGCCTTTTTCATGACTAATTATTTGAAAAGCATATGAAATCAAAATTAATTCAAGATTAGAACCTATATCCATGATGAATGATAATTAATTCCAGATTTATCATGGAAAATCAACCAAATATTGATGATAAATAAGATGAATCTTTTAGCATTTGTGTTTCCTATTTTCAGTATAATGAATTTAATACGTCAATTGCATATGAAGGAATGAACCGGTGCATATGTTTTTGACTGAAATGAGATTAACGAAGAAAACGAAATGAATCGGAGACTAAAGCAACAACACCACCACCACCAACAACAACAAAAAGAAAAGCAGATAATATCTTTCCACGATAAAAGACAACCAAGGCACCACCAAGCACCTATTTTTTGGGTCACGATATATCAATTTCTCTCACTATTTTCTTTTACTGAGAGTCAACAAGTGGGTTTTGCACAGCATCCTCCTCCCAAAAATAAAAAATCTCACGTAGATTCTCTCTTTTTATTGGATCCAACCTTGTTTCTACAATGACCTGCCAACACAATGAAGACCGAAGAAGCTGACTCTGGTCCAAGCCAAGAATTGAACAAGCTAGAAGAACAAATCAGGTTGTTCTAAAGAAAAATGAGCGTGCTCAAACAGAAAGAACATCACTAATGCACATGTAGTAGCAGCCATGGATACCGGCGGAGGTTGCCCTGGTAGATAAGAGCCTTGTAAAATAAATGTTGAGGAACTGCCAAATAAAACCTTTAGAGGCTCTTATAACCTATTGTAACCAATCATGCGCCAAACATGTAACACAGACACTTCTACCATCGACCTATGTTCGTATCCAATACATATCCCACATGATACTTCTTACTACTTAAGACTTGAATACTTCTAAATACTTAATATGTAATAAATTTTGGACTCTTTTTTTTTTCCTTTTTTTTGAGAAAAAGAATGGGCCTCAAAATCAAAAGCCCCAGCCTGATATAGCTCCCAAAATACATTACATAACAAAACCTATCTGCATCTCCATGATACAGATAATCATGTCAGCTCTTCTTACATCCAGAAAACAAAATAGCATCACCCTGATGCTCCCCATACTTCCAAAAAACAAACTTTTGGACTATTGGCTCTTCTTGGGTGCATTATGCACTTGATGGGTACTATACGCATTTCACATAATAGAAATGGTCTTTTTCCTTTCATCTTCTTCTGGTAAACTGTACTGTTTGTAAAAAAGTAGAATAACTATCATGATCAAACATAATAAACTAGGATATGGGCACCCGGCATAATTTTTTTTGTCAGATACAACACTTTGTGGTATTAGATTACTAATCGACTATGGTTATTTATTTTGTTTCAACAAGGGGTATATCTGGGAATTATCTCAGGCAACTATCATATCATGGTGTAGAACTATTGGCAACTTTGCTTCCATGCTGCCCACATTTTAGCTAAAACTAATTCTGGGGAAGAACATATGCATCCACTTCCTATACAAATAGACATATACCTCATACTGAAAATAATTTGGAATTAGAAAAACTGAATAAAGATTATTCTAATGCTCGATCATCCATGAAGACAAATTGGGTGATTTGCCCAGTCAAACAATATCCAGAATGTTGAGACTGATCAGTCCTTACTCTCTACCAATCAAGAAACCATGCATATCTTTTGATTCTCGGCATTTAAGTCAAGGAGAGTAGAATCTTCACACTGAGATGGCTCGTCTACCTTCAGAATTCGAAATTGCTATGGAATATAAAATGGAAAATCAAAAAAAGGAATTTGATGAAACAATGGCATCCCTCTTTATCTTTTGCATCTCCACAATCCAAGAACTAATTAGAAAGAAACCCAACAAAGAGCAATTCCCCTTTTCTCTCAATGCTATGTGATGCTATGCCTAAAGTGAACAAATATTCTCCCAAAAGAAGAAAAGTGACAGAGAAGGCGAGTTAGTTACCCTGTCATTCCCCAATGATGTGGATCGCACAGGGCAAGAATCCGATGGGTTCGGAGTTTGGTTAGGGTTCGATCGCCGCCGTCTGCAGGGACTCAAAAATTGAACGGAGGCTCAAAAATTGATCACCATTTTACATCTTTTCTTAATTATTATATACAATAATACAAATAATATAGAGAATATAATATTATAATAATAATAATATAATATAGAATATTATATAGTTGACTTGGACTGCTTATGTGGACCCAGGTAGTCGAAGCACCCTCTCAAGGGGGCAAGCTATAGGGGCCCACCATCACTTCCCGCCATACTGTCGGAAACAATTCGCAAATTTCCAGACGTTCGCGAATTCTTCGAGGTGCCGTTCCAATGGTGAATCAATCTCAATAATTTGCATTTTGCTTGTGGTAACGGCGTGAATCATTCTCACTAAGGGACTGTTTGGATGACTCTCATTTGAATCTTTAATTATAAACAATAATAACTCAATTGTTATTTTAATGTAGTTGAAATCGCGTGTAGTTTCAGTTATTTTTTGAATCTTTTGATTGTAATTGGAACTTCAATCAAATTCATTTTGGTTCCAACTATAGGAATTATAATAAACGAGGGTATCATATCCGCTTTTATTAATAATTTCTATGTAATATAACTTCATCATGCATTCAATCAAGCACCTCTTCTTTATTTTTATAGTTGGAACTACAATTATAAGTTGTTAAAACAAGAGTGTAGCTCCAATTACATAAAACAAAACAATTCCTAAATTCGTGTTTTGTCGCTTGGATCGTTAGTCATTGCAGTGCTCAAAATCTGACCCACGCAGGATCATGACACATGTCCGAACAACAAGTTGCTCCTCGCTCTGAGGACGCTCAACCATCCCAAAAGCTGCTCCTCGCTCTGAGGACACTCAACCATCCCAAAAGCTGCTCCTCGCTCCAAGAATACTTTCACTCCAACTAGAGACTTTAGTTCCGTGCAAGATGGCTTTGGCAACATATCATATCTGATCTTCGCCTTTAATTACTTAGTCTGACCTCTCCTAACGTTCATAACGTGAAATGTCATCCACTCCGAGCAGTCATCGACTAAGACGAGATTTTCTGTATGCAATCCCAACAATCAAGCACCAACAATTACGACTGTTACATCAAAATAACATGTGCTGATTAAGCAGTTGTGGAGATCACGCTCATACCATCCTCTCCTATACACACAGATCATGTCAAGTATAAATGGACCTTCTCCTACAGCAAGAAAGGAGGATCCTTTTTCCTAGAGAAAAAGCCCAGTTGAGACTCTAGAATTCAATCAATATAATTCTTGTAACTTAAAAATTATAGTAGATTTTTCTTCTCCTCTCCGTGGTTTTTCCCGATTTGGTTTTTCATGTAATAAATTCTGTGTCTCTTTTGTGTTGAGCTTTATTTACTCTCGCACTCTAGATCTCCATTCAACCTGCCCTCACTTCTAGTGAGAATCGATTGTCTGGTCGTTAGTGGCGAAAAATCTCCACCACAAATAGGTGCTTTCATTGGATCTAAGTCCCAATGCTCAGATTTTTCTCCTACCAAACTCATCTTCAAAAAAGTATTTCCAACAAGCCATTGCCCTGAAGAAGTAGCCGATCACCGGTGAAGGGATCACCTCCAAGGGCAAATCCGTTGCCACCACCAGAGAAACTGCTCCCCCTAGCAGCCTCAACCCCAACCCCATCATGAAAGATAGTCTCCACACTTTCGCAGGGGGCAGCCGAAGACATCTACCCACCGTAAAATTACGATGTCCAACTTCTACAAATGTTTGCTGATATGAAGTAGGAGATGACGATGCAACAAGCTCTGTTCGACCACGACCGGTAGCAAGCAGAACAGGATCGAGAAAATGCAGCCTGTGAGAGGGAGGAAATGAAATGTCTAAACGACCAACTGTTGACACCCCGAAAAGACGAACTCCAAGGCAGCTCTACAATCGGTCCGAATGATGTCTAAACTTGTCGACACTTCTAAAAGACAGGTCACAGGCAGAATGAACACCTGTTCATCTCTGATGAACAAACCAATGACTTAAACTCTATTGATCTAGTGAAGTAGACAGTAAACCATGTTGGCCCAAAGGCCTTTCATCTTAGTTTTGATGATTGATGGGGAGATTCTGTCTCCTCGTTTTAAATTACCGCAAGTGCACGGTCTTTCGATGTAGCACTTGAGGGTCGGTCCACAGGGACAAGTGGTTCTTTTAGTTTCAGCACTTTAGACGAATTGATTAAAAATTTTGTGGGTTTGTGAGTTATGTGAACTAATTATAGTAAAAGAAAGGTCAAGCACTTAGGATCGAATCCCCTAAACTAGCATCAAGTGGACAATTTTGGTCTCCATACCAGTTTGTAATACACACCAAATCTCTATGTCTAAGAGGCACATAAATTTTGAACACTAGATTTAAGCACAAGCTATTATCCTGTTACATAGTCCATCAAAGATGAATTAACTAAATTAAACAGATAACATAAATGCAACAGACCCTAAGCATGGACCATTAACCCTCGATACATAGCCTGTCAAATATCCAGTTATTCTAGAAATTAATTTCCTAAAAGTAGTAGGTCAATTGGTGTGCATACATCATAAATAGGAGAACGACTCGGTCCACAAGAATTAAATCTAGGTTCATCTCACCTAAATGCTTGCAACAAATTAGTTACTCATGATCAAATTAACAATAAACTGAACTAATTAAATTAGTTTAGGATTATCTAAGTTTAATTAAACAATTACTGAAAACTATTAAACTAATGAAAGTATAAAAAGGAAACAAAATTAAAATAAAAAAATATACATATATATTACCTGCGGGACCTGCACCTGCAGGTGGAGGGGAAGCTTTCTCCCAACAGAGGGCGCCAATCAAAGGCAGGCCCTGTGCCTTGCTCCAATTAAAAGCCACCAGGGATCTTGCTCCAATTAAATGGTGCCTGCGGGCCCTTGCTCCAATCAAAAAGGGTGCCCTGCTGTTCAAATGCAGGGAAGCCAAGTCTTTCTCCAATCAAAGGGGCCTGCGTCCCTTTCCTTCAAACCCAAGGCTGCCAAAGGCTTTGCCGAGCCTTCTCTGTCCCGTGAGCAGAGAGAGGGGCGGCCTCTCTCTGTTCTGCCTTCGTCTTCTTTTTTTTTCTTTTTTCTTTTTTTTTTATGATGGAGGAAAGTCGGCTAGGGTGCAGAGAAAAAGACGAAGGGATTTGATGAATCAACAAAACAGGAACAAGAATAAAACTAATAACGTAGAGAGAATTCTATGCAGAGAAGAAGAACAGCAAGACTCCAAATCTTTTTTTTTCTGAAAATATACATCCAGCTGAGAAGAAAAATTGGCCAAAAAAAATAATAATAATAAAAATCTCAAAACCCTAGCTGCTGGCCTCCTAAACCACAGCCCTCTCTATTCCTTATATAATAAGGAATTTTTTACAGAAAGGTCCCTTGAAATACATCTATTACATAATAAATCATTTCCAATTCAGGCAGAGTTTTTAAATGATGAATACAGGCCACCAAATGGAGGAATCAGCAAAAGCTATCAACACGAAAGTTGTAGATCTTCAAATTATCTTTTCATAGCATCTTGAATAATTTCGTTCAGAGTCCTGTAGCGAAAGTTATCGCCGAAATACCGCAACATATCTGGAAAGCAACCCTCAATCTTTGACAAATTGCGTGAGTTTATTGTTGAATGTAACCAGATTCCTCTTTCTCTTTCTTTTACCTGTTTCCTGTAAAAATTCAATCAACTATACCCGAGTAGCATTATTTATATACAAATAATAGATAATTAGGAGTATCAAAATGGTATAAAATCATGCTGATCAATGATGACTAACTTATGAGGATTAGTTTACTAATGATCTTATGTCTAATAAGTTTTCGATATTGATTAAGATCTTAGTAGGTGATTAGCTTCAACAAAGAATTTAAGCCAGCTTTGAAACTAACACAAGTTGATTCAAGAGCTCCCATGTCAAGATCGCATCTAGTACTCGGAAGGAGTCAAGCTCTATGGATCAAGTTTGGATCGAGTCAGCGTGGGGATAGAGATCGACAAGAAGACTTCGATTTGTTTAGTTTTGTTTTGTTTTATTTTAGATCTTATGTAAGAATAGCTTAGTCTTGATATGCTCAAATTCATACACACACGTTAAAATAGTTTTTGGTTTCTGTTTAACCATTTTGGATTTTCTAGAACATATCTTTCATTTTCATGAATAGATAGAATCAAAAGAAGTTTTACATGGTTTAATGTATATTAGATTTCATCCATATACATCTATGTTTCATATTGACTAAAAACTTAATTTGATGATTCTAATTCATGGTTTTAAGGTTTACTTTTAACAAAACTTAGTTTTGGATTTAATGTCAAAAACATAGATATATCTTTTATATGTATATTAGAATCTATCTATACACAATATGCTTCAAAAGTGTTTCTATATCATATTTTCGTATTTATACAAGTTTGGAGGAAACAGATTTTCATTTCAAAATCCAAGTTTTGGAAAATACTGTTTTTGGTTTAAATCTAAATTTCTATATCACAAAAATGTTGGCCCAAAGGCCTTCCACTCTAGTTTTGATGATGATTAACTCATGTAGTTATGTTTACTAATAATCTTGTGATTTTAGTTTCAGATCATTAAGCAAGATATTAGTTGGTGATTGCTTCAAAAAGAGGAGTTTGGAAGACTTCACATGGTGATTCCGGTGCCCGAGCATCAAGATCATACCTTTGCACTCGGATGATCACGTTTGGGATCGAGTAGACTTGAAGATGGAAGATCATCAAGAAGACTTAGGTATCCTAGTTTTAGTTTAGTGTGTTTAGATCCATTTGTAAAGCTTAGAATAGTTGATATGCTCAAGTGCACAACACACACAAGTTTTATGTTTGGATATTGGTTTTTCGATTTTTAGTTTAACCGATATTTGTTTTCATGAATAGTTGATCAAAACAAGTTTAAATGGTTTATATGTATAATAGATGTATTCTAGTTATATATACATGCTTAAACTTCCTATACAAACTTATTTTGACTTTCCTATTCATGTATAGAAAATCCAAGTTTGATAAAAATACAAGTTTTGGTTTTTGGTAAAAATGTTAAGACACAAAAATAGTTTCATATGCATGATATTTGAGTTGAAAATTTTATCACATGTTTATATATCAATGCAAAATGATAAAACTATTTTTGGGTATTATTACAAAGACTTAAAAGATTTTTAGAAATATTTTAACATGTGTTTCTGTCCCTGAACAGTGGCTGACAGGCCAGGACGACCGACCGCACGGGTCGACCGTACCAAGGGCCGGTCGATTCTTGCGGTCGACCGACGTGCACAAGCCTGTGCACGTTTGGCAGACACAGGGACGGTCGGCCGGGTGGCCGACCGGACCTGAAAGCAGTGCTCTCTGTTTCTTTGGGTCGACCGGGTGGTCGACCGGGTTGCCCCAACGGTCACATTTCTGACCGTTGGCGGTCGGCCGGGCCGGCCGACCGGTAGCCTGTCAGGCTGCCAGATCAGCCTAACGGCTAGTTTTCTGTTTTGGCCTATATAAACCCCATTCCTTTGGGATTTTGGCTAAGTTTTTATGAGCTAAAATTTCTCTCTATTCTTGGTGTTTAAAAGAAGTTTTCAAAAGAGTTTTAGTGCCAAAAAGATTCATTCTTGTTTTTTAAAAGTGTTTTGTTATTTTCAAAGAAATTAGGTTTTTGGGAATTGGTTTATTGTTCTTCATTTCAATATCTATTTGATATTTTCCCAAGAGTTTTTCTTTGATCAAAACACTTTGTTTTTCCACACTTGAGCTTATCTTCTATCCTATTCTATTTAAGATCTTTGTTTTGTGGAAAAAGAGAAAAAGGAGAGATTGTTTGTGGTTGAAAGAGACCACCTATTGTAAACCCTCATTATTTGGTTGCTCCCTCTTTGGTAGAGGTTGAGGTTGTGGATTTGAGGTGATTGGTTTGCTCCCTCTTTGGTAGAGGTGGAGATTGTTGTTTACTCCCTCTTGGTGAGGTGGAGTTGGTTGTTGGTTTGTATCCCTCAAGTGTGAGGTGGATCGGTTGTTGTTTGGCTAAGGGCCTACCCCTCTTGTGTGAGGTGGTGTTTGTATTAAGAGAGGAGTTTGGTACTCCTAGTGTTGTAACAAATCCTCCTCGGTGGAGGTTCCCTCGGTGGGAGATAGTTGATTGGAAATCCTTCACGGTGGTGAAGGGGGGATGTAGAGCTAGGGGCTCGAACCTCGAAACATATCTTGTTATTTGCGTTTGATTCACTTGTCTCTCAACTCTCTCTCTTTATATTGTGCAAAGCATCATTCTTCATTCATATCATTCATTGCTTGTGTTGTCCTTGCATTGATTCATATTGCTTATTCATTATATGCTTGGATTGCTTGTGTGTGTGCCTTACTTGTACTTAACCACAAGAGCTTCACATAGCACCTCAACCCATTCAAGGAGAATCAAGAGGAGTTAGTCCAGAGCCCTTCACGGGGAATTCGGCTACACTTGTGAGTTGTATTAAGTGTGTTGCAATATTTGCATTAGCTTCCGCATTTAGCGCATTTAGTTTCTAGATTAGCATTATCACATATTGACCCCCTCTAGGTGATTTAGAATTGGTATCAGAGCCTACGCTCCTGATACTTAGGCTTAACATCCTAGGAGTGAGATCCTTTGTTTGCTAATCTATTGTTTGCATTTGCTTGTTTGCACACATATAGTTTGGACCCATGGACTTCATGACCCCACCTATGTTTGACCCTTCCAACATTCTTGTTTGGAAGGCTAAGATGTCCATCTATTTACAAACCCTAGGCTTGCATGTATATCTTGCCGCTACCAAGAAATGCTATCTTGGTAATAGCAATCATATAGGGGCCAATGCACAAGTCCTAGAGGCCATTAGAAGCACGCTTTCAAAAGAATATCTTATGAGTGTTTCTAACCTTGATTCCGCTTTTGTAGTGTGGAACAAGTTGACAACCACCACCACCTCCAAGCTTCAATTGCCAATCCAACAAGAAGAGGAGTCTAGTGGAGAATCCGACTCTCAATGCTTAATGGTCCAAGGGAATGACTCCCTTGAGGTACAATCGGAATCTCAACTAGATAGTTTTGATGCTAGTTCTTCATGTGATGATTATGTTGATCCTCATGCTTTGAATGAAGAACTATCTATTGTTTGTGAAAAACTAATTGAAAAATATAATGCTTTGAAAAAGAAAAGTCTAGGCATTAATAATGAAAATAAAAATTTGATTTCTAGACTTGACATTGTTTTGCAAGAAAAGGAGGAGATTTCTAATGAGAGGGATTCATTAAAATCTCAACTTGATCTTGCACTTAAAGAAAATGATTTGTTGAAAAACAAAAATGATTGTGAAAATGTTTTGAAAAAAATAAAGTTTTGTCTTCAAAAATTGAATTTGTTGTAAAAGAAAATAATTCTTTGAAAATAAAAATTGATACTATTTCAAAGGATTTAGAAGCTTGTTTAAAGAAAAATGAGTTTTTGCAAAATAAGATTGATTCCCATGTTTGCCATGCTAGGATAGTATCACACACTTCTCCCATTGCATGCCACACTTCTTCTTTAATTGAAAAAGATATATCCATGCTTAAGAAGAGTGTAGATTGTTTGGGCTCCACTTTGAGCCAATGTGCCATGAACCATACACGCTTGGAATCCTTGGTTCGAAAGAAGCAAGTTCCATCTATTATGCATGCACACCATACACGGCATACACATGCTCCTCACGGACACCATCACACAATGTATGCTCATGTGTACACTTGTACACATTGTGGACATAAGGGCCACCTTGCTAAATTTTGTTATGATAGATTACATGTTTCAAATTTAGCAAATAAATTTGTTTGGGTTAGAGAAGGTACTAACCCGCTTAGACCCAAAAAGTTGTGGGTACCAAAGACCACCCCTCGTGTTTTTGATGTAGGTGTGGGCTCTCACATGACGTGAGAGTTGTCGTACCTTAGAGTGGATGCGTTCCGAGCTTCATAGAAATCAATTGGATGCATCACTTTCAAGGAAAGTTTGGTGGAGAAGACCACCATGTTTTGGAGACAAGGGAAGTTGCCTTCTAGGTTTTGGTAACGATTCCTAACTCCTTATTATTGTTTACATGCTTTTCATGTTTATCATATATAGCATGTTTTATTGTTTGTAGATTATTATGATAATGCCATGTTTATTAAATCCTTGACATACATGTTTAGCATTTTGAGACACCCATGTTTAATATGGACTATTATTTTGTGTTCTCACTATTTGTTTAGCTATCATGTCTATCATAGGTTTAATAACATGTGAATTTTCTTAATAATCATGTTTATGATTTTCATGTTGATTTATATCCCGTTTAATGCTTCATGATTTGAATATATGTTTAATTTTAGTTTTCATTAAGACTAGGATTTATACTTGTACATATAGTGGGCCACAAATAAATCTATATATGTTTGAGCTTGATTGCTTATTTGAACCCATTAGATGTGCTAGTATAGTCTAGTTTTGATGATCCATACATTTTAAACTTGTATTCCTATTTTTGGATTTGTTCTATGTGTATGAGTTTTCATTTCATGTATATGTTTATTTTGCCAAACTTTAAGATATACATGTATACCCTTTGAGTCATTTGCCTTTCATGCAAATCTATATATATGGACTCAATTGTGTTTAGGGATATGTATGTATACTTATTGTGTTGACAATTCATACATATACCGTGAAATGGAATTTGTTTTGGTAAAAATTTAGTTTTTCTTGATTTCGTGTTTATTTGTTTAACTTCATGTATATGTCCATTTTATTCAAATTATCGTTTATACATATACATCCTTTTGAGCCACGTGCCTTCATGCATATATCTTTGTGGACTCGTGTGTTTGGATATGTATGTATACTTTAGTTTGTATAAGACATACATATACCTTGAAGATTAAAATAGTTTTGATGATTTTCATGTTTTCTTGTTTTAAGGAATATTGAGCTTAATTGTCAATTTTCATGATTAAGTGTTTCACATAACACTTGCACACTCACCTCTTTTACAATGTTTCTCATGATTGTGTTTTTCATGAGTATATTTGAGCTTAATGGATTTTGAGTGTTTTAGTGCCATGTGAATTTCATGTTTCATAAAAAATATTTTGTCTTATTCCTTACTTGAAGGATTTCGTACTAGTTTACATATTTTTCATTTAACTAGTTCGTATTCTTCATTTTGGTAGAGTTTTTCAAACCAAGCTTATTTTCAAATCTATTTTTGAAAACCCCTACCTTCCATGGGAGGATGGATGGGAGATCATGTTCATGTATGCCTTAGAATGAAAATTATTTAAAACTTGAACCATGATTGGGTGGTAGGTAATATGAGATGTACATTTGATCTTATTGTTTCAATTGGTATCATTGGACTCTTTCAATTGGTATCAATTTTGACCTTTCTTGTATACTCATATATGTTTGTATGTATGTATGCTTACTTTTCAAAGAATATCAATTTCTATTGGTATTTAATTTTCATACATATATATGTGTTTGTTTATGCTAAAGCTTGAGGTTTAATTTTGCTTCAATTGATTCAATTTTCAATTGGTATCTTATTTCAAGCCTATGCATGTGTTTTGTTGGTATTTCATAAAGGGGGAGAAAATTCGATTTTCATATTTACAATTGGTATTTGTACTTCCACTCCCTTGCTTTATGATAGAAAATAAAAGTTTTAAATTAATATCCAAATTGATTGTCACCCTTATTTGATTTTGTTTTGTTTTAGACAAAAAGGGGAGAACATTTTTTTAACCCTTTTATTGATTCTCTGTTTCGAACAAAAAGGGGGAGAAAAATTTATTGATTTGGTTTTGTTTTTACCCCTTATCGAAGATTATTTCGTTGTATTAAAAAAAAAGGGGAAAGAAGATTTTGTTTTGTTTTGATTTTTACCCCTTTGTTGATGATTGACAAAAAGGGAGAGAATTATTTGAGAGTTTAATATGCATATATAAAACTTCATATTTATGTTTTGCATATATTAAGTTTAATTTAGTTTAATTTTAATTGGTATCTAGAGCATGTTTTGTTTTGAACATTTCATTGGTATCTAGAACCTTTTATTGTTTATACATTTTTATGCATTCATGTTTAAGAGCTTTCATTGCATATTTATGTTTATTTGTTTATGCATGAGTTAAGGGGGAGCTTCTTTGAAGCTTAACTTTAATCCATGCATATATAACTCCATGAGTTTTGTCATCATCAAAAAGGGGGAGATTGTTGGCCCAAAGGCCTTCCACTCTAGTTTTGATGATGATTAACTCATGTAGTTATGTTTACTAATAATCTTGTGATTTTAGTTTCAGATCATTAAGCAAGATATTAGTTGGTGATTGCTTCAAAAAGAGGAGTTGGAAGCCTTCACATGGTGATTCCAGTGCCCGAGCATCAAGATCATACCTTTGCACTCGGATGATCACGTTTGGGATCGATTAGACTTGAAGATGGAAGATCATCAAGAAGACTTAGGTATCCTAGTTTTAGTTTAGTGTGTTTAGATCCATTTGTAAAGCTTAGAATAGTTGATATGCTCAAGTGCACAACACACACAAGTTTTATGTTTGGATATTAGTTTTTCGGTTTTTAGTTTAACCGATATTTGTTTTCATGAATAGTTGATCAAAACAAGTTTAAATGGTTTATATGTATAATAGATGTATTCTAGTTATACATACATGCTTAAACTTCCTATACAAACTTATTTTGACTTTCCTATTCATGTATAGAAAAATACAAGTTTGATAAAAATACAAGTTTTGGTTTTTGGTAAAAATGTTAAGACACAAAAATAGTTTCATATGCTTAATATTTGAGTTGAAATTTTTATCACATGTTTATATATCAATGCAAAATGATAAAACTATTTTTGGGTATTTTTTACAATGACTTAAAAGATTTTTAGAAATATTTTAACATGTGTTTCTGTCCCTGAACAGTGGCTGACAGGCCAGGACGGCCGACCGCACGGGTCGACCGTACCAAGGGCCGGTCGACCCTTGCGGTCGACCGACGTGCACAAGCCTGTGCACGTTTTGCAGACACAGGGAAGGTCGGCCGGGCGGCCGACCGGACCTGAGAGCAGTGCTCTCTGTTTCTTTGGGTCGACCGGGCGGTCGACCGGGTTGCCCCAACGGTCACATTTCTGACCGTTGGCGGTCGGTCGGGCCGGCCGACCGGTAGCCTGTCAGGCTGCCAGATCAGCCTAACGGCTAGTTTTCTGTTTTGGCCTATATAAACCCCATTCCTTTGGGATTTTGGCTAAGTTTTTATGAGCTAAAATTTCTCTCTATTCTTGGAGTTTAAAAGAAGTTTTCAAAAGAGTTTTAGTGCCAAAAAGATTCATCCATGTTTTTTAAAAGTGTTTTGTTATTTTCAAAGAAATTAGGTTTTTGGGAATTGGTTTATTGTTCTTCATTTCAATATCTATTTGATATTTTCCCAAGAGTTTTTCTTTGATCAAAACACTTTGTTTTTCCACACTTGAGCTTATCTTCTATCCTATTCTATTTAGGATCATTGTTTTGTGAAAAAAGAGAAAAAGGAGAGATTGTTTGTGGTTGAAAGAGACCACCTATTGTAAACCCTCATTATTTGGTTGCTCCCTCTTTGGTAGAGGTAGAGGTTGTGGATTTGAGGTGATTGGTTTGCTCCCTCTTTGGTAGAGGTGGAGATTGTTGTTTACTCCCTCTTGGTGAGGTGGAGTTGGTTGTTGGTTTGTATCCCTCAAGTGTGAGATGGATCGGTTGTTGTTTGGCTAAGGGCCTACCCCTCTTGTGTGAGGTGGTGTTTGTATTGAGAGAGGAGTTTGGTACTCCTAGTGTTGTAACAAATCCTCCTCGGTGGAGGTTCCCTCGGTGGGAGATAGTTGATTGGAAATCCTTCACGGTGGTGAAGGCGGGGATGTAGAGCTAGGGGCTCGAACCTCGAAACATATCTTGTTGTTTGCGTTTGATCCACTTGTCTCTCAACTCTCTCTCTTTATATTGTGCAAAGCATCATTCTTCATTCATATCATTCATTGCTTGTGTTGTCCTTTCATTGATTCATATTGCTTATTCATTATATGCTTGGATTACTTGTGTGTGTGCCTCACTTGTACTTAACCTTAAGAGCTTCACATAGCACCTCAACCCATTCAAGGGGAATCAAGAGGAGTTAGTCCAGAGCCCTTCACGGGGAATTCGGCTACACTTGTGAGTTGTATTAAGTGTGTTGCAATATTTGCATTAGCTTCCGCATTTAGCGCATTTAGTTTCTAGATTAGCATTATCACCTATTCACCCCCCTCTAGGTGATTTAGAAAAAATAGTTCAAATTGTTTGAAATATGTGTTGAATTTTAGTCACACATATTTGTTCTTCAAATATTTATAAGAACTTATTTTTGTGAATTTTATGTGATTTTATGAGATTTTATATAGGTATTTAAAAGCCAACATTTCAAACCCCATAACCCTGGCTGTGGGCTGCTAACGGTCGACCGAAGCCTGGCTCGGTCAACCGATCGGTTGACCGACATGCACAGAAGTGCACAGCTTTAGCGATTGACCTAGTGGTCGACCATTCTAGAGAGTCTGCTCTATGGAAATGACCCCGATCGGCGGCCGGCCGACCGACCAGAGAGACCAGCTTTTTGGCTCTAGCCTCGGTCGACCGGGCGGTCGACCGACAGGCAGTTTGCCTTAGGGCGGTCGTCCGACCAGTCGATCGACAACCCCAACGGTCGAAAATCTGACAGTTGGCGGTCGACCAGGCAGTCGACCGATAGGTCACTCTGACCTGTTTTGAACCCCAACGACTATATTTTCAAACCCTATAAATGGTCTTTTGAGACCAGTTTTCACTAGAATTTTTTAGAGCAAATTTTTTTCACTTCTCTTAAGTTTCAGTAAGTTTTAAAAAGAAGTTTTTGTGCCAAAAATTCTCTGTCTTTATTTGTTTTCAAAGTTTCAGAAAATCAAAAAAATCAAGTCTTTGGGAATTCTATTTTGTTCTTCATTTTATATCCATCAAGAAGTTTTTCTCAAGTATTTTCTTTGTTATTTCATTTTCAAACACTTTGATTTCTCACATACTTGAGCTTTCATTCTATTCCTATCTTTAGGATCTTATTTTTGTGAGAAAATTATTTGTGATCCTTTAAGATCACCAAGAGAGAGTTTGTGATCATTAGTTCACTTAGTTGTAAACCCTTTTTTGCTTTGGCTTAGTGCCCACCTCTTGTGTAGAAGTTTTTGTTTGAAAGAGTGGAGTTGTGTACTCTAAGTGTTGAGTTGTAATTTCTCGTTTGAGGTCCCCTTGTGGAAGGTCCTGTGTGAACATAGTGGAAATCTTTTTATGTGAAGGCGGGGACGTACAGCAGTACCTCGAACCTCGAAATATATCTTCGTGTTTACGTTTGATCCACTATCTTTCAACTCTGTCTCTCTTATATCTTGCATTGCTTTACATTGTTCATATTCATATGCTAGATATAGTTTGTGTGTGCCCACATTTGTGTTCAATCAAGAGAGTTTATTAAAGCACCTCAACTCTTAGTCTAGAGAAATCAAGAGGAGTAGCTCCAGAGCCCTTCACGAGAAATCGGACACACTCTTGATTACACATTATGTGTTTGCAAATTAGTTTTTAATTCCGCATCATTTATCATTAGATTAGCTTGTCACCTATTCACCCCCCTCTACGTGCACTTTAAATTGGTATCAGAGCCTTCGCTCCTGATATTTAGTTTAACCACCTAGGAGTGAGATCCTTGAATAGCTAATCTAGTTGCTTTGCACACATATTGTTTATACACTCATAGATTTTCTTGCCCCTCCCATGTATGATGTTTTCAACATCGATATGTGAAAGTTTAAGATGAGTGCCTATCGTAAAGTCCTAGGATTGCATGTCTATCTTGCCACTACCAAGATATCTTATGTTGATAATGACAAGTATTTAGGGGCTAATGCACAAGCCTTAGATGCATTAAAGCAAACACTATGCAAAAATTATTTATGTTTGATTTCTTATTGTGATTCCGCTTTTGCAGTGTGGAACACACTGACTTCTCCCAAAGAATAATGGACAAATGTTTTAGAGAAGGAATCTAGTAGAGATGAGTCTGACCAAACTTACTTCATGGTCCAAGGGATTGACTCCCTTGAGGTAAACTTGAACACTTAACTAGATGATAGTGCTAGTTCTTCATGTGATGACAATATGGATGCCCATGCTTTAAATGAAGAACTTTCATTATTTTGTGAAAACTTGTTAGAAAAATATACACTTTTGAAAAAGAAAAGTTTTGAACTAAAAGAAGAAAATAAAAATTTATTTTCTAAACTTAATATGGTTTTACAAGAGAAGGTTGAGATTTCAAATGAAAGGACTTATTGAAATCCCAATTTGACCTTGGCTTGAAAGAAAATGAATTTTTGAGGAATAAAAATGATCTTGATATAGTTTTGAAGAAAAAATGAAGTTTTGTCTTCAAGACTAGATTTTGTTATAAAAGAAAATAATTTTTTGAAAAATAAAATTGCTTTAATTTCAAAAGAATTAGATTTAGTTCAAAGGAAAATATTTCTTTGAAAAATGATTTTTCTTCTCATGTTTGTCATGTTTCTATTGCTCCATCTACTAGTGATAAACATGTTACATGCTCCACTTCTTTTTCAATCATTGAAAATGATATTTGTATTTTGAAGAAGAGTGCAGATTGTTGGCTTCTGATTGAGATTTAAGAGTTTGTAATGAAAAAGATTGAGTTGTAGAATTCTTAGTCTCAATGCTATCCGCTGCAGCAAGGGTGTAACGCCCCGATTCCACGGATACGGGGACGTCACTGCGACGTATATGCGTAGGTCCGAAAATGCACCCACACATATACGCTAAGCAAAGGTACAACAAGAAATGATCAGAGTGCAACACAAAGCGTGGTATACACACATATATGCCAACATAAAGGTACAATACAAAGTCATCACAGTATATGATAAACATTTCATTTTACATGTATCAGTTATCACAACCAAGTCCCAAAAGTAAGATGTACAGCAAAAGTACAAAAGAGCTCACGAGTAGGATGGAGATCCCGTGAGTCAAAAGAGGTCAGGCACAAGGAACTGGAGCTGGGATGCCTGCCCGCTAAGGATGGCTCGATCTACGATGGACAACTCCACTTCGATCCAGCTTCGGAATCTGAATGTGCAAATCCAAGGGGTCAAGACATATAACAATAAATGAACTACTGCCAAGTGGCTAAGAGACATGAATAGTGTCAGAACGCAAGAATAGTATATAAGAGCAGATATAACAGAATCATAGAACGGAAATACGGGTAAAACTGATTATAAGTAAAAGTGATTATATACGCTTAAGTCACTGTCCCATGAGACTAGTACATCGAAGGAATAATCCAAACAAGGAAACCCTCATCTATATACCTCTATCTCATGCCACAGTAATCCAAGCATATAGAATCGAAGTTGCAAATCATGTGATAATCATAACGAGAAAGACATAAGCCAATAACCGGAATCATCACTGGAATCACGGCAAGTAGAACGGGAGTCATAACATAACAGGTACACATAACAGTAACTATATCGGGAATCATAACTGACATCAATTATTATTATTACTCGTCTAACCCATATATCTAGGTATGTGTCTCGGTATCGATCCCAACTCACATACATCCATATATAAGAAAGTCGAGGGTCGTTATCGGAAGTAGATGGAGAACTGATATCACTTCTTATAGTAGTTTCCATACACCTGGAACCGGTTTGGAGGCCCAAAGTCCCCCTAACAGTCATATAGTGTGGGCCCAAAGTCCCACTAACAGTAATCTCCATATTCCGCCCACCTACTATAAGCAAGGTATCATTCCGGCATCCATCACTTCCACCCATACCCCATACAAGTTGTAGCTTATTAAGGATTATCAGTTTACGGGAAAATGAACATAACAGTAATAGCCCTACAGATTCAAGAGGTGGCCCCCATGGATTCAAGAGGTGGCCCCCACCGTGTGGTGTGGCACTTTGTTCCATGTGGCACTTTGTTCTGAGGGAGTGGATTCTAGAGGTGGCCCCCACCGAGTATGGTGTGGCACTTAGTTCCATAAAACAAGGCAGGGTTCCCGTAAACAAGATAATCATGAAGTCAGGTGTATCATGCTTGGTTTAGGAGATAGCGTGACAGAGTGGTGATATATAACAAACAATAAAACGTAACAATAAATATATAAATGGCCGGGTCAACCATGACATAACAATAGGGTCTAGCAAGGTGGTGGCATGTCAGTGGGTCAAGTGATTACATATTAGGTGTCGTGTGATATACATGTGTTAAAAGGAAAATAGATAATTGACAAAGCTGTGATAAGGTAAGACAAGTGGAACATAGATGCATCCTAGGGTTCAACGACCTCGGAGGGTCTGCCACGCATGCTATAGGATAAGGAAACAATAATAACACGGCAAGGTACAAGTACAAGAATGGAACGAGCAATTGCATGACAAGATGAGGTGACTAGAGGTAATGTACTACAAGTAATAGGTTATTAAGTACAAGGTACATTCACATGAACCAAGTGTAAGATCCATCATGTAACATGTCAAGCGGTACAAATATGAAGCATAAACAAGACTAACATACCATACATGTGCCAGGGTAATATCGAAATTAGAAATGGAAAGAGTCAGAAATTCTGGCCCAGAATCAGACTGTCGGTCGACCTCCGGTCGACTGCCGGTCGACTGGGGACATAACTAACGGTCGACTCCCGGTCGACTGCCGGTCGACCGGTCAGATGCCGTGAGCTCCAGGTTTTGCCGGTCGACTGCCGGTCGACTGGTCCACACCTAATTCCTAAGTCGGTCGAGTCATCGGTCGACTGCCGGTCGACCGCCAGCTCAAAACTGTGCACGCTGTGCACATCGGTCGAGTGATCGGTCGACTGTCGGTCGACCGATCCTCTGAAATCTGCTGTTGTTAAGTTAAAAATCAGATTTTTATGGGGTTGTCTCTAATAGTCTAAAGATGGGATTTTTATGACATTAGGGGGCCTGATCTACCAACACAAGTACACAAGGGATGGACTAGCCTTGGTGAGTAGAGATATTTACATGGAAAGGTTGGATCTTTAGTTTGATAACCTAAAAATGGGATTTTTATGGTGCAAGTGTTCAAGAGTTCACATCACAAGAAAATAGAGAGCTATCTAGGTCTTGGTGAGTAAGGTACTCACCTGGATAGGTTGGATTGGGGCTTGATCCAAGATGAAGAAGATGATGGCTTCAATCCATGAATTGTTGTTGAAGCTAGGGTTGAAGGAGTAGATCTTGGTGTTGCCTTGGGGTTGGTGGTTGGAGATGAAGCCCTTGTGATGAAGCCCTAGATGGGTTCTTGAAGTCTTGAGATGGATCCTTGAAGCTAGGGTTTTGGTGGAGGAGATGAGAGGATTTTGTGAGAGAGTTCTTCTCTTGATGAAGTGGAGGAAGAAAAGAGAAATTAGCAATTAGGAAAGTATAAATATGATGGGGATTTTGTGAAGGAGATGGAAATAGGATAAATGCAAGGGGGCTTTGTGTGAAAGGGGAGGGGTGAGGTGTCCCTAGGGTGGCCACTTGGCCGGCTATGGGAAGGAGAGAGAATGAGTGGGGTTAGGTGAAGGGTGAGTGGGAAATGAGGTGGCAATTTAGGTGGAAATAGGAATTGCAAAAATTGGAAAAAAAGCCCGAAATTCAAGTATCTCGGAATGATCTGGAAATTTTACCAAAAATCAAGAATAATATATAAAGACCAATAGTGAAATCTGTTCGAAGAAATACTTTATAGTTTTAAAATTAAAAATCCCGGAATCAGTGATTTACCGACTCCGAAAGAATTTCCATAAAATCATAAAATTCTCAGAAAAAGAATATAGACAGAAAATATGACTCCAAGAAATAAAGTCTAAAGAACCATCATGAAATTCTAAACTGTTAGAGAACTAAAAATTCGGGAATCGGTCAGCGGTACTGGCCGACACCGGTTTTGAAGAAATTCAATTTAATTCCAGAAAAATCCAGAAAATCACAGAAAATCTAATATATTGAAAAACAATATTTAAAATTGAAATCGGTCAATTCTACACGTCAGAAATACCAAGTCGAAGAATATGCTATGATCGGGCCCTCGGCTCAGACTAGGGCTGAATCCGAGTCCACGAATCCAAATCCAATATAAACTAATCGTGTAAGGAATTCATGATACAGAATAAATACAGGAAACAAATCGAAAAAAAATACGATCGAAAATCTGAATACGTAACTAAGTACGTATTCCAGGAACGGGGTATTACAATCTACCCACCTTACAAAAAATTGCGTCCTCGCAATTTCGTTAAGGAGGCAAATTGAATACAAGGAGGACGAAGGCACGAATAAAGGCATCATAAAACCAAAACAGGGGATAAGATCAATACAGGAAGGACTAGAATAAATAATGATAACATGACAAAAGAAATATTAAGAAAGATAATCAACTCGAATACAAGATATGGGGTTGCGGTTACCATGATATCCTCAAGGCTCCTGGTCTGGATACTGGTCTTCCCACTCTGCTGCATCATCTGAGGCCTCTGCTGCCATGATGTGAACTTGACCTCTCCTCTGATCTGCCCTTGGTCTCATTCCCCTATACTGATGATCATACCGTTGGGGTGGAAGTGGAACTCTTCGATCAACAGGTTCAGGGTTCCTCCTCAGTGGCGGCGCTGGAAGTGCTGGAGCTGGACGTGCTGGAGCTGGAAGAGCTGGTCTGACTGGAGCCACATTCTCTACCCTTCTGAACCGGCAATCCCTAACTTCATGACTCTCTGATCCACATGCCAAACATAATCCATTGGCTACCCGACAATCTCTCCTGTAATGTCCGGGCCTGTGGCAGAAATTGCATGTGATCTGAGGAAGAGGGGTCTGGAATGGTCTCTTCATCATCAGGCCCTGGGTTGCCCTATCTGCATCCTCCTCATCCATCAACTCAAGAGGCCTCTTCTTGGCTTGGCTCTTCATCTGATTCTCCTTCTTCTTCTCCAGTCCACGCTCTACTTCTCGAGCTATGGTAAGAACCTCAGAATATGTCTTCAGCTGCTGGGGCATCAAGAAAACCTGTATATCCATCTGTAGGCCCTGCTGAAACCTGCCTGCCCGCTTCTCCTCATCCGTCACCATGTACGGGGCAAAGCGGCTCAACCTGAGAAACTCCGCGGCATACTCATCCACGGACTTACTCCCCTGCCGAAGCCTGATGAATTGCTCTTCCATGTCCTTCTGAGCTGTGACAGGGAAGAATCTGCTGTAGAAACTCTTGGAGAAGGTGTCCCAAGTGACAGGCTTCTCCAATCTGGCCTCCTCTGCTAGCCACCAAGTCCTGGCTATATCTTTTAACTGGATCTTGGCAACTTCCACTTGGTTTTCCTCTGGGACACGGGCTGCATTCAACAAGTCCGATGTGTCCGTCAGCCATTGCTCGGCCTCCAAGGGTTTCTCTCCACCCGTGAATATGGCTGGCTGCAGCCTCCTGAAGTCTGATATGTTCCCCGGCCTCTGTTCCTTAGGTGCTGCTATCTCTTGCCGGAGAAGCTCGGTCTGCTGCTGCTGGTTCTCCATCATCATCTGGATAACTCTCAATATATCCACATTCTCTCCCGCTGCTCCATTCGATGGTGATCTGGAGTTGCTGCGACCCGATCTCCTCTCCATCGATACGAGGTATGGATAGACCGGAAGGAGCTGGAACATGGAATGGAAGGACTTCAGGATATGAAGGAAAGAATCAAGAAGGACCAAATGTAGAATCAAGAAGGACTAGATAACTTTGTACGTTGTAGTTGGCATTAGCAAATTACAGGAATTTGCAGCTTGTCTGTACTATAGGGGTAAGAGCCTAAGCTCTGATACCAACCTGTAACGCCCCGATTCCACGGATACGGGGACGTCACTGCGACGTATATGCGTAGGTCCGAAAATGCACCCACACATATACGCTAAGCAAAGGTACAACAAGAAATGATCAGAGTGCAACACAAAGCGTGGTATACACACATATATGCCAACATAAAGGTACAATACAAAGTCATCACAGTATATGATAAACATTTCATTTTACATGTATCAGTTATCACAACCAAGTCCCAAAAGTAAGATGTACAGCAAAAGTACAAAAGAGCTCACGAGTAGGATGGAGATCCCGTGAGTCAAAAGAGGTCAGGCACAAGGAACTGGAGCTGGGATGCCTGCCCGCTAAGGATGGCTCGATCTACGATGGACAACTCCACTTCGATCCAGCTTCGGAATCTGAATGTGCAAATCCAAGGGGTCAAGACATATAACAATAAATGAACTACTGCCAAGTGGCTAAGAGACATGAATAGTGTCAGAACGCAAGAATAGTATATAAGAGCAGATATAACAGAATCATAGAACGGAAATACGGGTAAAACTGATTATAAGTAAAAGTGATTATATACGCTTAAGTCACTGTCCCATGAGACTAGTACATCGAAGGAATAATCCAAACAAGGAAACCCTCATCTATATACCTCTATCTCATGCCACAGTAATCCAAGCATATAGAATCGAAGTTGCAAATCATGTGATAATCATAACGAGAAAGACATAAGCCAATAACCGGAATCATCACTGGAATCACGGCAAGTAGAACGGGAGTCATAACATAACAGGTACACATAACAGTAACTATATCGGGAATCATAACTGACATCAATTATTATTATTACTCGTCTAACCCATATATCTAGGTATGTGTCTCGGTATCGATCCCAACTCACATACATCCATATATAAGAAAGTCGAGGGTCGTTATCGGAAGTAGATGGAGAACTGATATCACTTCTTATAGTAGTTTCCATACACCTGGAACCGGTTTGGAGGCCCAAAGTCCCCCTAACAGTCATATAGTGTGGGCCCAAAGTCCCACTAACAGTAATCTCCATATTCCGCCCACCTACTATAAGCAAGGTATCATTCCGGCATCCATCACTTCCACCCATACCCCATACAAGTTGTAGCTTATTAAGGATTATCAGTTTACGGGAAAATGAACATAACAGTAATAGCCCTACAGATTCAAGAGGTGGCCCCCATGGATTCAAGAGGTGGCCCCCACCGTGTGGTGTGGCACTTTGTTCCATGTGGCACTTTGTTCTGAGGGAGTGGATTCTAGAGGTGGCCCCCACCGAGTATGGTGTGGCACTTAGTTCCATAAAACAAGGCAGGGTTCCCGTAAACAAGATAATCATGAAGTCAGGTGTATCATGCTTGGTTTAGGAGATAGCGTGACAGAGTGGTGATATATAACAAACAATAAAATGTAACAATAAATATATAAATGGCCGGGTCAACCATGACATAACAATAGGGTCTAGCAAGGTGGTGGCATGTCAGTGGGTCAAGTGATTACATATTAGGTGTCGTGTGATATACATGTGTTAAAAGGAAAATAGATAATTGACAAAGCTGTGATAAGGTAAGACAAGTGGAACATAGATGCATCCTAGGGTTCAACGACCTCGGAGGGTCTGCCACGCATGCTATAGGATAAGGAAACAATAATAACACGGCAAGGTACAAGTACAAGAATGGAACGAGCAATTGCATGACAAGATGAGGTGACTAGAGGTAATGTACTACAAGTAATAGGTTATTAAGTACAAGGTACATTCACATGAACCAAGTGTAAGATCCATCATGTAACATGTCAAGCGGTACAAATATGAAGCATAAACAAGACTAACATACCATACATGTGCCAGGGTAATATCGAAATTAGAAATGGAAAGAGTCAGAAATTCTGGCCCAGAATCAGACTGTCGGTCGACCTCCGGTCGACTGCCGGTCGACTGGGGACATAACTAACGGTCGACTCCCGGTCGACTGCCGGTCGACCGGTCAGATGCCGTGAGCTCCAGGTTTTGCCGGTCGACTGCCGGTCGACTGGTCCACACCTAATTCCTAAGTCGGTCGAGTCATCGGTCGACTGCCGGTCGACCGCCAGCTCAAAATTGTGCACGCTGTGCACATCGGTCGAGTGATCGGTCGACTGTCGGTCGACCGATCCTCTGAAATCTGCTGTTGTTAAGTTAAAAATCAGATTTTTATGGGGTTGTCTCTAATAGTCTAAAGATGGGATTTTTATGACATTAGGGGGCCTGATCTACCAACACAAGTACACAAGGGATGGACTAGCCTTGGTGAGTAGAGATATTTACATGGAAAGGTTGGATCTTTAGTTTGATAACCTAAAAATGGGATTTTTATGGTGCAAGTGTTCAAGAGTTCACATCACAAGAAAATAGAGAGCTATCTAGGTCTTGGTGAGTAAGGTACTCACCTGGATAGGTTGGATTGGGGCTTGATCCAAGATGAAGAAGATGATGGCTTCAATCCATGAATTGTTGTTGAAGCTAGGGTTGAAGGAGTAGATCTTGGTGTTGCCTTGGGGTTGGTGGTTGGAGATGAAGCCCTTGTGATGAAGCCCTAGATGGGTTCTTGAAGTCTTGAGATGGATCCTTGAAGCTAGGGTTTTGGTGGAGGAGATGAGAGGATTTTGTGAGAGAGTTCTTCTCTTGATGAAGTGGAGGAAGAAAAGAGAAATTAGCAATTAGGAAAGTATAAATATGATGGGGATTTTGTGAAGGAGATGGAAATAGGATAAATGCAAGGGGGCTTTGTGTGAAAGGGGAGGGGTGAGGTGTCCCTAGGGTGGCCACTTGGCCGGCTATGGGAAGGAGAGAGAATGAGTGGGGTTAGGTGAAGGGTGAGTGGGAAATGAGGTGGCAATTTAGGTGGAAATAGGAATTGCAAAAATTGGAAAAAAAGCCCGAAATTCAAGTATCTCGGAATGATCTGGAAATTTTACCAAAAATCAAGAATAATATATAAAGACCAATAGTGAAATCTGTTCGAAGAAATACTTTATAGTTTTAAAATTAAAAATCCCGGAATCAGTGATTTACCGACTCCGAAAGAATTTCCATAAAATCATAAAATTCTCAGAAAAAGAATATAGACAGAAAATATGATTCCAAGAAATAAAGTCTAAAGAACCATCATGAAATTCTAAACTGTTAGAGAACTAAAAATTCGGGAATCGGTCAGCGGTACTGGCCGACACCGGTTTTGAAGAAATTCAATTTAATTCCAGAAAAATCCAGAAAATCACAGAAAATCTAATATATTGAAAAACAATATTTAAAATTGAAATCGGTCAATTCTACACGTCAGAAATACCAAGTCGAAGAATATGCTATGATCGGGCCCTCGGCTCAGACTAGGGCTGAATCCGAGTCCACGAATCCAAATCCAATATAAACTAATCGTGTAAGGAATTCATGATACAGAATAAATACAGGAAACAAATCGAAAAAAAATACGATCGAAAATCTGAATACGTAACTAAGTACGTATTCCAGGAACGGGGTATTACAAAGGGCTAAAGCGGGTCGTGATCCTCAGGGAAGGATGCGATGCAAGCTTTTCGGACGATTTCTCTGTATGCTTCAAATAAGATAAAGGAGAGATTAGATTTGAAATATATATGATTAAAGAGGCATGGTTTTACTGATCTTCTACCACAACCCACAATGCAAGTCTTGGATGTTGAATGTCATCTTGAGATACATATGATTTACCCTAGGGTTATTAAAAAGGATTTGTTGACTGAATTTTCCTGCACACAAAAATATAGTATTTTAGAATATGATGTGCAAGTCTCAGTTCTAATCCGCGGTAGCAGGGCTATGCGGGTCGTGATCCTCAGGGAGGGACTGCGATGGAAGCGTTAAGCAAGTTTCTCTAAAGTTTTTATTTTTATTAGTTAAGTTAGAAAGAAGTGATATTTACAATGAATCGGAAAAGAAAGAATTGGGAGATAGTGATTTAATCTACAAAAATAAAATAAAAGAAAAAAAGAAAAGAAAAGAAAACTAACCTTGGTTGGAGAAAATATGTGAAAACCTAACACTTTCTACCTTATTTCGGAGGCGTTGAACGCATAAATCATGGGATCGATCTCAGTCCGCTGTTCGCATTAGATCATCAAGCCTTGGGCAAGTATGAATTGATACGCCTCGAGGAGGAGAACATCTCCATGGAATATCGTTGGCACCACCAAGATTTGTTATACTCGTGGTTCGGTAATCACTTCATTACTTGAAACAATGGAGAAGAGAAGCATACATCAGTGTCACCCTCAACATAGCCATCTCCCTCTCTTGAAAATAAAAAGAAACCCTAATTACAAAACTAGAAGAAAGAAGAGAAACCCTAAAAATCCTAACTTTGGCCCTTTGCTGGACGCTGGACGCTCTGTACGTTGCACTGCAGGGGGTATTTATAGGTGCAGAAGGAGTTAGAGTCCAGTTACAACTCTCCCACGAAAGCTGATCCCCAGACTCGTCAGAAATGCCGCGGAAATGGGAAATTTGCCGCGGAAACGCGGCACTTTTGTAGCCAAATGCCACGCGCTTTGGCGCGTGGCCTCTCCTGGTCCGTCCATCTGGGCGTTTCCTTCTAGAAATTGCATCCTGACTCTTAATCTTTGGATTTGGATATAACTTGGGAATCAAGTTACCTAAATCCCAAATCTTTTCCACGAATTTTCCTTCTCTTCTTTTAGCTTTTATCCTCATCCTGCAAGTGTTTAGGGTTGAATAGAAGTCTATCCTTCCCTCTTCTTTGTATTTGCAACTTTGGCCCTTGTGTATTTGCAATTTTGACAATTGATATTTGCACTTTTACACCTGGGCTTCAAACATGGGCTTGGATCTGGGCTTTTGGGCTCTTTAAGCTTTATTTATTGTTAAAATAATAATTCGAGGCCTGCACACAATAAATTACAAATTATTAATAAATGTGCAGAATTAAATGAATAAATATGAAAATGTGATGGTAAATATGATGATAAAAATGCACTTTTCACTACCAATCACACCCCCACACTTATCTTTTTGCTCGTCCTCGAGTAAAAACAAAGAAAAAGAAAAAGAAATGAAAAGTTAATCTAACCTAACTCACTTTCGTAGGAATCACGATTGCACTTAGCACGTGCAACAAGCCGTTAAACCTCTAGGTTACCCTAGAGGACGAGTGTTGTCTCGTGAGGGTTTTCAGCGGATTGCACCCACAAAATCCATAAAAAGGAAAATATTTGAATTATTATTGAAGAGACTAAGTAGTCTATAAGTTTTAGGATCCTCATTTTTATTCATTCTTTAAACTTAGTCTTAATAAAGTTAATTGTTTTCCATTTTAGGTAAGAATTAAAATTGAATTTCTAATATAGTCTTTTTCGTTACCAAAAATCATATGCATCCTTATGTTTTTACTAGGAATTCCTTAACTTGGACTCTCATGCCTCTTTATATATATATATATATATTTTTTATTTTTTTTAATATGTATAACGCATCTAATTTTCTTTCGTATAAGCATTAAGGCTTCTTGAGGCCCTCATACCTAACTAATTGACTTTTAGATGTGTTAATACATATATAATTAATTTTTCCTTAATTTCCTTAGGCTTTCTAATCCACCCATGTAACGAACTTAAAGTCGATGACTCCCAAACCGGTTGGCTTTAGGGCACCAGGTGAGAAAACACCCCGCAGACTCAAATTCGAGTGAACTAGGCCCCAAAACTAAGGACTTTATTTTATTTACTCACCTTTAGGCATGAATACTTATGCTTCTTGAGGCACATGTATCAGCTTAATTGGTGATTTTTTTTTCTTTTTTTTTTCTTTTTTTTTATGAGGCACAAGGTCTTTGTCTTAGAATCCTAGATATGCATTTGGTATGCATATTTCATTAAGGTAAAAATCAAGACTAATTACTTATTCAATTTCTCCTCCTATACTTAAAAATTCAACAATTTATTTATTTTGACCAAGTTTTTAGAAATCCTAATCATGATTTTCCTAATCCTTAAAACTAACTTAGATTTCTTTCAAAAAATAAGTCAAAGTATTATCCTTTTTATAATTTTTTTTTAATTTTAAAATTTTTTTTTAAAGCAAATTTTGTCAGTGTCTACTTATGTTAGTATGTTAGTAAAGCCCACCCCCACACTTATCTCATGCATTGTCCTCAATGTATGAATGAATGCATATATGCATGAAACAGAACAAGGGAAGGCGGAAGTTACCTTAGGGTGGTGGTTCCGGAGGTGCTCTAATTGGTCCACGAAATGCGGCCCAATCAAGATAACAAATAATTTGGTGGAACCCACCAGAAATTTTCCTTACATAACCCACTAAAGTATATATATAATCATTTTTTAGTATTTCCACCCCATCAAATTTCCAAATTTCATAATAAATTTCAGAGTTAATTGTCTCAACCTCCTTGTCCCAAAATGGAGTATGAAAAGATGGAATTATTGACTTGGACAATATAGGTGCGGGAACGAATACGACTCAGGGAAAATGCTCAAATCAAGTAAGGGCTCAGGAGTCGGGCTAGGTTCAAGAATTGGGTCCAAGTCAAGAAATTGAAACTCAAGTCCACAATCTTCTTCCCACAATGGAATGTGACCTAATATGGGTGATATCTCTTTACTTCCAATATTAAGGAATTCTAGCTCATCGCCATACAATTCTTCAAAACTAAGGTCAACATCTTCCGTCAGAATTGTACAATCAGTTTCAGAAGTAAAGAGATTGTGAGAATCTAGGTCAAGTTCAATATGATCATCTAAAATGGGTGATTCAATTTCATAATGAATTGGAATAGGATCCAATGTTGACTCGGGAGAAGTGAAATCAGGTGGAGACACTGGAGTCATTATTGGATCAGGAAATAAAATTGAATCATCAAGTGGGAGATCATGATCATATTCATGCTCAAGTTCTATTTAAGGAAAGGAAAAACTTGCCAAATTATCAAGAATTGGAGTTTCGGCAAGTTCAGATGATGGCACTGAAATAGAATCTTGTTGTCCAAAGCAACTTGGTTCGTCGGCTCTAAGAGAGTGGTCAGCGATATCAGAATTTGCCGAACTGTAAGAACGCAAAGATTGAACCATCATATCTAAATCATGCTCGCGAGCTAATCTAGCCTGAGTCATGGCTTCAAGCCTCTTTTGGAATTGGATTTGGAAAGAGGAAGTGAGATCGTGATGAAGTTGTGAATCGGTGGACTCACGCATCATCATGTCTAAGATTGATGGTGGTTGTTGCTTGGACTCGTGCATACTCATCATTTCCCCGATAGATGATTTTCTATTCTGAATGGGTGGATCTGAGTATGAATCTTGGGAAGAATGTGGACTAGATGGATATGGAGGACAATTTGGTTGAGAATTAGACTCGGGGGACTCGAAACCCCATGAACTCTGTGACGAGTTGAAATTATTATGGACATTATAGTCATAAGATGGGGGGTGTGGGTTATATTCATTCGGATAAGACCATTCCGGCACACTAGATTGGTCAAAGTTAGGGTATGCCGGGTTGGTAATATCCGAATAATAGTTAGGGGTGTAATATGGATTAAAATTGAAATTATTCTTATATGCCATATCACACCAACACAAACACAACAAACAAAAAAAAAAAATTTCTAACCTAAGTTAGGGTAGACCTATGACCTAGACGACTCCTAACTGGTTAGACCGTCCACAGGAGGTTGGGTGCAGACTTTGACCACAAGTTAATCAGCCAGGTCAGGGCAAGAGTGGTGGGAGGTTTTCCGTCAAAGACATTCCTTAATTAAATAACCACCAATCTTCGGGCTTTCGGCCCTCAATCCCTTTCCTAGACACTGATTTGACAAGAGTCAACCTCCAGCACTGTTCCCCCTTAGGATAATCTCCTATTGAGTCCGAGATGTCCCTAGGGCCAACGTCTACTAATTTTTAAGTTAGGTTTGGGTTAGTGAGTGCTTGGGATATGATTTTTGGGCTAAGGAAGGGTGATGAAATCCCCACCTTATCTTGTTAATGGGTTATGCCCTTAAGATGAATTAGTGCAAGTGTACAAGATAAATAGATAAGATTCACTCAAAGCAGAAAATCAACCAAGAGATGAGTCCTATTCTACATGCAATGCGTACGTACCTTGCTCCAGCACTCTTCAACAGTAAAAATAAAGTAATTGAAAAGACACGTGCCTAATATGCAAACGTCTAATCAATTTTTATTTTTTAACAACAAATAATTTACTGTTGAATTAATTAGCAGTATACAGGTATATCACAGAACAAATCAGAACAGAGCAGAAAGCAGTATTTTTAATTTGAAGCAACCTGCAAATAACTGCAGTCAGTAATTCACTACTGAGGCCGCGTTTCCGCGGCTATGGCCGCGGATCCGCGGCACTACAGTAGACTCTGGTGCTCTGCCTTCGAGGGCAGAGGCACAGAGTAGCTGTATGTCCACTGCTGCTGCTGTTTTTCTGATTCCTGTTCTCCAAACCTGCAAACAGAAAAGAATAAAAGAATAGTTAATAATAAAATTTTTTTTATTAGAGATAAACTTACCGTCCCTCCCCGGCAACGGCGCCAATTTGTTGACTGAATTTTCCTGCACACAAAAATATAGTATTTTAGAATATGATGTGCAAGTCTCAGTTCTAATCCGCGGTAGCAGGGCTATGCGGGTCGTGATCCTCAGGGAGGGACTGCGATGGAAGCGTTAAGCAAGTTTCTCTAAAGTTTTTATTTTTATTAGTTAAGTTAGAAAGGAAGTGATATTTACAATGAATCGGAAAAGAAAGAATTGGGAGATAGTGATTTAATCTACAAAAATAAAAGAAAAGAAAAGAAAAGAAAACTAACCTTGGTTGGAGAAAATATGTGAAAACCTAACACTTTCTACCTTATTTCGGAGGCGTTGAACGCATAAATCATGGGATCGATCTCAGTCCGCTGTTCGCATTAGATCATCAAGCCTTGGGCAAGTATGAATTGATACGCCTCGAGGAGGAGAACATCTCCATGGAATATCGTTGGCACCACCAAGATTTGTTATACTCGTGGTTCGGTAATCACTTCATTACTTGAAACAATGGAGAAGAGAAGCATACATCAGTGTCACTCTCAACATAGCCATCTCCCTCTCTTGAAAATAAAAAGAAACCCTAATTACAAAACTAGAAGAAAGAAGAGAAACCCTAAAAATCCTAACTTTGGCCCTTTGCTGGACGCTGGACGCTCTGTACGTTGCACTGCAGGGGGTATTTATAGGTGCAGAAGGAGTTAGAGTCCAGTTACAACTCTCCCACGAAAGCTGATCCCCAGACTCGTCAGAAATGCCGCGGAAATGGGAAATTTGCCACGGAAACGCGGCACTTTTGTAGCCAAATGCCACGCGCTTTGGCGCGTGGCCTCTCCTGGTCCGTCCATCTGGGCGTTTCCTTCTAGAAATTGCATCCTGGCTCTTAATCTTTGGATTTGGATATAACTTGGGAATCAAGTTACCTAGATCCCAAATCTTTTCCACGAATTTTCCTTCTCTTCTTTTAGCTTTTATCCTCATCCTGCAAGTGTTTAGGGTTGAATAGAAGTCTATCCTTCCCTCTTCTTTGTATTTGCAACTTTGGCCCTTGTGTATTTGCAATTTTGACAATTGATATTTGCACTTTTACACCTGGGCTTCAAACATGGGCTTGGATCTGGGCTTTTGGGCTCTTTAAGCTTTATTTATTGTTAAAATAATAATTCGAGGCCTGCACACAATAAATTACAAATTATTAATAAATGTGCAGAATTAAATGAATAAATATGAAAATGTGATGGTAAATATGATGATAAAAATGCACTTTTCACTACCAATCAGGATTCAAGTAAGAAAAGATGATAATAAAATCTAACTAGTTTACATTACCAAAAACTCAACAAAGATTCATCCTAACTTCTAAGTACAACATAAGAAAAGTGTTATCTTAAATTTATGCTGTCTAAGTTCTTAAGCATGAAGTTATGAAGAGTTGTTTAAGTGTGCAATCTAGATTAAGAAATCTAGCTATCAGTTTAATCTTCAAGAAAAGCAATCTTAGACCTAGGATTTCTAAAAATTGATCATCAATCTATTCAACTCCTAAACTGTCCTAGGGTTGCTTAAGAGATCAGCAACCACACTAAGAATTAGTTAGTCATCATTTTTTATTTTTTATTTTTTATTTTACTTAATGAGAAGAATTGTGAAAGAAGGAAAAACAAAACGAATTAAGAGATCACAGATCAAAAAAACAAAAATCAAGAGATCACAAAAAAAAAGAAACAAAATTAACTGACAAGAATTAAATGGCAAAAGAGGTAACCTTTATTCGAAAAATGTCTTCCCAAATACAAGTTCCTTCTTCTCCACAATGTGCTTTAAAACAAAATTACAAATTACAGAAATTTAAGGAAAAACTAAAGAAAACCCTAATCTCCTCCTCTCTGGATGCCCTCTCTGTTGCGTCTGCAGGGGTATTTATAGGCTCAGAAGGAAGTAGAGTCCCAGTGAAACACTGCCAAGAAATCTGGTACGCAGCCCCATCCATATTGCCGCGGAAACGCGGCTCTGGCCGCGTTTTCGCGGCCAGAATCTTATCCCTGGCCGCGCGCTTTTGCGCGTGGCCTGATCTGGTCCGTCCACCTGGGCATATCCGTCTGGATCTGACATCTCGACTCTTTAATTTGAGATTTCGGGATAACTTGAAAATCAAGTACCCTTAATCTAAATCTCTTCCAAAACGAATTTTATCCTTGCACTCTTATTTATCCTCATCCACCAAGTATTTAGGGTTGAATAGAATTCTATCCTTTCCCTCCTTTTAGTATTTGCAACTTTTGCACTTTGTATTTGCACTTTTGACACTTTGTAATTCACTTTTGCACTTGGGCTTGGACATGAGCTTGGACATGGGCTTTTGGGCTTCATTTAGTCTTTTATTCTTTATTTAAAAACACTCAAGGCCTGCACACATTAAATAACAAAATATTAGTAATAGTGCATGATTATATGAATAAATATGAAAATGTGATAGTAAATGTGATGACAATTATGTAATTTTTACTACTTATCACACCCCCACACTTATCTTTTTGCTCGTCCTCGAGTAAAAATCAAAAAGAAAAACTAATCTAGCTAACTCACTTTCGTAGGAATCACGGTTGCACTTAGCATGTGCAACAAGCCGTTAAACCCCTAGGTTACCCTAGAGGACGAGTGTTGTCTCGTGAGGGTTTCAGTGGATTACACCCACAAAATCCATAAAAAGAAAAATATTCGAAATATAGTTGAAGAGACTAAGTAGTCTATAAGTTTGAGGATTATCATTTTTATTCATTCTTAAACTTAGTCTTAATAAAGTGAATTGTTATTCATTTTAGGTAAGGATCAAAATTGAATGTTTGTATAGTCTTTTTCGTTACCAAAAGTCATACGCATCCTTGTGAATCTAAGAATTCCTTAACTTGGACTCTCATGCCTCTTTATTATTATGATTATTATTATTATTATTATTTTTATATATAACTCATCTAATTTTCTTTCGTGTAAGTATCAAGGCTTTTTGAGGCCCTCATACCTAACTAATTGACTATTAGATGTGTTAATACATATATAATATTTCTTAGTTTTCTTAGGCTTTCTAATCCACCCATGTAGCGAACTTAAAGTCGGTGACTCCCAAACTGGTTGGTTTTAGGGCACCGGGTGAGAAAACACCCCTCGGACTCAAGTTCGAGTGAACTAGGCCCCAAAACTAAGGACGCTTATTTATAAACTCACCTTTAGGCGTGAATACTTATGCTTCTTGAGGCACATGTATCCAGCTTAATTAGTGATTTTTTTTTAAATGAGGCACAAGGGTCTTTGTCTTAGAATCCTAGATATGCATTAGGTATGCACATTTCATTAAGGTAAAAATCAAGACTAATTACTGTTGGCCCAAAGGCTTTTCACCCTAGTTTTGATGATGATTAACTCATGTAGTTATGTTTACTAATATTCTTGTGATTTTAAGTTTCAGATCATTAACCAAGATATTAGTTGGTGATTAGCTTCAACAAGGAGTTTTAGAAGCTTTTCATAGTGATTCCAGGGCCAAAGCTTCAAGATCATACCTTGCCTAGCTCATGGATCACGGTGTTTGTGGATCGAGTCAACTTGAAGATGAAGATCATCAAGAAGACTTAGGTATCCATAGTTTAGATAGTGTGTTTAGATCCATTTGTAAAGCTTAGTATAGTTGATATGCTCAAGTGCACAAACACACACGTTTTTATGTTTTGGATTTGGTTTTCATGAATAGTAGATCAAAACAAGTTTACTTTATTTCTATGTATATTAGATATGTTCTAGATATACATACATGCTTTAAACTTGCTAGACAAACTTATTTTGACTATCCTATTCATGTATTGAAAAATCAAGTTTGATAAAAATACAAGTGTTGGTTTTGATAAAATTTTCAAGACTCAAAAATGAATTGATATGTTTGATATATGTCTTGAAATTTTATCACAAGTTTGTGTTTTAATATAAAATGTTAAAAAAGTTTTGTGAATTTTTTTTGGAAGACTTAAAAGATTTTTCAAAATATTTTTAAACTGTTTTTCTAACCCAGATTTCTGTTCCAGGCTTCAATCAGTCGACTAAGTCAACTGACCTAGTCGACTTGGCTGAAGTCGGTCGACCGGGCCGGTCGACCGACGTGCACAAATCTGTGCACGTTTGGAGACACTGGGACGGTCGACCGGGTCTGAGAGCAGTGCTCTCTGTTTGTTTGGGTCGACCGGGCCGGTCGACCGTGGTTGCCCAATGGTCACATTTCTGACCGTTGCCGGTCGACCGTCAGCCTGTCAGGCTGCCATATCAGCCTAACGGCTAGTTTTCTGATGGGCCTATAAAAACCCCATCTCTTTGGGTTTTTTGCTAAGGTTTTTACAAGAGAAAAATTTCCAGTTTTCCTGAGTTTAAAACAAGTTTTAAAAAGAGTTTTTGGGCTTTAAACTTCTCATCTTTATTGTTTTGGGTTTTTGGAAAATCAAAGAAAACTAGGTTTTGGGATTTTGATTTGATCTTTCATTTTTTATCTTTTACAAGAGACTTCCCAATTAGTTTTTCTTTGTTGCTTGTTTTCAAAAACACCTAGTTTCCACACTTGAGCTATCACCTATCCTATTCTATTAGGATCATTTGTTTGTGGGAAAAAGAAAAGAAAGAGATTGTTTGAGGTTGTTGAGCCTCCAAGTTGTAAACCCTTTTCTTTGTTGGGTGCTCCCTCTTAGGTAGAGGTTGAGGTTTGGTTTGCTCCCTCTTGGTGAGGTGGAGTTGGTTGTTGGTTTGTATCCCTCAAGTGTGAGGTGGATTGATTGTTGTTTGGCTAAGGGCCTACCCCTCTTGTGTGAGGAGGTGTTTGTATTGAGAGAGGAGTTCGGTACTCCATTGTTGTAACAAATCCTCTTTGGTAGAGGTTCCCTCGGTGGGAGATAGTGGATTGGAAATCCTACACGGTGGTGTAGGCGGGGATGTAGAGCAAGGTGCTCGAACCTCGAAACATATCTTGGCCTTTGCGTTTGATCCATTGTCTCTCTAACTCTCTCTCTCTCTCTCTCTCTTATATTGTGCAAAGCATCTTCCATTGTTCATATCATACATTGCTTGCATTTGTGCCTTGCATATATTCATATTGATATATCATCTTATATGCTTGGTTGTTTGTGTGTGCCTCACTTGTACTTAATCAACAAGAGCTTCACATAGCACCTCAACCCATTCAAGGGGAATCAAGAGGAGTTAGTCTAGAGCCCTTCACGGGGAATTCGGCTACACTTGTTGATTGTATTAAGTGTGATTGCAAAATTTGCATTAGCTTCCGCATTTAGCGCATTTAATTCACTAGATTAGCACTTACACCTATTCACCCCCCCTCTAGGTGTTTTTTCAATTGGTATCAGAGCTAGTGCTCCTGATATTAGGCTAACATCCTAAGAGTGAGATCCATTTGGTTGCTAGTCTATTGTTTGCATTTGCTTGTTTGCACACTCATACAGTTTACCATGGACTTCATGACCCCACCTAGCTTTGACCCTTCCAACATTGTTGTTTGGAAGTATAGGATGTCCATGTACCTAAAGACCCTAGGTTTGCATGTCTTTCTTGCGGCCACCAAGAAATGCTATCTTGGAGATCGCAATCATGTAGGGGCCAATGCACAAGCCCTAGAGGCCATTAGAAGCACATTAAATAAAGAATATCTTTTACTTGCTTCTAACTTTGATTCCGCATTTGCAGTGTGGAACATGTTGACAACCACCACCACCTCCGAGCTTAAATTGCAAATCCAACAAGAAGAGGAATCTGGTGGAGAATCCGATTCACAATGCTTCATGGTCCAAGGGAATGACTCCCTTGAGGTACATTCGGAACCCCACTTAGATAATGATGATTGTGCTAGTTCTTCAAATGATTTTGTTGATCCCCATGCTTTGAATGAAGAACTATCCATTGTGTGTGAAAAACTAATAGAAAAATATAAACTTTTGAAAAAGAAAAGTCTAGAAATTGAAAAAGAAAATAAATGTTTGCATTCTAGACTTGACAATGTTTTGCAAGAGAAGGTTGAGGTCTCTAATGAAAGGGATGCATTGAGATCTCAATTAGAACTTGCATTAAAAGAAAATAAATTTTTAAAATCTAAAAATGATTGTGAAACACTTTTGAAGAAAAATGAGAACTTGTCTTCGAAAGTTGATTTTGTTTTAAAAGAAAATGTTGCTTTGAAAAATAAGATTATTTCTATTTCAAATGAGTTGAATGTTTGTTTAGATAAGAATATTGTTTTGCAAAATAATATAGATGCACATGTTTGTCATGCTAGTGTAGCTTCTTCATCTAGTCTACCTAATGCATGTACCTCTTCTTCTAAGATTAATGATGATATTTGTATGTTAAAGAAGAGAGTAGATTGTTTGGGCTCCACTATGAGCCAATGTGCCATGAACCACACACGCTTGGAATCCTTGGTTCGTAAGAAACAAGTTCCAACTTTTATGCATGCACACCCTCCACGGCATACACATGCTTCTCACGGACACACCCATCACCATATGTATGCTCATGTGTACACTTGTACACATTGTGGACGTAAGGGCCACCTTGCTAGATTTTGCTTTGATAGATTACATAATGTAAATTTAGCAAAGAATTTTGTTTGGGTTAGAGAAGGTACTAACCCCCATGAACCCAAAAGAGTATGGGTACCAAAGACCACCCCTAAAGTTTTTGATGTAGGTGTGGGCTCTCACATGACGTGAGAGTGATGACACCTTGGAGTGGATGCGTTCCGAGCTTCATGGAAATCATATGGATGCATCACTTTCAAGGGAAGTTTGGTGGGAAGACCACCTTGGTTTGGAGAACTAGAGCGGTGCCCTCATTGGTTTTGGTATCGAATCTCTAACTCCTTATTTATTATTTTCATGCTTTGAATATTCATGTTTTATAGCATGTTTCATTGTTTAGTGATTAGTATGAAAATGCCATGTTAATTAGATTAGTGATATACATGGTTAGTTATTTTGAGACACCCATGTTTAATATGGATAAATTCTTTTGTGTTCTCACTATTTGGTTGCTATTGCGTATATCATATATCTAATAACATGTGGATATTCATAATAATCATGTTTATGTTGATCATATTGATTTTTATTGTGTTTTGATGCTTCACGTGTTGATTACATGTTTAGATGTTAGTTTTCATTAAGACTAGGATTTATACTTGTGCATATAGTGGGCCACAAATAAATCTATATATGTTTGGGCTTGATTGGTTATTTGAACCCATTAGATGTGCTAGTATAGTCTAGTTTTGATGATTCATACATTTCAAACTTGTATTCCATTTTTGGATTTGTTTTATGAGTTTTCACTTCATGTATATGTGTATTATTGCCAAACTCTAAGATATACATGTATACCCCTTGAGTCATTTGCCTTTCATGCAAATCTATATATGGACTCAATTGTGTTTAGGGATATGTATGTATACTTATTGTGTTGACAATTCATACATATACCATGAAATGAAATTTGTTTTGATGAAAATTTAGTTTTTCTTGATTTTGTGTTTAATTGTTTGACTTCATGTATATGTCTATCTTGTCCAAACTATTAGATATACATGTTTATCCTTGAGCCACGTACCTTTATGCATATATATTTGTGGACTCTTTGTGTTTGGATATGTATGTATATTTTAATTTGTACATGACATACATATGTCATTGAAGATTAAATAAGTTTTGATGATTTTCATGTTTTCATGTTTAAAGGAATATTGAGCTTTATTGACATTTTCATGATACCATGTTCCACATAACACTAGTGCACTCACCTCTTTTGAAAATTTTATGGACTTTATGGATATTAGAGGTTTTAAGTGCTATGTGATTTACATGTGTTTTATAAAAAACTATTTTGTTGTATTCCTTGCTTGAAGGATTTCGTACTAGTTTAAAAGTTTTTCATTTTGACTAGTTCGTATTCTTCAATTTGGTAGTGATTTTCAAATAAAACTACATTTTCAAACCTATTTTTGAAAACCCCTACCCTTAACGGGAGGTTGGATGGGAGTCCATGCCTTGTACGTTTATATTGAAAATCTTTTTAAACTTGTGCATGAGATGGGTGGATTAGTGATATGAGTTATACCATGCTTTTATTGTTATGTCAATTGGTATCATTGAACTCTTTCAATTGGTATCAATTTGATCTTTGTGTATACTCATATGTTTATTGTGTATGTATATTTTCAATTGGTATCATCTATTGGTGATTGGTACTCATCCTATTTCATACACATATACTTGTTTTATTTGTGCTTAAGATACAATTTTTCACACAAATTTTGTTTATGCTAGAGCTTGAGCTTCAACTTTATTTCAATTGATTTAGTTTTCAATTGGTATCTTATTACAAGCCTACGCATAGCTTTTGTTGGTATTTCATAAAGGGGGAGAAAATTCAATTTTCATATTTCAATTGGTATTTAGTTTTCCACTCCCTTGCTTTATGATAGAAAATAGTCATTTCAATTGTTTATATTGTTGGCCCAATGGCCTTCCACTCTAGTTTTGATGATGATCAACTCATGTAGTTATGTTTACTAATATTCTTGTGTTTCTAAGTTTCAGATCATTAACAGGATATTAGTTGGTGATTAGCTTCAACAAGGAGTTTAGAAGCTATTCATGGTGATTCCAGGGCCAAAGCTTCAAGTTCACACTTTGTCTAGCCCATGGATGGAGTTTTGGAGCAAGTCTACTTGAAGATGATGATCGTCAAGAAGACTTAGGTATCCTAGTTTAGATAGAGTTTTTAGATCCATATTTGTAAAGCTTAGTTTAGTTGATATGCTCAAGTGCACAAAACACACACGTTTCATGATTTGGTTTTTGGTTTTCATGAATAATAGATCAAAACAAGTTTACCTTATACCTATGTATATTAGATATGTTCTAGATATACATACATGCTTTAAACTTGCTAGACAAACTTATTTTGACTATCCTATTCATGTTTTGGAAAATTCTAGTTTGATAAAATACAAGTTTTGTTTTTGATAAAATTGGCAAGACACAAAAATGAATTGATATGATTGATATATGTCTTGAAATTTTTATCACAAGTTTGGTTATCAAAGTAAAATGATAAAACAAGTTTTAGAAAAACATATTTTTAGAAAAACAGTTTTTATTGTGATTAAAACTATTTTTTAGATTTACTGTGAATTTATGGGATTTTTATTGAGTGAAAAGACCTATTTTCAAATCCCGTATCTGTGCAGAACTGAGGACTGTGCTGACAGGCTGGTCGGTCGACCGTGACGGTCGACCGCACCAAGGGCCGGTCGACCGTTCCGGTCGACCGATGTGCACAGACGTGCACGTCTGTTAGGCACAGACACGGTCGACCGGGACGGTCGACCGAGTTGAGAGCTCTGCTCTCGGGTTTTATCGGTCGACCGGGACGGTCGACCGCTGTTGCCCAACGGTCATAATTCTGACCGTTGGCGGTCGACCGGACCGGTCGACCGGTGGCCTGTCAGGCTGCCACATCAGCCTAACGACTAGTTTTTCCTAGGGGCTATATATACCCCATTTCTCCATTGTTTTGGCTAAGATTTTTAGAGCTAAAAATTCCAGACTTTCTCTAGTGTTTAAAAAAGTTTTTAAAAGGGTTTTTAAGCCAAAAAAAAAGATTTCATCTTATTTGTTTTTGGGTTTTTGGAAAATCAAAGAAAACTAGGTTTTGGGATTTTGATTTGGTATTTCTTTTCTATCATATACAAGAGATTTCCCAAGTAGTTTTTCTTTGTTGCTTGTTTCCAAAAACACTTGTTTTCCACACTTGAGCTATATCTTCTATCCTAAACTATTTAGGATCTTGTTTTTGTGGAAAAAGAAAAAGGAAAGAGGTTTGTGGTTGAAATATATCACTTGTTGTAAACCCTTGATTTCTTGAGTTGCTCCCTCTTGGGTAGAGGTGGAGAGTGTTGTATTGGGTTGTTTTGGATCCCTCTTAGGTAGAGGTGATTGAGTTTGGTTGTAGACCTCTTCGGTAGAGGTGTGTGGATTGGTTGTTGTATTGGCTACGGGCCTAACCCCTCGGTTGTGAGGAGGTTGTTGTTGAGAGAGGAGTTTGGTACTCCTAGAGTTGTAAGAAATCATCTTTGGTAGAGGTTCCCTTGGTGGGAGTTGAGATAGTGAAAATCCTACACGGTGGTGTAGGCGGGGATGTAGAGCAAGGTGCTCGAACCTCGAAACAAATCTTGGTGTTTGCGATTGCTCCCATTGTCTCTCTAACTCTCTCTCATTTACTTTGTGCAAAGCATCATACTTCATCTCATATCATACTTGCTTGTGTTGAGCATATTTCTTATTGCCTTGCATTAATTCATATTGCTATATCCTTGATTGCTTGGCTTGATTGTGTGTGCACATTGCTTGAATTGCTTGTGTGTTTGTGCATCACCTATACTCATCCAACAAGAGCTTCACATAGCGCCTCAACCCATATCTAGGGGAATCAAGAGGAGTTAGTCCAGAGCCTCGCAAGGGGAATTCGGCTACACTTGTTGGATTGTATTAAGTGTGTTGCAAGATTTGCGTTAGCTTCCGCATTTAGCGCACTTAGTTTGCATTTAGTTTTTTAGATTAGCACTTACACCTATTCACCCCCCTCTAGGTGTTTTTCAATTGGTATCAGAGCTAGTGCTCCTGATATTAGGCTTAACATCCTAGGAGTGAGATCCATTTGCTTGCTAATCTCATTTGCATTTGTTTGTTTGCACATTCATATATAGTTTACCATGGACTTCATGACCCCTCCTAGCTTTGACCCTTCCAACATTGATGTTTGGAAGTATAGGATGTCCATGTACCTAAAGACCCTAGGTTTGCATGTCTTCCTTGCCGCCACCAAGAGATGTTATCTTGGTGATTGCAATCATATAGGGCCAATGCACAAGCCCTAGAGGCCATTAGAAGCACTTTATCTAAAGATTATCTTTTATGTGTTTCTAACTTTGATTCCGCTTTTGTAGTGTGGAACAAATTGACAACCACCAACACCTCCGAGCTTCAAGTACAAATTCAAGAAGAGGAATCTAGTGGAGAATCCGATCCACAATGCTTCATGGTCCAAGGGAATGACTCCCTTGAGGTACATTCGGAATCCCACCTAGATAGTGATTATGATGCTAGTTCTTCAAGTGATGATATCGTTGATCCCCATGTTTTGAATGAAGAACTATCTATTGTTTGTGAAAAGTTAATTGAAAAATATAAGATTTTGAAAAAGAAAAGTCTAGATATTGAAAAAGAAAATAAAAGTTTGCATGCTAGACTTGATTGTGTTTTGCAAGAAAAGGTTGAGGTCTATAATGAAAGGGATTCATTGAGATCTCAATTGGAACTTGCTTTAAAAGAAAATAAATTTTTAAAGTCTAAAAATGATTGTGATACTCTTTTGAAGAAAATGAAATTTTGTCTTCTAAAGTTGATTTTGTTTTAAAAGAGAATGTTGTTTTGAAAAACAAAATCATTTCTATTTCAAATGAGTTGAATGCTTGTTTAGATAAGAATATTGTTTTGTAAAATAAAATTGATGAACATGTTTGCCATGCTAGTGTAGCCTCTTCATCTAGACTACCTAATGCATGTACCTCTTCTTCTAGGATTAATGATGATATTTGTATGCTAAAGAAGAGAGTAGATTGTTTGGGCTCCACTATGAGCCAATGTGCTAAGAACCATACACGCTTGGAATCCTTGGTTCGAAAGAAACAAGTTCCATCTTCTATGCATGCACACCCTCCACGGCATACACATGCTCCTCACGGACACCATCACACCATGTATGCTCATGTGTACACTTGTACACATTGTGGTCGTAAGGGCCATCTTGCTAAATTTTGTTATGATAGATTAAATGTTTCAAATTTAGCAAAGAAATTTGTTTGGGTTAGAGAAGGGACTAACCCCCATGGACCCAACAAGATGTGGGTACCAAAGACCACCCCTCCTATTGTTTTTGATGTAGGTGTGGGCTCTCACATGACGTGAGAGTGATAGCACCTTGGAGTGGATGCGTTCCGGACTTAAAGGAAATCAATTGGATGCATCACTTTCAAGGGAAGATTTGGTGGAGATGACCACCATGTTTTGGAGACAAGGAGAGTTGCTTCTTCGGTTTTGGTAACAATCCTTTACTCCCATTTATTGTTTACATGCTTTCCATGTTTTAATGTTACTAGCATGTTTTTGATGTCTATAGATTAGTATGTTCATTCCATGTTTATTAGATCCTTGACATACATGTATAGTATTTGAGACACACATGCTTATTTGAATCATACTTAGTGTTCTCACTTTTGTTTAAGCTATAGTGTACATCATGAATCTAATACATGTGAATTTACATAGTAATCATGTTTTAGCTTTATCATGATGACTTCTATATTTGTTTTGATGCTTAATGTTTTGAATATATGTTTAAGTGTTAGTTTTCATTAAGACTAGTTATATACTTGTACATAGAATGGACCACAAATAAATCTATATATGTTTGGGATTGAATGCTTGTTTGTTCCCATTAGATGTGCTAGTATAGTCTAGTTTTGATGATTCATACATTTTAAACTTGTATTCCATTTTTGATATTTGTTTTTATGAGTTTTCATTTCATGTATATGTGTATTTTGCCAAACTTGAAGATATACATGTATACCCCTTGAGTCATTTGCCTTTCATGCAAATATCTATTATGGACTCAAAGTGTGTTTAAGGGATATGTATGTATACTTCTTGTGTTGACAAATCATACATATACCTTGAAAAGAATTGGTATCAAATTGTTTTAATGAAAAGCTAAATTTTCATACTTTTCATGCTTTTCATGTTTTCATGATTGTCATGTTTATTGTGTCAATATTTAACTTCATGTATATGTCCATCTTATCCAAACTATTGACTATACATGAGTATCCTTTTTGAGCCACGTGCCTTCATGAATATACATTTAGTGGACTCGTTGAGTTTTGGATATGTATGTATATTTTAGCTTGTATTAGACATACATATGCCTTGAAGATTAAATAAGGAGTTTTATATGATTTTTCATGTTTTTGATGGAATTATGTTTTAAGGAATAATTGAGCTTAATGAAATATTTTTCATGATTATGATCTTCACATATTATTTGTACACTCATATCTATTGCTCATGTTTTGTTTCTCATGAGTTATGCTTTATTGGAGTGATGATTATCATGTGAATTTCAATTTTGTTTTATTCCTTGCTTGAAGGATTTCGTACTAGTTAACAAGTTTTCCATTTAACTAGTTGCGATGTTCTTCACTTTGGTAGAGATTTTCAAACAAAACTATATTTTCAAATCTATTTTTGAAAACCCCTACCATCCAAAGGGCGGTAGGATGGGAGATCATGTTCATGTATGCCCTAAATTGAAAATCTTTAAAACTTGAATTATGATTGGGTGGTAGATAATATGATGTATACACTTGAACTTATTGTTATGTCAATTGGTATCATTGAACTCTTTCAATTGGTATCATTTTGATCTTCTTGTATACTCATATATGTTTTGTATCTATGTATGCTTTAAATTTCAAGTATATCAATTTCTATTGGTATCTATCTTTCATACATATATATGTTTGTGTTTATGCTAGTGCTTGAGTTTCAATTTTGTTTAAATTGATTACTTTTAAATTGTTATCAAGACTATGCATGTCTTTAGTTTGTTTTTCATAAAGGGGGAGAAAATTTGATTTTGTATTTCAATTGGTATTTGTACTCCCACTCTTTATGATTAAAAGTTGTTATTTTGAACATATGATATCAACATCAAATTTGTTTATATATTTTCAAAATGAAATATATTCTTACAATTGGTATCAAAATTTGTGTTTAGACATTCAAAATTTGTTATGTTGTTTTACAATTGGTAATTTGTTATGTTTAATTACAATTGGTATTTTCAAAATTTTGTTTAAAGAAAATATTCAAAGTTTTGATTTGTATTTCCTATATGCAAGGAGAGCTTAACATCTCTCTTACATATAGATTCATGTTGAGTATATTATAAATTGAGGAGCTTGACAACTCTTCTTTATATGATATACGTGTGTAGGGGGAGCTTCACATCTCCTCTTATGCATTACATAATATGTGTTATGTGAATTGGGGCTTGTCATCCCTTCTTCATGTAATGCATATGTGTAGGGAAGCTAACTTAGCGTCTTCCTCTTCATGAATGTATATAGCATATAACATATATTGATCCTTATTTATTGGTATCAAGATACTTCATTGACATATTTTCTAATTGATATCATGTTTGTAGTCACCCCTTATTGATTTTTTTTGTTTTAGACAAAAAGGGGGAGAACATTGTTTTATTGTTTTGATTGACTTAAAAATGGGAGAAAGATTTTTACCCCTCATTTTATCTATGGTTTTGATTGTTTACCCCTTTGTTGATGATTGACAAAAAGGGGGAGAAAGATTTATGAAGTTTTATATGCATGCTTATGTTTATGCATATATTATGTTTTATCTCAAGAATATTAAGTTTAATCGTTTTATAGAGTTTGCTTTGTAATTGGTATCTAGAGGTTATTTTGTTTTGAATATTCCATTTGATATCTAGAACTATTCATTGTTTATGCATACGCATGTTTCATGTTTAACATTCATTGCATATATTTATTGTTTATCCCTATGCATGAGTTAAGGGGGAGCTTCCTTGAAGCTTAACTTTAATCCATGCATATATAACTCCATGAGTTTTGTCATCATCAAAAAGGGGGAGATTGTTGGCCCAATGGCCTTCCACTCTAGTTTTGATGATGATCAACTCATGTAGTTATGTTTACTAATATTCTTGTGTTTCTAAGTTTCAGATCATTAACAGGATATTAGTTGGTGATTAGCTTCAACAAGAAGTTTAGAAGCTATTCATGGTGATTCAGGGCCAAAGCTTCAAGTTCACACTTTGTCTAGCCCATGGATGGAGTTTTGGAGCAAGTCTACTTGAAGATGATGATCGTCAAGAAGACTTAGGTATCCTAGTTTAGATAGAGTTTTTAGATCCATATTTGTAAAGCTTAGTTTAGTTGATATGCTCAAGTGTACAAAACACACACGTTTCATGATTTGATTTTGGTTTTCATGAATAATAGATCAAAACAAGTTTACCTTATACCTATGTATATTAGATATGTTCTAGATATACATACATGCTTTAAACTTGCTAGACAAACTTATTTTGACTATCCTATTCATGTTTTGGAAAATTCTAGTTTGATAAAATACAAGTTTTGTTTTTGATAAAATTGGCAAGACACAAAAATGAATTGATATGATTGATATATGTCTTGAAATTTTTATCACAAGTTTGGTTATCAAAGTAAAATGATAAAACAAGTTTTAGAAAAACATATTTTTAGAAAAACAGTTTTTATTGTGATTAAAACTATTTTTTAGATTTACTGTGAATTTATGGGATTTTTATTGAGTGAAAAGACCTATTTTCAAATCCCGTATCTGTGCAGAACTGAGGACTGTGCTGACAGGCTGGTCGGTCGACCGTGACGGTCGACCGCACCAAGGGCCGGTCGACCGTTCCGGTCGACCGATGTGCACAGACGTGCACGTCTGTTAGGCACAGACACGGTCGACCGGGACGGTCGACCGAGTTGAGAGCTCTGCTCTCGGGTTTTATCGGTCGACCGGGACGGTCGACCGCTGTTGCCCAACGGTCATAATTCTGACCGTTGGCGGTCGACCGGACCGGTCGACCGGTGGCCTGTCAGGCTGCCACATCAGCCTAACGGCTAGTTTTTCCTAGGGGCTATATATACCCCATTTCTCCATTGTTTTGGCTAAGATTTTTAGAGCTAAAAATTCCAGACTTTCTCTAGTGTTTAAAAAAGTTTTTAAAAGGGTTTTTAAGCCAAAAAAAAAAGATTTCATCTTATTTGTTTTTGGGTTTTTGGAAAATCAAAGAAAACTAGGTTTTGGGATTTTGATTTGGTATTTCTTTTCTATCATATACAAGAGATTTCCCAAGTAGTTTTTCTTTGTTGCTTGTTTCCAAAAACACTTGTTTTCCACACTTGAGCTATATCTTCTATCCTAAACTATTTAGGATCTTGTTTTTGTGGAAAAAGAAAAAGGAAAGAGGTTTGTGGTTGAAATATACCACTTGTTGTAAACCCTTGATTTCTTGAGTTGCTCCCTCTTGGGTAGAGGTGGAGAGTGTTGTATTGGGTTGTTTTGGATCCCTCTTAGGTAGAGGTGATTGAGTTTGGTTGTAGACCTCTTCGGTAGAGGTGTGTGGATTGGTTGTTGTATTGGCTACGGGCCTAACCCCTCGGTTGTGAGGAGGTTGTTGTTGAGAGAGGAGTTTGGTACTCCTAGAGTTGTAAGAAATCCTCTTTGGTAGAGGTTCCCTTGGTGGGAGTTGAGATAGTGGAAATCCTACACGGTGGTGTAGGCGGGGATGCAGAGCAAGGTGCTCGAACCTCGAAACAAATCTTGGTGTTTGCGATTGCTCCCATTGTCTCTCTAACTCTCTCTCATTTACTTTGTGCAAAGCATCATACTTCATCTCATATCATACTTGCTTGTGTTGAGCATATTTCTTATTGCCTTGCATTAATTCATATTGCTATATCCTTGATTGCTTGGCTTGATTGTGTGTGCACATTGCTTGAATTGCTTGTGTGTTTGTGCATCACCTATACTCATCCAACAAGAGCTTCACATAGCGCCTCAACCCATATCTAGGGGAATCAAGAGGAGTTAGTCCAGAGCCTCGCAAGGGGAATTCGGCTACACTTGTTAGATTGTATTGTGTTGCAAGATTTGTATTAGCTTCCGCATTTAGCGCACTTAGTTTGCATTTAGTTTTTTAGATTAGCACTTACACCTATTCACCCCCCTCTAGGTGTTTTTCATATATGACTTAAAAAGAAAAATACTATGTTTTGATTTCAAGATGTCTTGTGTTTTAAATTGATATCTAAAAATTTTTGCTTAAAGAAAAATTAAAAAAGTTTTGATTTATATTGACTCTATTCAAGGAGAGCTTAACATCTCTTCTACATATAGATTCATGATGAGTGTATCTTGTATTGAAGAGCTTAACATCTTTTCTTTATGTGGTACACGTGTGTAGGGGGAGCTTCACATCTCCTCTTATGCATTACATAATGTGTGTTATGTGAATTAGGGCTTAACATCCCTCCTTCATGTAATGCATATGTGTAGGGAAGCTAACTTAGCGTCTTCCTCTTCATGAATGTATATAGCATATAACATTTATTGATCTTTGTTTAATTTCAATTGATATCAAGATGCTTCATTGACATTTTTTTTATTGATATCATGTTGATCATTGTCACCCCTTATTGACCTTGTTTTTATTTTAGACAAAAAGGGGGAGAACATTGTTTTTATTGTTTTGATTGACAAAAAGGGGGAGAAAGATTTTTACCCCTCATTTTTTTTGATTGTTTACCCCTTTGTTGATGATTGACAAAAAGGGGAGAATAATTTGGGTTTTATATATGCATACTTGTGTTTTTGCATATATTAAGTTTTATTGGTATCTAGAGCATCTAGTGTTTTTGTTAATGTTTTATTAATTTAATTGGTATCTAGAGTTTCTAGAACATGTTTATGTGTTTTATGCATGTTGATGCATTCATATTTATGTACATTCATTGCATATCTTTTGTTTATTTGTTTATGCATGAGTTAAGGGGGAGCTTCTTTGAAGCTTAACTTTAATCCATGTATATATAACTCCATGAGTTTTGTCATCATCAAAAGGGGGAGATTGTTGGCCCAAAGGCTTTCCACCCTAGTTTTGATGATGATTAACTCATGTAGTTATGTTTACTAATATTCTTGTGATTTTAAGTTTCAGATCATTAACCAAGATATTAGTTGGTGATTAGCTTCAACAAGGAGTTTTAGAAGCTTTTCATAGTGATTCCAGGGCCAAAGCTTCAAGATCATACCTTACCTAGCTCATGGATCACGGTGTTTGTGGATCGAGTCAACTTGAAGATGAAGATCATCAAGAAGACTTAGGTATCCATAGTTTAGATAGTGTGTTTAGATCCATTTGTAAAGCTTAGTATAGTTGATATGCTCAAGTGCACAAACACACACGTTTTTATGTTTTGGATTTGGTTTTCATGAATAGTAGATCAAAACAAGTTTACTTTTTTTCTATGTATATTAGATATGTTCTAGATATACATACATGCTTTAAACTTGCTAGACAAACTTATTTTGACTATCCTATTCATGTATTGAAAAATCAAGTTTGATAAAAATACAAGTGTTGGTTTTGATAAAATTTGCAAGACTCAAAAATGAATTGATATGTTTGATATATGTCTTGAAATTTTTATCACAAGTTTGTGTTTTAATATAAAATGTTAAAACAAGTTTTGTGAATTTTTTTTGGAAGACTTAAAAGATTTTTCAAAATATTTTTAAACTGTTTTTCTAACCCAGATTTCTGTTCCAGGCTTCAATCAGTCGACTAAGTCAACTGACCTAGTCGACTTGGCTGAAGTCGGTCGACCGGGCCGGTCGACCGACGTGCACAAATCTGTGCACGTTTGGAGACACTGGGACGGTCGACCGTCCGGGTCGACCGGGTCTGAGAGCAGTGCTCTCTGTTTGTTTGGGTCGACCGGGCCGGTCGACCGTGGTTGCCCAACGGTCACATTTTTGACCGTTGGCGGTCGACCGGGCCGGTCGACCGTCAGCTTGTCAGGCTGCCACATCAGCCTAACGGCTAGTTTTCTGATGGGCCTATAAAAACCCCATCTCTTTGGGTTTTTGGCCAAGGTTTTTACAAGAGAAAAATTCCCAGTTTTCCTAAGTTTAAAACAAGTTTTAAAAAGAGTTTTTGGGCTTTAAACTTCTCATCTTTATTGTTTTGGGTTTTTGAAAAATCAAAGAAAACTAGGTTTTGGGATTTTGATTTGATCTTTCATTTTCTATCTTTTACAAGAGACTTCCCAATTAGTTTTTCTTTGTTGCTTGTTTCCAAAAACACCTAGTTTTCACACTTGAGCTATCACCTATCCTATTCTATTAGGATCATTTGTTTGTGGGAAAAAGAAAAGAAAGAGAGATTGTTTGAGGTTGTTGAGCCTCCAAGTTGTAAACCCTTTTCTTTGTTGGGTGCTCCCTCTTAGGTAGAGGTTGAGGTTTGGTTTGCTCCCTCTTGGTGAGGTGGAGTTGGTTGTTGGTTTGTATCCCTCAAGTGTGAGGTGGATTGGTTGTTGTTTGGCTAAGGGCCTACCCCTCTTGTGTGAGGAGGTGTTTGTATTGAGAGAGGAGTTCGGTACTCCATTGTTGTAACAAATCCTCTTTGGTAGAGGTTCCCTTGGTGGGAGATAGTGGATTGGAAATCCTACACGGTGGTGTAGGCGGGGATGTAGAGCAAGGTGCTCGAACCTCGAAACATATCTTGGCCTTTGCGTTTGATCCATTGTCTCTCTAACTCTCTCTCTCTCTTTATATTGTGCAAAGCATCTTCCATTGTTCATATCATACATTGCTTGCATTTGTGCCTTGCATATATTCATATTGATATATCATCTTATATGCTTGGTTGTTTGTGTGTGCCTCACTTGTACTTAATCAACAAGAGCTTCACATAGCACCTCAACTCATTCAAGGGGAATCAAGAAGAGTTAGTCCAGAGCCCTTCACGGAGAATTCGGCTACACTTGTTGATTGTATTAAGTGTGATTGCAAAATTTGCATTAGCTTCCGCATTTAGCGCATTTAGTTCACTAGATTAGCACTTACACCTATTCACCCCCCCTCTAGGTGTTTTTTCAATTACTTATTCAATTTCTCCTCCTATACCTAAAAGTTAAACAATTTATTTATTTTGACCAAGTTTTTAGATATCCTAATCATGATTTTCCTAATTCTTAAAACTAAGTTAGGTTTCTTTCAAAAGATAAGTCAAAATATCGTCCTTTTTATAAAATTTTTTTATTTTTTTTTATTATTTTTTATTTTTTATTATGTTAGAACAACTAAAGAGAAAAAGAATAAACAAAATTTTTTTATATATTTTTTATTTTTTAATTTTTTTATTACATTACATACCCTTCCCCCACACTTATTTCATGCATTGTCCCTAATGTATGAATGAAATGCATGGATGCATGAATTGGCAGAAAGATATAGTTACCGATACAGTGGGTCAAAAATGTTGGCCCAAAGGCCTTCCACTCTAGTTTTGATGATGATTAACTCATGTAGTTATGTGTACTAATAATCTTGTGATTCTAGTTTCAGATCATTAATCAAGTTATTAGTTGGTGAAAGCTTCCACACATCTTTCACAAGTTGATTCAAGAGCCCGAGCGTCAAAGATCATATATAGCACTTGCTCGATGGATCAAGGAGTTTTGGATCGAGTCGGTTTGGAGATTGCGCTCTACAAGAAGACTTCGGTACCATAGTTTAGTTTTGTGTTTAGATCCAAATTGTAAAGATTAGAACAGTATGATAATGCTCAAGTTCACAACACACACGTTTCATGTTTTGAATATTGGTTTTTGGTTTTTCGTTTTAGGTTTAACCGATCTTGGTTTTCATGAATAGATAGATCAAAACAAGTTTACATGGTTTAATGTGTATATGATTTGTTCTATATACATACATGCTTTAATTTTCTAGACAAACTTAGTTTTGACTCCCTTATTCATGTGTTATATGTTTTGGTATTTTTGACAAAACATATTTTGGAATTAATGACAAAAACTATAATATGTATATGTGTCATGTATATTGGATTTCTATCCATATGCATCATGCTTCAAAGTGTTTAAATATCATGTTTTTGTATTTGGAAGAGTTTTGGACAAAACGTATTTTCTATTCAAAATCCAAGTTTTAGAAAATACAGTTTTTGGTAAAAATGATTAGACACAAAAATAGTTCATATTGATTGATATTTGAGCTAAACTTTTTACCACATGTTTATATATCAATGCAAAATGATAAAACTATTTTTGGTGATTTTTAGAAAAGATAAAAGAATTTTTAAACATATTTCTAACTGAATTTTCTGTTCCAGGCTTCAACCAAGTCGACTAGTAACCTGACTAGTCGACTAGGGCTGAGGTCGGTCGACCGGGCCGGTCGACCGACGTGCACAAATCTGTGCACGTTTGGCAGCTTTGGGACGGTCGACCGGGGCGGTCGACCGGACTGAGAGCAGAGCTCTCTGTTTGTTTCGGTCGACCGGGCCGGTCGACCGGTAGCTGCCAACGGGCAAAAATTGACCGTTGGGCGGTCGACCGGACCGGTCGACCGGCAGGATTATTTTGGCAAAATCTGCTGCCAAGGCTGGTTTCCTTTTGCCTATAAATACCCCATTTGTAAGAGTTTTTCTTTAAGATTTTTTGTGCGAATTTTTCGCTACTCTCTGGTGTTTTCACAGCAATTAAAAGAGGTTTTTTGATTCAAATTGAACAATCTTTTTGGTGTTTTAATTAGGGTTTGAAAAATCAAAGAAAAGGGATTTTGGGAAAAGCTTTTGTTTGAACTTCACTATCCTCATTTTCTATTATTTCCCAAAGATTTTCTTTGAGTTGCTGGTTTCAAATCCCTTGGTTTTCTCCACACTTGAGCAAAAATTTACTATCTTTTCTATAGGATCTTTGTGTGTGGGAAAAGAGATTGTTTGTGGTTGTTGTTGAACCACCAAGTTGTAAACCCTCTATACTTTGCTTTGTGCTTTTCCCTCTTGGGTTGAGGAGGTTGTTTGTGCAAGTGGTTTGTATCCCTCAAGTTGTGAGGTGATCCTTACTTGGCTTTGTGCTAATCCCTCGGGTTGTGAGGTGATTGTTTGTTGGCTTGGAGTTGTGCCTCAAGGAGGAGGTTGTGTTTGTAAGGAGAGGAGTTGGGTACTCCTTGTATTGTGATTGCCCCAAATCCTCGGTGGAGGTTCCCTTTGTGGGAGTCCTTTGTGGACAAGCTAGTGGACTTAAAATCCTTCTGGGTGAAGGCGGGGATGTAGAGCTGGGTGCTCGAACCTCGAAACATATCTTGGTGTTTGCGCTTGTTCATTGACTCTTACTCTCTCTCTCTCTCTACTTTGTGCCTTGCATCTATTCATATTGCTCATACATACTTACATGCTTGGCTTGGTTGTGTGCATCTCTTGTTGAAATTGCAAATTAGTTTTTAATTCCGCATTGAGTTGACTAGATTAGCATAATCACCTATTCACCCCCCCCTCTAGGTGATTTTTCAATAGACCCATGGCTGCATTTGCTTCCGGTACTGATTCCAAAAAGATTTTAAGACGTTGACCATTTACCTTGAATGTATTGCCATTTTTCGGGTCGTAGATCTCTATGGCTCCGTGTGGAAACACAGTCTTAACAATGAAGGGCCCTGTCCATCTTGATTTTAACTTGCCGGGAAAGAGATGAAGTCTAGAGTTATAGAGTAAAACTTTTTGTCCTTGGACAAAAGTTTTTCTCGTGATGAACTTATCATGAAAAACCTTAACCCTATCCTTCGCAATTTTCGCATTGTCATATGCTTCGTTCCTCAATTCCTCTAGTTCAGAAATTTACAATTTTCGAAGCTCACAGGCCTTATCTAGATCGAAATTCAGCTGCTTAATTGCCCATAAGGCCCGGTGCTCTAGCTCAACAGGAAGGTGGCAAGCCTTTTGATTGTTATACATATTTGCATATTTTACCACTTTCATACCATGCATATTGTATATAAAAATGTGATTTTTAATCCTTTTCTCTCTATTTTTGCAGGTCCACAACTTAAAAGAGAAAAAGCCCAAAAAAATCTCTTTAAATTAGCAATAATTAAAGAGATTAATTCAAAGCCCAAAAGAGCCCAAGATTTGAATCTAGAATCAGGAGAGATCCGCGCGCCAACTCGATCTTCCAGAAGGCCACGTGGATAACAACCTCGCAACTAACTCACAACAGAAAATCTGGCCTCAACGGCCCAGATTTTGCCGCCAAATCCAGGCTTTTCCCGCGTATCTGCGGCAGTTAGGAGTCTGTTGGAGCCCAGATTTTGCGCCAATGGCCAGGGCTCTAGATCCTTCTCACTGAGGGTTATAAATAGAGGACCAGGGTCTGCACGAGAGAACAGAGAAGAGAGAAGAGAGAGAAGAGAGAGGAGAGAACTAGGGAAACTCTTGTATTTTGTTTTAGTCTTCTCCTAGGTTTTAGTCTCCATCTTCTTCCTCCTAGAGATTTTGTCAAAGAGAGAGAGTGAGTGCTGTTGAAAGCTTGTAATCAAGGAGGTGACATCACTTGTAACAAGGGTTAATCAAAGCTTCGTCTTCTCTTTGCAAGCTCTAGTACGTTTTACTTTGCATTGCTTTACTTACTTTGCTTTCTTGCATTTTCATTGCTTTACTTCTCTTTGCTTTACATCATGAAGTGTTGTTTTGTTACTTGTGTAATGGATAGCTAAATTTCTATTGTATGGCTAGCTAACAACTTACATAGCTAACTTCTATCTCTTTGAATGATTGCTTATCTTTATACTTGCATTGTGAGAGTTTCTTTTACTTACCAAGGAAGTAGAGTTGCTTTCCCTTGGTGAATGCTTGTACATACTCCATATGACTCATGTGTGCCTCATTTAGAGCCTTGTCTAGAACAAGAGCCTTGATGGAACATGGAGATGGATCACCAAACATATGCTACTTGTAGAACAACTTCTTTACTTCAAGCTAATTTGTTGTTATGTCTTGAATGTTTAAATGAATGTTGATTCTTCTAACTTAGCATCCCTTGAGTACCAATCCTAGAGTTCATCATTGAACATCTATCTAGAGAGCAAATGAATCAATATGAGGCTTCAAGCTAAGAACAAGAGAACACTCATCTTCAAAACGGTAAAGTACTTGAACAAACAAGCAAGTCATCTCTATTGCCAATGAATCAACATGAGGCAATCAAGCATCACCATTGAGTTTAGTAAGTTAGCGAAATAAAGTTAGCTAGCCATGTACTTTCTCATCTAAAGTTTTCCAACATCTTTTTTACTAGCTTCTTTTCTCTTAGTAATACACTTTACTAAAGTTCTTTTGATTTCTTTTCCATCATGCACAAATCAACCACTTCTTCTATTTTCTTTTCCATGTTTCTTGCATTTGTGTAAATAACAAAGAAGAATCTTCGTTTTCATTTCTTCACTCCAAACCGTAAAACTTCCAACGTGAGCTCTCCTCGAGGATCGACTCAGTATAGCCCATGCTATAGCGGAGATAGGAAAGGGTATATTAACCATCTTAAATACATTGTGAAGTGATCTAAGCACCGAGGTTGACTCTAAACCTTTACTCTTTTATTGAATATTTGTGCAATAACTTCACACATCTCTTTCCCTAATCAAATTTCTTTCGCCGTTGCTGGGGAGAGCAACGGTTTTTGATTTCAAGTGAAGAACTAAACGAATCTTCTTCTCTGTTGCAGGTTACTGGTTGAAGAAACAGGAAATTTTGCATTGCAGAAACATATAAGTGGACCTGGGCCTCTGCTCTCGAAAGCAGAGACCAGGATCCCTCTGAATTGCCGCAAATTCTGGGTTTTTGCCGCAGAATTGCGGCAAGGAGGAGTTGACTACTGACCACTTTTCTGCAGGGCTTGCTTCTCTGCAAAATACAGCTGCTGCAATACATAAAATCTTGTATGCTTCACCTTATATCTGCTAATCAACAGTAAAAAATTTTGTTGCAAAGTTAAAAAAATTGTTTAGACATTTGCATTCTAGGCACGTGTCTTTCAATTCCTTTACATTTACTGTTGAAGAGTGCTGGAGGCAAGGTACGTAAGCATAGCATATAGACTAGGACTTACTCTTTGCTTGATTTAATTACGCTTTGAGTGAACCTTATTTGTTATATCGTACACTTGCACAAATCAACTTTAAGGGCATTACCCATAAAAAAGATAAGGTGGGGATTTTATCACCCTTTCCTTAGCCTACAAATCATTTTCCCAAGCACTCACAATCCTAAGCTTCTAAATAAAAATTGCCAGATGCTGGCCCTAGGAACATTCGGACTCACTTAGGATATTATTCTAAGGGGGAAAAGTGTTGGAAAGTGACTTTTGTAAAATCAGTGTCTAGGAAAGGGTTTGGGGGCCGAAAGCCCGAAGGTTGCTGGTTACTTAATTAAGGAACGTCTCTGACGGAAAACCTCCCACCAACCTTGACCTTTGATTAGACTAAGAAGGTATACGTATTATGAGTATAAAAATGTATTTTATGTACCCTTTCTTGTCTCCGCTATAGTATAGGACTATACCGAGTCGATTCTCAGGGAGAGCTCGCGATGGAAGCTTTACGAGTGGTAGTGAAGTTAGGAAACGAGAATTCTTCTTTGCTTTTAAAAGAATAAAAACAAAATGGAAAAACAAATGAAAGAAAGGATGGATATGTTCATGGTGGAAATCGAGAGAAATCAAAATCGAGTTTGGCTTTGGACTAACAATCTAAAAAGAAAGTAAACTTGAAGAAGACTTTGAATGTAAGAAAACCATGACTAGCTAACCTTGCTACCTTGCTAAAACTTACTAAACTCCGTGATAGTGAATGCGTGCCTCATGTTGATTCATCGGCATGGATTTGTCTTGCGTGTTGGTCTAATTACTTTCCCACTAGGATGATGGGGGATCATTCTTGGACTTGTCTTGTAGCCTCCATAGATGGTCATAGGCCTACAAGATAGACTTTCAATAATGGAATCAAAAGAGATACACTCAAGGGATGCAAATGAAGAACATACAACATTCATTAATGGACATAAAGAAGTTGTACATCAAATAGCATATTGGTGATCCATCTCCATGTTCCATCAAGGCACTTGTTCAAAGACAAGGCTCTAAATGAGGCACACATGAATCATATGGAGAATTACAACAAGATACTTGCCAAGAAATGAAACAAAACCCATCGGAGAAGAGAAGATCATACACTTGCAAGATGAAATAAAGCAATCACCCATGAGTTAGTAAAGATAGCAAGGCTAGTGGTTAGCTAGTACATGGAGAAAGAATTAGTTACTACTAGCCATTACAAAAGCAAAACAAAGCATGAATTAAATTGCAAGAAAGTAAACAAAGCAAGTAAAGAAAACAATCAAACTAGAATCAAGCTCAAGTAGAGAAGTATAGAATGGATCAATCCTTGCATAGCTTCAAGTTGTCACTCCTTGATGATACAAGCTCTCTCTCTCTCATACAACTCTCTCTTGCAATGAAATCTAGGGAGAAGAAGATCATAGAGAGCTACAAAAATTCTAAACAAAAACTAACAAAATTACAAGCTTTACACTAATCTCTCTCTCTTCTCTGTTCCGTTTTTTTCTCGCAGGTCCAAGGTCCCATATTTATAGCCCCAGGAAGAACTCTCCAGAACCCGGGCAGGTGGACGAAATCTGGGGCTCAGAGGCCCCAGATCTGCTGCAGATCTGCGGCCTGGATTGGGTTTCCGCGGCTCAATCTGGGCCGTTGGATCTCTGCTTTCTGTTACAAATTTGTTATGAAGTTGTTATCCACGTGGCCTTCTGGAATCTTCAGTTGTTACGCGGATCTCTCTAGATCTTGATTTCAAATCTTGAGGCTTATCTTAATCTTGGATTTAATCACTTTAATTAGTGTTAATTAAAGTGATTATTTGCTTTATCTCCTTGAGAGTGTGTACCTGCAAATATGTAGAGAAGATTAGTAAAAATCATGTATTTATTTGTAATATGCATGGGGATTATGTGGTAAAATATGCAATATTGTGTTATAATCACACCCCACACTTATTCTTTTGCTCGTCCCGAGCAAAACAAAGAAAAGAAAAGAAAATCCTAACTACCAATTTTATTACACCACTTTCACAGGTGACGCGATTGCACTGAGCATGTGCAACAAGCCGTTAAACCTCTAGGTTACCCTAGAGGAGGAGTGTTGTCTCCTGAGGGTTTTCAGCGGATTACACCCACAAAATCCATAAAGAAAGAAGACAAATGTTAGTGTTTTGAAAATGCATTTTGAATAAGAGACAAGTTTACGAACTATTTTTGCAAAAATATAAGTGATCCTAGGTCATAAGTCCACCTATAATTATTCTTTCTTAAACTTAGTCTCCATGCAAGATCTTGTCTTCAATTAAGGTAAGAATTCAAAATTGGATTGAATACTTTTATCTTTCATAAAACCTAGATAGTATGCACACCGTGTAAGTGAAAATCTCTGGGATTTCAACTCCAACCATCAAGCCATTTATTTATATATATACTTTTTATGCTTTTTTCTTCCCTTAGTTTAGGCTTTCTAGTCTACCCTTGTAGCGAGCCTTTAACCGATGACTCCCAAACCAGACGGTCTTAGGGCACCAGATGAGAAAACATCCCTCGGGTTTAAGGTCTCGAGTAGAAAAGGCCACGAAACTAAAGGGGATTATTTATAATCACCGTTAGGCGTGAATAATCATGCTTCTTGAGGCACAATTATCCAGCTTAATAAGTGAGATCACCGTTAGGCGTGAGTAACCATGCTTCTTGAGGCATAGTTATCCAGCTTAATAAGTGATCTTTTATTTATATTTTTTTATTTTATTTTTTTCTTTTTTTTTTATTTATATGGCATTTTTGGTCTTTGTCTCCATCCCAAGAAATGTGTAAGTGTAAAGTGCATATTATCTAAGGCAAAACATTCAAGATAAAAATATCTCACCAATTTTACTTACTTAGCCTATAATTTTCAAACAAGATCTATTATTTCAACTAAATTTAAGATGTCATAATTAAGGCTTTCTTAATTTCTAAGATACATCTCAATTTTCTTAAAAATAGAACAAAACTTTGTCTCTTATTTCAAAAAGTTTTTATTTTTATTTTATTTTATTTTTTTTATTTTTTTATTTAGTATTTATTTCTAAAAGGAATGTAAAAGAAAGAAAGTCTAAAAATTCTCTAAAAGGAATGTAAAAGAAAGAAAGTCTAAAAATTCTAAAAGAAGTGTAAAAGAAAGAAAATCTAAAAACTCTATGTTAGTAAACCCTCCCCCACACTTATTTCATGCATTGTCCTCAATGCATCATGATATATGTATGCATGAAACAGGTAATAGGGTAGAATTATTTATTCACAAAAAAAAATGCAAAAAATTATTTAGAAGAAGTATATACAAGTGTAATAATTACCTAGGCTTTTGGTCTTTTTCCTCTGGCCCGTTTCCCATCATTCCAGTGCGTTTGCTTTCGTGAGCTCAGTTGGGAAACGGTATGAATTTTGTTAGCCTTAGGTGTTTCCAGATTCAATTGATTGTTATTATCATTCACACTCATTCCACCACATCGTTCACAAACAAAGTCCTTATCACCACTCTTACTCAGAATCTCATCACTTCCAATGTCTAGAAATTTTAACTCCTCTCCATATAATTCTTCAAAACTTAAATCAACATCCGGAAGTGGACAATCAGCTAACTTACCCTTAGTCAACTCATCTAAACACATGATCTCATCAGCAAACAAGTCTTCAAAAGATATATCAATTGGAGGTTCTTGAAGAGAATCACAGAATTGTGACTCATCTTTTGAATCCTCACAATTGTCCTCAATAAAGCTAACCTCAAATGTTTGATTTTTTGTTTTGTGAGGCTGTGTGTGGAAGACATTGAGTTCATGTGTCATGTTACCAAAGCTCAACCTCATTGATCCATTCCGGCAATTAATGATGGCATTTGCAGTAGCCAGGAATGGTCGTCCCAGAATGACAGGAATTTGTGCCCTTTGATTGGAATTTGACACTGGTTGTGTCTCAAGGATTACAAAATCAACAGGGTAAATGAATTCTCCAACTTTAACAAGGACATCATGAATTATCCCCTTGGGTTTAGTGACAGAGCGATCAGCTAATTGAATGGTCATTTGGGTAGGGAGGAGATCACCTAACCCCAATTGTTGGTACACAGAAAAAGGTAGGAGATTGATGCTGGCCCCTAAATCAAGAAGTGCCCTATTGATTGTAGTCTGTCCTATGATGCATGAAATGGTGGGGCTCCCTGGGTCCTTATATTTAACAGGAATTGGACCAGTGAGCAACTCAGTGATGGATGATGCTAGGAAGACTTTCTTAGGGACTTGGGTCTTCCTCTTCTTAGTGCACATCTCCTTTAAGAATTTGGCATATGATGGCACTTGTTGTATGGCATCAAGAAGAGGGACATTGATTTGGACCTTATTGAACATTTCTTTTAACTTCTCCATGTGAGCATTTGACTTGTTATTTAGAAGCCTATTTGGATATGGTACTCTAGGCTTATAAGGTTGCTCATCTACCTTTTCTTTCCCCTTGGCTTGAGATGTGGATGGCTCTGCACTAGAAGATGGTTTGTCAAAAGTTGGTGGCATTGGGACATGAGGTGTTGGCTTTGGTACTGGATGAGATGGTGGACTAGAAACCCTATTATCAACTTGTTTTCCAGATCTCAGGGTATGAATAGCATGACATTGACTGGGTCCTGAATCTTCCACTTCATTCAAAGGGAAGTGGTGTTTGGGATTTGGCAATGGCTGGTTTGGGAAAAAACTTTTTTGATTCTCAGCCAATTGACCAATTTGGACCTTTATTTTATTCAACTCCTGCTCCTGGTTCTTTGTAAAGGTTTCTAGCATTTTTTTCAACTCAGATATCTCAGAATTATGCTGGGGTGGATGTTGAAAATATGGAGATTGGAATTGTGATTGGTCATATGATGGTGGGTACTGATATAGTTGTGACTGTGGTGGACTTTGAGATGGATGAACATACAGTGAATCTTGATTGAAACTGGATGGGTGAAACTGAGCATAATATGGATGTAGAAGTGGTGGTCTATGATGCTCAGGACCAGACTGACTCCATGGAAAATTGGATGGTTCTGCCATCCTGACTTGTAAGTGTTGGAGTATGGGGGTCTGGTAAAAGCTGCATTCATGTTCTCCTGAAATGATTGGGGCTGATATAATGGACACTCCTCAAATACATGGCTAAGGTCATGACAGTTGGTGCAACCCGGTTTAATCAAAGGCAATGGGTTGACCTGGTTGACCACAGAATTCCCTTTTGACTCAAGCAGTTCTATCCTCTTCATTAATTGTGTGATCTTGGTTTCTGCAGCTATAGAGGATTCTTTGGAGTGTGTACCAGTTCTGGAAGTGGTGGGAGTCGGTTTATCAGGGCATGACTCCCACTGAATGGTTTTCTCAGCTAGGGTTTCAAAGAGATCCCACCCCTGATGCTCATCTTTCTTCAAAAATTCCCCTTGGCACATGGATTCCAAGAGGGTTTTCGTTTGGTAATCTAAACCGTCATAGATAATCTGGCAGAGACGCCATTTCTCTATGCCGTGATGGGGACATAGGGCTAAGAGGTCTTTGAAACGCTCAAGATATTTCCAGAAAGGTTCATTTGGTTCCTGCTTGAATTGCATTATGTTCTTTCTCATGAGGGCTGTTTTGTGGATAGGATAGAATTTCCTAAGAAAGACCTTAACAAAATCATCCCAAGAAGATATGGAACTGACAGGAAGATTATAAAGCCATTTCTTAGCTAAATCTTTAAGTGCAAACGGTATGAACCGCAACCTAACAGCATCCTCAGACAGTTGGAAAATTCTCATCATTTGGCATACCTCTTCAAACTCACGAATAAAGAGGTATGCGTCCTCAGACTCTAGACCATGGAAATGGGGAAGTGTATTAATGAATTGCGGTTTCAGCTCAAAGTTGTTTCCATTAGGCTCGGGGAGAAGAATGCATGAAGGAAGGGAGGTGCGAATCGGATAAAATCGATCTTGAAGTGAGACGTTGTTGGTCATGGTGTCAAGTGGTTGTGTAAGTGTAGAAAGTCTAGCAAGTCTTGCTGAATTGGAATTACAGAACCACTCTTACATATAAAGTCACAAACAACGTGCACCGATCACACCAGCGAAAAAGAAAAATAAAAATAACAAACAATAAAAGAAAAATCAATCCCAGCTATCTAAGGATCCTGGACCTAGACGACTCCTAACTTTAGATCGTCCACAGGAGGTTTAGTGTAGACTTTGACTATAAGCAAATCAGCCAGGGAAGGGTAAGGTTGGTGGGAGGTTTTCCGTCCGAAGACGTTCCTTAATTAAGTAACCAGCAACCTTCGGGCTTTCGGCCCTCAACCCCTTTCCTAGACACTGATTTTACAGAAGTCAATTTCCAACACTTTTCCCCCTTAGGAAAATCTCCTAATGAGTCCGAGATGTCCCTAGGGCCAACGTCTATTCAAATTTTATTTACAAGCTTGGGATTGTGAGTGCTGGGATGGTGGTTTGTGGGCTAAGGAAAGGGTAATGAACTCCCCACCTTATCTTGTTTATCGGTAATGCCCTTAAAATTGAATTGGTGCAAGTGTACAAGAAATATAACAAGGATTCACTCAAAGCATGAAAAACAAGCAAAGAGTTTGTCCTAGTCTAAATGCAATGCGAAACGTACCTTGCCTCCAGCACTCTTCAACAGTAAAAGTAAAGAATTGAAAGACACGTGCCTAAAGATGCAAGTGTCTAAATAATTTTTAACAATTTCAACCAACTTTTTACTGTTTTTTAATTTAGCAGGTATATGGTGAAGAATTCAAGATTTCAGGTATATCAGCAGCTGTATTTTGCAGAACCAGAGGCCCTGCAGAAAACTGATCAGTAGTGATCTCAGGATTGCCGCAGATCTGCGGCAAAAGTCCAGAATCTGCGGCAAAACTGAGGGATCCTGGTCTCTGCTTTCTTGAGCAGAGGCCCAGGTCCACTTGTATGTCACTGCAATGCAAGATTTTCTGTTTCTTCACCTGTAACCTGCAAACAGAGAAGAAGATTCGTTTAGTACTTCACTTTAACCTAAAAAATACGTTGCTCTCCCCGGCAACGGCGCCAAAAATTTGATTAGACTAAGAAGGTATACGTATTATGAGTATAAAAATGTATTTTATGTACCCTTTCTTGTCTCCGCTATAGTATAGGACTATACCGAGTCGATTCTCAGGGAGAGCTCGCGATGGAAGCTTTACGAGTGGTAGTGAGTTAGGAAACGAGAATTCTTCTTTGCTTTTAAAAGAATAAAAACAAAATGGAAAAACAAATGAAAGAAAGGATGGATATGTTCATGGTGGAAATCGAGAGAAATCAAAATCGAGTTTGGCTTTGGACTAACAATCTAAAAAGAAAGTAAACTTGAAGAAGACTTTGAATGTAAGAAAACCATGACTAGCTAACCTTGCTACCTTGCTAAAACTTACTAAACTCCGTGATAGTGAATGCGTGCCTCATGTTGATTCATCGGCATGGATTTGTCTTGCGTGTTGGTCTAATTACTTTCCCACTAGGATGATGGGGGATCATTCTTGGACTTGTCTTGTAGCCTCCATAGATGGTCATAGGCCTACAAGATAGACTTTCAATAATTGAATCAAAAGAGATACACTCAAGGGATGCAAATGAAGAACATACAACATTCATTAATGGACATAAAGAAGTTGTACATCAAATAGCATATTGGTGATCCACCTCCATGTTCCATCAAGGCACTTGTTCAAAGACAAGGCTCTAAATGAGGCACACATGAATCATATGGAGAATTACAATAAGATACTTGCCAAGAAATGAAACAAAACCCATCGGAGAAGAGAAGATCATACACTTGCAAGATGAAATAAAGCAATCACCCATGAGTTAGTAAAGATAGCAAGGCTAGTGGTTAGCTAGTACATGGAGAAAGAATTAGCTACTACTAGCCATTACAAAAGCAAAATAAAGCATGAATTAAATTGCAAGAAAGTAAACAAAGCAAGTAAAGAAAACAATCAAACTAGAATCAAGCTCAAGTAGAGAAGTATAGAATGGATCAATCCTTGCATAGCTTCAAGTTGTCACTCCTTGATGATACAAGCTCTCTCTCTCATACAACTCTCTCTTGTAATGAAATCTAGGGAGAAGAAGATCATAGAGAGCTACAAAAATTCTAAACAAAAACTAACAAAATTACAAGCTTTACACTAATCTCTCTCTCTTCTCTGTTCCGTTTTTTCTCGCAGGTCCAAGGTCCCATATTTATAGCCCCAGGAAGAACTCTCCAGAACCCGGACAGGTGGACGAAATCTGGGGCTCAGAGGCCCCAGATCTGCCGCAGATCTGCGGCCTGGATTGGGTTTCCGCGGCTCAATCTGGGCCGTTGGATCTTTGCTTTCTGTTACGAATTTGTTATGAAGTTGTTATCCACGTGGCCTTCTGGAATCTTCAGTTATTACGCGGATCTCTCTAGATCTTGATTTCAAATCTTGAGGCTTATCTTAATCTTGGATTTAATCACTTTAATTATTGTTACTTAAAGTGATTATTTGCTTTATCTCCTTGAGAGTGTGTACCTGCAAATATGTAGAGAAGATTAGTAAAAATCATGTATTTATTTGTAATATGCATGGGGATTATGTGGTAAAATATGCAATATTGTGTTATAATCAACCTTCCCTGGCTGATTTTCTTATAGTCAAAGTCTACACCAAACCTCCTGTGGACAATCTAAAGTTAGGAGTCGTCTAGGTCTAGGAAACCTTGAAAGCTTGGATGATTTTTTCTTTTTTCTTGATTGTTATTTTCATTTTTCGCCTGTGTGATCGGTGCACGTTGATTGTGTAATTGTATGCAAGAGTGGTATCGAGATCTGAATTCTGCTAGGCTTGTGAGAGTTTCTACACTAGCACATACACCTCCACTCGACACAATTCCAGTCATGACCAACAACGTTTCGTTGCAAGACAAGTTCTATCCTATTCGCACATCACTTCCATCTTGCATTCTCCTCCCAAACACAAATGGAAGTAACTTTGAGTTAAAGCCCCAGTTCATAAACACACTTCCACGATTCCATGGCCTTGAATCTGAGGATGCGTACTTCTTCATCCGAGAGTTTGAAGAAGTATGCCTTATGATGAGAATTTTCCAGTTAACCAAAGATGCTGTCAGACTTAGGTTTATACCTTTTGCACTTAAGGATATTGCTAAGAAGTGGCTTTATAATCTCCTAGTCAGCTCAATTTCTTCTTGGGATGATTTCGTTAAGGTCTTTCTTAAAAAGTTTTATCCTATCCATAAGACAGCCATTATGAGGAAGAATATAATGCAATTCAAACAAGAAGCCAATGAACCGTTTTGGAAGTACTTTGAGCGCTTCAAAGACCTAGTAGCCCTGTGTCCCCATCACGGTATAGAAAAATGGCGCCAGTGTCAGATTATCTATGATGGGCTTGATTATCAGACTAAGACGCTCCTTGAAACCATGTGTCAAGGAGAATTCTTAAAGAAGGATGAAGATCAGGGTTCGGATCTTTTTGAAGCCCTAGCTGAAAAGACAGTCCAGTGGGAGTCATGTACTGAGAAACCCACACACACAACTTCCAGAACTGGTTTACACTCCATAGAATCCTCGATAGCTGCAGAAGCTAAAATTACACAATTGATGAAGAGGATTGAATTGCTAGAGTCCAGGGAAAATTCTGCTGTTAATCAGGTCAACCTAACACCTGTGGTTAATCCGGGTTGTACCTACTGCCATGATCTGAATCATCTGTTTGAGGAGTGTCCAGTGTATCAAACTCAAATGTTTCAGGAGAGTACGAATGCCGCATACACCAGACCCACTTACAATCCTTACTCCAAGACTTACAATCCGGGATGGCGTAACCATCCAAACTTTTCTTGGAATCAGTCTGGTCCTGAGCAGCCGAGACAACCATTTCCACAACAATACCCGGCTCAGTCTCATCCACCGACTTACCACCAGAACCCACCAAATGTCCATTCATACCAAAGTCCACCAAGATTCCAGTCATACCAAAATCCTGTGCCTTACCAAGCAAATTTTCAGCCCCAGTATCAACATCATCTACCACCCAATCCTTCAGATAAGAGAATTTCTGATTTGGAGAAAATGATAGAGACCTTATCTAAGACCCAAGCTTCAATGATGAACAATCAGCAGCAGGACATGAATAAATTGCAAATCTAGATAGGGCAGTTGCTAATTCTCTGGCTGAAAGACAAAAAGGAATGTTACCTAGCCAACCAGTGCCCAATCCCAAAACTCATTTTCCCCTGCACGAAGTTGAAGACTTGGGCCCCAGCCAATGCCAAGCTATTCAAATCCTTAGATCTGGGAAGCATGTAGATAATAAGGTTTCAAATCAGTCTCCCAAATCTGTGTCAAAACCACCACCTTCTGTTCCAATTCAACCGATTCAAGATAGTCCTTCTTCAAGCACACAACCATCCACTTCCCAGTCCAAAGGAAAAGAGAAAGTTGATGAGCAAACATACAAGCCTGTTGTCCCATTCCCAAATAGGCTCACAAATTATAAGATGAATGCTCACATGGAGAAGATAAGAGAGATATTCAACCAAGTTCAAATCAATGTCCCTCTCCTTGATGCTATTCAACAACGCCAAGTTTCTAAAAGAAATGTGTACCAAAAAGAGAAAAGCAAATGTCCCTAAAAAAGACTTCTTGGCTTCCAGCATAAGTGAACTGCTCAATGGTCCAATCCCCGTGAAATACAAAGATCCAGGGAGCCCAACCATTTCTTGCATTATAGGGCAGACCACCATAAATAGGGCTTTGCTAGACTTGGGCGCGAGCATCAATCTTCTCCCCTTTTCCGTGTATCAGCAATTAGGATTAGGCAACCTTCGCCCGACCCAAATGACGATACAGTTGGCTGACCGCTCTGTAAAGATTCCCTAGGGAGAGATTACAGATGTTTTAATACGGGTCGGGGAATTCATTTACCCCGTAGACTTTGTTGTTCTTGAAACACAACCGTACAAAACCACAGAGCACAGACACCTGTCATTCTCGGACGACCTTTCTTAGCCACCGCAAATGCGATCATCAACTGTAGAAATGGATCGATGCGGCTAACTTTCGGAGATATGACAAAAGAGGTGAATGTTTTCCATCTGGGAAAGCAACCAAGGGATTTGGACAATGACTCTTTCGAAGTGAACTTGATAGAGGGATTAACTAGTGAACATGTTGAGGAGGTTGAGTATGAGTCTGAAGAGGAATTTGAGTTGGAGTCTGATGACTTCAATCTTGATCAGATTGTTGAATCAAATGTTGAAAGGACCACTAATTCCATCCCTATTCTTCCCTTGAACCATGAACAACCAGTGATAGATCCTATCCCTTCTTCTGAGCTTAAGATTCTTCCCGACCATCTCAAGTACAAATACTTGGATGAGAAGGAATCCTTTCCTGTAATAATTGCATCCAATCTCACTGAACAACAAGAAGAGGATCTCCTTTCTGTGTTAAGGGAAAATAGAGAAGCCATTGGTTGGACCATGGCTGATATCAAGGGGATTAGTCCTTCCGTTGTTCAACATAGGATTCATTTGACGGAAGATGCCAAGCCTAAACGAGACCCACAGCGTAGACTTAACCCAATTATGCAAGAAGCTGTTAGATCTGAGATTTTGAAACTATTAGACAATGGATTATCTATCCCATATCCGATAGTCAATGGGTAAGTCCAGTTCACGCTGTGCCTAAGAAAGCTGGATTTACTGTGGTGGAAAATGAGAATAAAGAATTGATACAAACACGTCTTCCAACGAAGATTCGAGTTTGTATTGATTACAGGAAACTGAACACTGCCACACGTAAAGACCACTTTCCACTTCCTTTCATTGATCAAATGCTGGAGAGATTGGCGGGACACGAGTATTACTGTTTCCTGGATGGATATTCAGGATATAATCAAATCCCAATTGCTCCAGAGGACCAAGATAAGACTACCTTCACCTGTCCTTTTGGAACATTTGCTTACCGAAGGATGCCCTTCGGTTTATGCAATGCTCCTGCAACATTTCAACATTGCATGTTGAGCCTTTTTTCGGACATGGTGGAGAAATTTTTGGAAATTTTCATGGATGATTTTTCGATTTATGGGGATTCCTTTGAGCAATGCTTGTACCATTTGAAGTTGGTGTTACAACGCTGTATGGAGAAAAATTTAACACTTAATTGGGAAAAGTGTCACTTTATGGTCAAGCAAGGAATCGTACTTGGGCACAAGGTATCAAGAATAGGAATCGAGGTGGACAAGTTTAAAGTGGAAGTCATAACGAAGCTCACTGAACCAACATGCTTAAAGGACATTAGATAATTCTTAGGGCACGCCGGCTTCTATAGGCGATTTATTCAAGGGTTTAGCAACATTGCAAGACCCTTAACAAATCTCTTAGGAAAGGATGTACCCTTTATATTTGATGAGGAATGTCAAAAATCGTGGAAAGAGCTTAAAAGTAGACTTGTCTCAGCACCGATCATCTCTGCACCAGATTGGACCAAGCCTTTTGAGATTATGTGTGGTGCCTCTGACTTTGCTATAGGCGCCGTTTTAGGACAGCGTATTGATAATAGGCAACACGTAATCTATTATGCTAGCAGAACGCTGAATGAAGCCCAACTCAATTATACAACTACTGAAAAGGAATTTTTAGCGGTTGTCTTTGCGTTGGAGAAATTTCGTCAATATCTGCTAGGGTCCAGGACTATTATTTTTACTGATCACTCCGCCCTAAAGTACTTAATGCAAAAGAAAGATGCTAAGGCAAGACTTATTCGATGGATACTTCTTTTGCAAGAGTTTGATTTGGAGATTAAAGACAAAAAGGGCGTTGAGAACGTGGTAGCTGATCATTTGTCAAGAATCCCAAATGCACCTGAAGAGAGAATACCGATTAATGATGATTTTCCTGACGAGCATATTTTTGAGATGTGTGGAGAGCCCTGGTATGCTGACATAGTGAATTACCTTGCTACCAGGCAAATACCTTCTCATTGGTCAGGCCAGGAAAAACACTGTTTCATGCGTCAAATGCGGTTCTTCTTTTGGGATGAACCGTATTTATTCAAATATTGTCCTGACCAAATCATACGTAGGTGCCTTCCTGAGGATGAACATCAGAGTGTTTTGACATTTTGTCACAAGTTAGCTTGCGGTGGACATTTTGGTCCACGAAAAACTGCTGAGAAAGTGCTTCAGAGTGGATTCTACTGGCCCACTCTCTTTAAGGATGCATATACTTTTTGCGAGCTATGTGATAAGTGTCAAATGACGGGTCGTATCACACAGAGAGATATGATGTCCCTCACACCCATCTTGGAAGTCGAAATTTTTGACTTATGGGGCATCGACTTTATGGGACCCTTTCCTCTGTCCTACGTTAACCAATACATTTTGGTAGCCGTAGATTATGTTTCCAAATGGGCTGAAGCAATTCCAACAAGGACAAATGACAACCATGTTGTCATCAAGTTTTTACGAGAAAACATCATCTCTCGCTTCGGAGCCCCCCGTGCGATAATAAGCGACAATGGGAGTCATTTTTGCAATAGGGCTTTTGAAGCCTTGATGCGTAAATACTCTATTACTCACAAATTATCCACGGCTTACCATCCTCAAACCAATGGGCAAGTTGAAGTCACGAATAGACAAATAAAACTCATTTTGGAGAAAACTGTAGGATAGAACCGTAAGGATTGGTCCATCAAACTCACTGATGCCTTATGGGCATACAGGACCGCTTACAAGACTGTCCTCGGTCTGTCTCCATATCGAGTTATATTTGGAAAACCTTGTCACTTGCCTGTTGAATTAGAACACCGAGCAATGTGGGCTTTAAAGCAGCTAAACTTGGATTTGGATAAAGCCGGTGCTTTAAGGAAGTTGCAGATATCCGAGCTTGAAGAGTTAAGAAACGAAGCATATGACAATGCTCAGATCATGAAACACAGAATCAAGCTTTTTCACGAATAAATCCATTCACCGGAAAATTTTGTGTCGTAGGACAAAAGGTTCTGTTGTATAATTCACGACTCCACCTTTTCCCTGGTAAATTGAGACCAGGTGGTCAGGGCCATTCATTGTTCAAAATGTCTTCTCACATGGTGCGATTGAGATTCTTGACCCGAATAATGGTAACAAATTCACTGTGAACGGTCAACGTTTAAAGCCATTCCTTACCACCGATTCCGTGTCACACGAAGTTCATGAATTAGGTCTTTTTGACCCAGTTTATCTGTGACCATTCCATCTGTATAGTTTCCCGAGTTTTTCCCTGCATATCATTTTGGGACCATTTTTTGTAAATAAAATTTTGTAAATATAAAAAAAATAAAAATAATAATAATAATAAGAGACTTTTTCCTAGGATTTTACCTCTTTTCCTAGGATCATCTTCATTTACCCTAGGTTTGTAATATACCTTTGACCTAGGGGTAAAATTGGAAATGTCATTCTACCTACCCCCTATAAATGCTCTCTTCATCTTCCCTTCCTCCCTCAAACGCAGACTTACCCTCAGATCTAAACTCCTTCTTCCTGAAGCCGACCTCTGAAATTTTTCCCTTCACCTGGATCCTCTGAACTGCCACAATTTCCCATCTTTAGCCGCCAATCCGCCGCACTCCGGCCACTTCTGGTGCTATGAAAAATTTTGGTCGGCTGATTTATTCTTCTGGTGGCAGATCCAGAGCCATTCTTCCAGATTCTGTCCCGGGTGCCTTCTGCACATCTGTTTTTGGATTTCCCCCACGATCTCCGGGGGTGGTTTGATTTCTCATACTTAAATCCTTTGCTTTAATTCCATTATCATACATGGCCCCGAATTTGTTTGTAGAAAGGGATTTTTCCATACTTTTGAATGATAGTGGGGGTATGGGCACATCTTTGTGGATAGAATACGTGCATGGAATTGGTACTCTTTGGTCTATGATAACAATGACTACGATGCATATTATTGTCCTGATCTTGTCACTACTTTTTATAATTCAATTGATCATGCATCTGTGAATTTTGACACGCACCAATTTGTAGTACACATGCCATTCGGTGACATCATTGTCACAATCCCACTCATTGCTGAAATCACTAATGTCCCCATTCATCCCCACCATAGCGACCCCTTGCCATTGCTAGATTACATACCCATCATGGGGGTCCGCTGTACAATTCAGGACCGTGGGCTCAAAGCCAACACGACTTTTCGAAATGTTCATTGCATTGGACGCTGGGTCCAACGCAACATTTTTGGGCTTGACCATCAATCTTCCTTTAACAGACCCGTGTTACAAATAATCCATGATTTAATGATACATAACCACACGGTCTGTTTGAATAGGGCCATCTTCCGTGCCATTCTTGAACATTCCTCCCGCACTCGGGGTCCAAAGCATTCCCATTCAATCTTAATCACACGTCTGTGTAAACAGTTCATATCAGACGCTGTCTTTAGTACATTTGACCGAGTTCCTGTTACTGTAGAGAGACCCACAAGCTCATAAAATGGTTGCTTGCAGGCGCTCTGGACACCCAGTGCCCAGCCTGAGGATGTACCTGTGGAGTCCTCTTCGGAGGAAAGCCTGGAGGAGATAGATGAGCCACAATTCTGGAGGCAGGACCCCCCACTGAGTCACGAACCTTCATGTCCACCATGTGGAAGGGCATGAAGAAAATCTTTAGGGGATAAGTGAGGCTGAGAAAGAAGGTAGAGAAGCAATCCTCTCGGCTAGGTAGTATGGAGGCAGCGTTGAGGAGATCACAGTCGGCTGGACCTAGCACCACATCGGGTCCAAAGCGACAGAGGGAGTAGCTTTAGCCTTTACCTATTTCATGCATCATTTCATCTTTCATACATTGAGAACAATGCATGAGATAGGTATGGGGGGGTGGATGCTAATATAGGATTTTTCATTTTCTTTTTAGGCTTTTTATTTTTATTTTTAGGATTTTCAGTTTCTTTTTAGGTTTTTATTTTTTTTTTTAGATTTTACCTTTCTTTGTAAATTTTCTATTTTCTTGTTAGATTTTATTTTCTTTTAGAAAAATAAAAAAAAAGAAGAAAAAAATAAAAAAAAGGAAATTCTTGATCCATGTCTAAAGAATCAAACTTAACTTTAGGGATTAAGGAAGCTCTAAACTAAGATTTCAAATTATAAGTCGAAAAGCGGAGTTTTGTTAGATTTTTAGGTTAAGTAATAAAGGATTAGAAAAATTACTAGATTTTAATTCTTTCTTTAGGATATATACATTAAACATATTGAAGGATTAATCAAGGACTTTGTGATTTTATTTACATATATATATAATAAAAAAATATATATATAAAAGAAAAAAATGTACATAATAAATACTTAGCCACTGATTAAGCTGGTTAGTCATGCCTCAAGAAGCATTGCCGATCACGCCTATGTTGGCCCAATGGCCTTCCACTCTAGTTTTGATGATGATCAACACTCATGTAGTTATGTTTACTAATATTCTTGTGTTTCTAAGTTTCAGATCATTAACAGGATATTAGTTGGTGATTAGCTTCAACAAGATGATTAGAAGCTTATCATGGTGATTCCGGTGCCAAAGCTTAAAGATCATACCTTTGCACTTGGAGAATCACGGAGTTTTGGAGCAAGTCTACTTGAAGATGAAGATCGTCAAGAAGACTTAGGTATCCTAGTTTAGATAGAGTTTTAGATCCATTTGTAAAGCTTAGTTTAGTTGATATGCTCAAGTGAACACAAAACACACACGTTTTATGATTTGATATTTGGTTTTTATGAATAGTTGATCAAAACAAGTTTACATATGGTATATGTATAGTAGATGTTTTCTATTTATACATACATGCTTTAACTTGGTAAACAAACTTATTTTGATATCCCTATTCATGTTTTGGAAAAATCAAGTTTGACAAAATACAGGTTTTGTTTTTGATAAAATTTGCAAGACTCTAAAATGAATTGATATGTTGATATATTGTCTTGAAATTTTTATCACATGTTTATGTTTTAACATAAAATGATAAAATAAGTTTTAGAAAAACATATATTTAGAAAAACAGTTTTTATTGTGATTAAAACTATTTTTTAGATTTACTGTGAATTTATGGGATTTTTATTGAGTGAAAAGACCTATTTTCAAATCCCGTATCTGTGCAGTTCTGCACTGTGCCTGCCAGGCCAGTTCGGTCGACCGGACCGGTCGACCGCACCAAGTGGCCGGTCGACCGGGTCGGTCGACCGATGTGCACAGACGTGCACGCTGGCTACACATTGTAGTCGGTCGACCGGATCGGTCGACCGAGTTGAGAGTTCAACTCTCAGGATGTTTCGGTCGACCGGGCCGGTCGACCGCTAGTGCTCAACGGTCACTTTTCTGACCGTTGGCGGTCGACCGGGCCGGTCGACCGGCAGTCTGTCAGGCTGCCACATCAGCCTAACGGCTAGTTTTTCCTAGGGGCTATATATACCCCATTTCTCCATTGTTTTGGCTAAGATTTTTAGAGCTAAAAATTCCAGACTTTCTCTAGTGTTTAAAAGAGTTTTTAAAAGGGTTTTAAGCCAAAAAGATTTCATCTTATTTGTTTTTGGGTTTTTGAAAAATCAAAGAAAACTAGGTTTTGGGATTTTGATTTGATCTTTTATTTCTATCATATACAAGAGATTTCCCAAGTAGTTTTTCTTTGTTGCTTGTTTCCAAAAACACTTAGTTTCCACACTTGAGCCATATCTTCTATCCTAAACTATTAGGATCTTGTTTTTGTGGAAAAAGAGAAAAGAGAGTGTTTGAGGTTGTTGTTGTAAACCTCTAAGTTGTACACCCTTATTCTTGTTGTATCCCTCTTCGGTAGAGGTGATCGGGTGATTGGTTTGTGAGCCTCTTAGGTAGAGGTGTTTGTTGTAGTTGGCTACGGGCCGTATCCCTCTTCGGTAGAGGTGGATTGTGGTTGTATAGCCTCGGTGGCTTTGTAAGGTTGAGAGAGGAGTTTGGTACTCCTATAGTGGATTGGGAAATCCTACACGGTGGTATAGGCGGGGATGTAGAGCAAGGTGCTCGAACCTCGAAATAAATCTTTGTGTTAGCGTTTGATCCATTGTCTCTCTAACCCTTACTCTCTTTACTTTGTGCAAGCATCATTCATTCATTGCATACATATCTTATACATTGCTTGTGTTGCCTTGCATCTTTTATATTGCAATTCGTTCTTATATGCTTGGCTTGATTGTGTGTGCACATATTTCATATTGCTTGGATTGCTTGTGTGTGTGGGCCTAATTTGTACTCATCCAACAAGAGCTTCACATAGCACCTCAACCCATTTCAAGGGGAATCAAGAGGAGTTAGTCCAGAGCCTCGCAAGGGGAATTCGGCTACACTTGTTGTATTGTATCAAGTTTGTGCAACATTTGCATTAGCTTCCACATTTAGCACACTTAGTTTGCATTTAGTTTCTTAGATTAGCACTTACACCTATTCACCCCCCCTCTAGGTGTTTTTCAATTGGTATCAGAGCTAGTGCTCCTGATACTTAGGCTTAACATCCTAGGAGTGATCCATTTGCTTGCTAATCTCATTTACATTTGTTTGTTTGCACATTCATATATAGTTTACCATGGACTTCATGACCCCTCCTAGCTTTGACTCTTCCAACATTGATGTTTGGAAATATAGGATGTCCATGTACCTAAAGACCCTAGGTTTGCATGTTTTCCTTGCGGCCACCAAGAGATGTTATCTTGGTGATTGCAATCATATAGGGGCCAATGCACAAGCCCTAGAGGCTATTAGAAGCACATTACCTAAAGATTATCTTATGTGTGTTTCTAATCTTGATTCCGCTTTTGCAGTGTGGAACAAGTTGACTACAACCACCACCTCCGAGCTTCAAGTCCAAATCCAACAAGAAGAGGAATCTAGTGGAGAATCTGAACCACAACAATGTACATGGTCCAAGGGAATGACTCCCTTGAGGTACAATCGGAAACTCAACTAGATAGTAATGATTGTGCTAGTTCTTCAAATGATTTTGTTGATCCCCATGCTTTGAATGAAGAACGTTCCATTGTTTGTGAAAAATTAATAGAAAAATATAATTTGTTGAAAAAGAAAAGTCTAGTAATTGAAAAAGAAAATAAGAGTTTACATTCTAGACTTGATATTGTTTTGTAAGAGAAGGTTGAGGTCTATAATGAAAGGGATTCATTGAGATCTCAATTAGAACTTGCACTTAAGGAAAATAAAGTTTTAAAATCTAAAAATGATTGTGAAAATCTTTTGAAGAAAAATGAAAGTTTGTCTTCAAAAGTAGATTTTGTTATAAAAGAGAATGTTGATTTAAAAAATAAAATTATTTCCATTTCAAATGAATTAAATGCTTGTTTGAAGAAAAATGAGGTTTTGCATAAAAAGATTGATGCTCATGTTTGCCATGCTAGTGTAGCCTCATCATCTAGACTACCTAATGCATGTACCTCTTCTTCTAAGATTAATGATGATATTTGTATGCTTAAGAAGAGAGTAGATTGTTTGGGCTCCACTATGAGCCAATGTGCCATGAACCACTCACGGTTGGAAACCTTGGTTCGAAAGAAACAAGTTCCATCCTTTATGCATGCACACCCATCACGGCATACACATGCTCCACACGGACACCGTCAACACATGTATGCTCATGTGTACTCATGTACACATTGTGGACGTAAGGGCCACCTTGCTAAATTTTGTTATGATAGATTACATACTCCTAATTTAGTAAAGAAATTTGTTTGGGTTAGAGAAGGGACTAACCCCCATGGACCCAAAAGAGTATGGGTACCAAAGACCACCCCTCCTATTATTTTTGATGTAGGTGTGGGCTCTCACACGACGTGAGAGTGATGACACCTTGGAGTGGATGCGTTCCGGACTTAAAGGAAATCAATTGGATGCATCACTTTCAAGGGAAGATTTGGTGGAGAGGACCACCAAGTTTTGGAGACAAGGAGAGTTGCCTTCTAGGTTTTGGTAACGATTCCTAACTCCGTATTATTTATTTACATGCTTTCATATTCATTTGTTTTATAGTATGTTTTCATTGTCTATGGATTAGTATGTACATGCCATGTTTATTAGATCCTTGACATACATGTATAGTATTTGAGACACACTTGGTTATATGAACCCATACTTAGTGTTCTCACTTTTTGTTTAAACTATAATGTACATCATGAATCTAATACATGTGAATTTACATAATAATCATGTTTTAGTTTTATCATGATGATTTTTATCTTGTTTTTTGATGCTTCATGTTAAGATTACTTGTTTAGATGTTAGTTTTCATTAAGACTAGGATTTATACTTGTACATATAGTGGGCCACAAATAAATCTATATATGTTTGAATTGAATGCTTATTTGAACCCATTAGATGTGCTAGTATAGTCTAGTTTTGATGATTCATACATTTTAAACTTGTATTCCCATTTTGGATTTGTTTTATGAGTTTTTCACTTCATGTATATGTTTGTATTGCCAAACTTGAAGATATACATGTATACCCCTTGAGTCATTTGCCTTTCATGCAAATATCTATTATGGACTCAAAGTGTGTTTAAGGGATATGTATGTATACTTCTTGTGTTGACAAATCATACATATACCTTGAAAAGAATTGGTATCAAATTGTTTTAATGAAAAGCTAAATTTTCATACTTTTCATGCTTTTCATGTTTTCATGATTGTCATGTTTATTGTGTCAATATTTAACTTCACGTATATGTCCATCTTATCCAAACTATTGACTATACATGAGTATCCTTTTTGAGCCACGTGCCTTCATGAATATACATTTAGTGGACTCGTTGAGTTTTGGATATGTATGTATATTTTAGCTTGTATTAGACATACATATGCCTTGAAGATTAAATAAGGAGTTTTATATGATTTTTCATGTTTTTGATGGAATTATGTTTTAAGGAATAATTGAGCTTAATGAAATATTTTTCATGATTATGATCTTCACATATTATTTGTACACTCATATCTATTGCTCATGTTTTGTTTCTCATGAGTTATGCTTTATTGGTTAGAGTGATGATTATCATGTGAATTTCAATTATGTTTTATTCCTTGCTTGAAGGATTTCGTGCTAGTTAACAAGTTTTTCATTTAACTAGTTGCGGTGTTCTTCATTTTGGTAGTGATTTTCAAACAAAACTACATTTTCAAATCTATCTTTGAAAACCCCTACCTTCCAAGGGCGGTAGGATGGGAGATCTTGTTCATGTATGCCCTAAATTGAAAATCTTTAAAACTTGAATTATGATTGGGTGGTAGAGAATATGATGTATACACTTGAATTTATTGTTATGACAATTGGTATCATTGAACTCTTTCAATTGGTATCACTTTGATCTTCTTGTATACTCATATATGTTTTGTATGTATGTATGCTTTCAATTTCAAGTATATCAATTTCTATTGGTATCTATTTTTCATACATATATATGTTTGTGTTTATGCTAGTGCTTGAGTTTCAATTTTGTTTAAATTGATTACTTTTAAATTGTTATCAAGACTATGCATGACTTTAGTTTGTATTTCATAAAGGTGGAGAAAATATGATTTTGTATTTCAATTGGTATTTGTACTCCCACACTTTATGATTAAAAGTTGTTTATATGTTTTAAAATGAACAATTCTTACAATTGGTATCAATGTTTCTAAATACAATTGGTATCATATTTAAGAAATTCAAAATTTGTTTTGGTTTCAAGATTCATGTTTAAGAATTCAAGACTTATGTTTAATTACAATTGATATTTCCAAAATTTCTGTTTAAAGAAAATATTCAAAGTTTTGATTTGTATTGCTTATATGCAAGGAGAGCTTAACATCTCTTCATATAGATTCATGTTGAGTGTATTGTGTATTGAAGAGCTTCACATCGCTTTTTTATGTGGTACACGTGTGTAGGGGGAGCTTCACATCTCCTCTTATGCATTACATAATATGTGTTATGTGAATTGGGGCTTGTCATCCCTTCTTCATGTAATGCATATGTGTAGGGAAGCTAACTTAGCGTCTTCCTCTTCATGAATGTATATAGCATATAACATATATTGATCCTTGTTTATTGGTATCAAGATGCTTCATTGACATATTTTCTAATTGATATCATGTTTGTAGTCACCCCTTATTGACTTTGTTTTTGTTTTAGACAAAAAGGGGGAGAATATTGTTTTGTTTGACATAAAGGGGAAGAAAGATTTTTACCCCTCATTTTATCTATGGTTTTGATTGTTTACCCCTTTGTTGATGATTGACAAAAAGGGGAGAAGTATTTGTGTTTTATATGCATGCTTATGTTTATGCATATATTATGTTTTAATCTCAAGAATATTAAGTTTAATCGTTTTATAGAGTTTGTTTTGTAATTGGTATCTAGAGGTTATTTTGTTTTGAATATTCCATTTGATATCTAGAACCATTTATTGTTTATGCATACGCATGTTTCATGTTTAACATTCATTGCATATATTTATTGTTTATCCCTATGCATGAGTTAAGGGGGAGCTTCCTTGAAGCTTATCTTTAATCCATGCATATATAACTCCATGAGTTTTGTCATCATCAAAAAGGGGGAGATTGTTGGCCCAATGGCCTTCCACTCTAGTTTTGATGATGATCAACACTCATGTAGTTATGTTTACTAATATTCTTGTGTTTCTAAGTTTCAGATCATTAACAGGATATTAGTTGGTGATTAGCTTCAACAAGATGATTAGAAGCTTATCATGGTGATTCCGGTGCCAAAGCTTAAAGATCATACCTTTGCACTTGGAGAATCACGGAGTTTTGGAGCAAGTCTACTTGAAGATGAAGATCGTCAAGAAGACTTAGGTATCCTAGTTTAGATAGAGTTTTAGATCCATTTGTAAAGCTTAGTTTAGTTGATATGCTTAAGTGAACACAAAACACACACGTTTTATGATTTGATATTTGGTTTTTATGAATAGTTGATCAAAACAAGTTTACATATGGTATATGTATAGTAGATGTTTTCTATTTATACATACATGCTTTAACTTGGTAAACAAACTTATTTTGATATCCCTATTCATGTTTTGGAAAAATCAAGTTTGACAAAATACAGGTTTTGTTTTTGATAAAATTTGCAAGACTCTAAAATGAATTGATATGTTGATATATTGTCTTGAAATTTTTATCACATGTTTATGTTTTAACATAAAATGATAAAACAAGTTTTAGAAAAACATATATTTAGAAAAACAGTTTTTATTGTGATTAAAACTATTTTTTAGATTTATTGTGAATTTATGGGATTTTTATTGAGTGAAAAGACCTATTTTCAAATCCCGTATCTGTGCAGTTCTGCACTGTGCCTGCCAGGCCAGTTCGGTCGACCGGACCGGTCGACCGCACCAAGTGGCCGGTCGACCGGGTCGGTCGACCGATGTGCACAGACGTGCACGCTTGCTACATATTGTAGTCGGTCGACCGGATCGGTCGACCGAGTTGAGAGTTCAACTCTCAGGATGTTTCGGTCGACCGGGCCGGTCGACCGCTAGTGCCCAACGGTCACTTTTCTGACCGTTGGCGGTCGACCGGGCCGGTCGACCGGCAGTCTGTCAGGCTGCCACATCAGCCTAACGGCTAGTTTTTCCTAGGGGCTATATATACCCCATTTCTCCATTGTTTTGGCTAAGATTTTTAGAGCTAAAAATTCCAGACTTTCTCTAGTGTTTAAAAGAGTTTTTAAAAGGGTTTTAAGCCAAAAAGATTTCATCTTATTTGTTTTTGGGTTTTTGGAAAATCAAAGAAAACTAGGTTTTGGGATTTTGATTTGATCTTTTATTTCTATCATATACAAGAGATTCCCAAGTAGTTTTTCTTTGTTGCTTGTTTCCAAAAACACTTAGTTTCCACACTTGAGCCATATCTTCTATCCTAAACTATTAGGATCTTGTTTTTGTGGAAAAAGAGAAAAGAGAGTGTTTGAGGTTGTTGTTGTAAACCTCTAAGTTGTACACCCTTATTCTTGTTGTATCCCTCTTCGGTAGAGGTGATCGGGTGATTGGTTTGTGAGCCTCTTAGGTAGAGGTGTTTGTTGTAGTTGGCTACGGGCCGTATCCCTCTTCGGTAGAGGTGGATTGTGGTTGTATAGCCTCGGTGGCTTTGTAAGGTTGAGAGAGGAGTTTGGTACTCCTATAGTGGATTGGGAAATCCTACACGGTGGTGTAGGCGGGGATGTAGAGCAAGGTGCTCGAACCTCGAAATAAATCTTTGTGTTAGCGTTTGATCCATTGTCTCTCTAACCCTTACTCTCTTTACTTTGTGCAAGCATCATTCATTCATTGCATACATATCTTATACATTGCTTGTGTTGCCTTGCATCTTTTATATTGCAATTCGTTCTTATATGCTTGGCTTGATTGTGTGTGCACATATTTCATATTGCTTGGATTGCTTGTGTGTGTGGGCCTAATTTGTACTCATCCAACAAGAGCTTCACATAGCACCTCAACCCATTTCAAGGGGAATCAAGAGGAGTTAGTCCAGAGCCTCGCAAGGGGAATTCGGCTACACTTGTTGTATTGTATCAAGTTTGTGCAACATTTGCATTAGCTTCCGCATTTAGCGCACTTAGTTTGCATTTAGTTTCTTAGATTAGCACTTACACCTATTCACCCCCCCTCTAGGTGTTTTTCAGCCTAAAGGTTGTTAAGTCCTTAAATTCCTTCGTGGCCTTTTTTACTCGAGTCATCGAACCTGAGGGATGTTTTCTCATCTGGTGCCCTAAGACCATCTGGTTTGGGAGTCATCGGTAAGAGACTCGCTACAAGGGTAAACTAGAAAGCCTAAGGATGCTAAGAAAATGTAAATAAATAAAAATTGTATATAAAAAAAAAGAAAAAAGAGAAAAAATATTATATATATTAGTGAATAAATGAACTTAGTCTAAGAAAGATCCTTCATATTTATAGATGTATATATCCTAAGATTGATGCAAAATCCGGTTTTTGATCTTTTCTCTAAAATCTTAACCTAAGTTGAAAACAAAACTCCAAATAGACACTTATAAGAGGAATGAAAAGTTTAGAGTAACCTGAAACCTATAGCTCAAGTTAGAATCTTTAAAACATGGATCAAAATTTTCACTAACCCTTTTATTTTTCTTTATGGATTTTGTGGGTGCAATCCGCTGAAAACCCTCAGGAGACAACACTCCTCCTCTAGGGTAACCTAGAGGTTTAACGGCTTGTTGCACGCGCTCAGTGCAATCGTGTCACCTACGAAAGTGGTGTAATAAACTAGTTAGGATTTTTCTTTTTTTTCCTTTTTGCTCGAGGACGAGCAAAAGTTAGGTATGGGGGTGTGATTGTTATACATATTTGCATATTTTACCACTTCCATACCATGCATATTGTATATAAAAATGTGATTTTTAATCCTTTTCTCTCTATTTTTGCAGGTCCACAACTTAAAAGAGAAAAAGCCCAAAAAAATCTCTTTAAATTAGCTATAATTAAAGAGATTAATTCAAAGCCCAAAAGAGCCCAAGATTTGAATCTAGAATCAGGAGAGATCCGCGCGCCAACTCGATCTTCCAGAAGGCCACGTGGATAACAACCTCGCAACTAACTCACAACAGAAAATCTGGCCTCAACGGCCCAGATTTTGCCGCCAAATCCAGGCTTTTCCCGCGTATCTGCGGCAGTTAGGAGTCTGTTGGAGCCCAGATTTTGCGCCAACGGCCAGGGCTCTAGATCCTTCTCACTGAGGGCTATAAATAGAGGACCAGGGTCTGCACGAGAGAACAGAGAAGAGAGAAGAGAGAGAAGAGAGAGGAGAGAACTAGGGAAACTCTTGTATTTTGTTTTAGTCTTCTCCTAGGTTTTAGTCTCCATCTTCTTCCTCCTAGAGATTTTGTCAAAGAGAGAGAGAGAGTGAGTGCTGTTGAAAGCTTGTAATTAAGGAGGTGACATCACTTGTAACAAGGGTTAATCAAAGCTTCGTCTTCTCTTTGCAAGCTCTAGTACGTTTTACTTTGCATTGCTTTACTTACTTTGCTTTCTTGCATTTTCATTGCTTTACTTCTCTTTGCTTTACATCATGAAGTGTTGTTTTGTTACTTGTGTAATGGATAGCTAAATTTCTATTGCATGGCTAGCTAACAACTTACATAACTAACTTCTATCTCTTTGAATGATTGCTTATCTTTATACTTGCATTGTGAGAGTTTCTTTTACTTACCAAGGAAGTAGAGTTGCTTTCCCTTGGTGAATGCTTGTACATACTCCATATGACTCATGTGTGCCTCATTTAGAGCCTTGTCTAGAACAAGAGCCTTGATGGAACATGGAGATGGATCACCAAACATATGCTACTTGTAGAACAACTTCTTTACTTCAAGCTAATTTGTTGTTATGTCTTGAATGTTTAAATGAATGTTGATTCTTCTAACTTAGCATCCCTTGAGTACCAATCCTAGAGTTCATCATTGAACAACTATCTAGAGAGCCAATGAATCAATATGAGGCTTCAAGCTAAGAATAAGAGAACACTCATCTTCAAAACGGTAAAGTACTTGAACAAAGAAGCAAGTCATCTCTATTGCCAATGAATCAACATGAGGCAATCAAGCATCACCATTGAGTTTAGTAAGTTAGCGAAGTAAAGTTAGCTAGCCATGTACTTTCTCATCTAAAGTTTTCCAACATCTTTTTTACTAGCTTCTTTTCTCTTAGCAATACACTTTACTAAAGTTCTTTTGATTTCTTTTCCATCATGCACAAATCAACCACTTCTTCTATTTTCTTTTCCATGTTTCTTGCATTTGTGTAAATAACAAAGAAGAATCTTCGTTTTTATTTCTTCACTCCAAACCGTAAAACTTCCAACGTGAGCTCTCCTCGAGGATCGACTCGGTATAGCCCATGCTATAGCGGAGATAGGAAAGGGTATATTAACCATCTTAAATACATTGTGAAGTGATCTAAGCACCGAGGTTGACTCTAAACCTTTACTCTTTTATTGAATATTTGTGCAATAACTTCACACATCTCTTTCCCTAATCAAATTTCTGGCGCCGTTGCCGGGGAGAGCAACGGTTTTTGATTTCAAGTGAAGAACTAAACGAATCTTCTTCTCTGTTGCAGGTTACAGGTTGAAGAAATAGGAAATTTTGCATTGCAGAAACATATAAATGGACCTGGGCCTCTGCTCTCGAAAGCAGAGACCAGGATCCCTCTGAATTGCCGCAAATTCTGGGTTTTTGCCGCAGAATTGCGGCAAGGAGGAGTTGACTACTGACCACTTTTCTGCAGGGCTTGCTTCTCTGCAAAATACAGCTGCTGCAATACATAAAATCTTGTATGCTTCACCTTATATCTGCTAATCAACAGTAAAAAATTTTGTTGCAAAGTTAAAAAAATTGTTTAGACATTTGCATTCTAGGCACGTCTTTCAATTCCTTTGCATTTACTGTTGAAGAGTGCTGGAGGCAAGGTACGTAAGCATAGCATATAGACTAGGACTTACTCTTTGCTTGATTTAATTACGCTTTGAGTGAACCTTGTTTGTTATATCGTACACTTGCACAAATCAACTTTAAGGGCATTACCCATAAAAAAGATAAGGTGGGGATTTTATCACCCTTTCCTTAGCCCATAAATCATTTTCCCAAGCACTCACAATCCTAAGCTTCTAAATAAAAATTGCTAGATGCTGGCCCTAGGAACATTCGGACTTACTTAGGAGATTATCCTAAGGGGGAAAAGTGTTGGAAAGTGACTTTTGTAAAATAAGTGTCTAGGAAAGGGGTTGAGGGCCGAAAGCCCGAAGGTTGCTGGTTACTTAATTAAGGAACGTCTCTGACGGAAAACCTCCCACCAACCTTGACCTTCCCTGGCTGATTTTCTTATAGTCAAAGTCTACACCAAACCTCCTGTGGACAATCTAAAATTAGGAGTCGTCTAGGTCCAGGAAACCTAGAAAGCTTGGATTGATTTTTTCTTTTTTTCTTGATTGTTATTTTTCATTTTTCGCCTGTGTGATCGGTGCACGTTGATTGTGTAATTGTATGCAAGAGTGGTATCGAGATCCGAATTCTGCTAGGCTTGTGAGAGTTTCTACACTAGCACATACACCTCCACTCGACACAATTCCAGTCATGACCAACAACGTTTCGTTGCAAGACAAGTTCTATCCTATTCGCACATCACTTCCATCTTGCATTCTCCTCCCAAACACAAATGGAAGTAACTTTGAGTTAAAGCCCCAGTTCATAAACACACTTCCACGATTCCATGGCCTTGAATCTGAGGATGCGTACTTCTTCATCCGAGAGTTTGAAGAAGTATGCCTTATGATGAGAATTTTCCAGTTAACCGAAGATGCTGTCAGACTTAGGTTTATACCTTTTGCACTTAAGGATATTGCTAAGAAGTGGCTTTATAATCTCCCAGTCAGCTCAATTTCTTCTTGGGATGATTTCGTTAAGGTCTTTCTTAAAAAGTTTTATCCTATCCATAAGACAGCCATTATGAGGAAGAATATAATGCAATTCAAACAAGAAGCCAATGAACCGTTTTGGAAGTACTTTGAGCGCTTCAAAGACCTAGTAGCCCTGTGTCCTCATCACGGTATAGAAAAATGGCGCCAGTGCCAGATTATCTATGATGGGCTTGATTATCAGACTAAGACGCTCCTTGAAACCATGTGTCAAGGAGAATTCTTAAAGAAGGATGAAGATCAGGGTTGGGATCTTTTTGAAGCCCTAGCTGAAAAGACAGTCCAGTGGGAGTCATGTACTGAGAAACCCACACACACAACTTCCAGAACTGGTTTACACTCCATAGAATCCTCGATAGCTGCAGAAGCTAAAATTACACAATTGATGAAGAGGATTGAATTGCTAGAGTCCAGGAAAAATTCTGCTGTTAATCAGGTCAACCCAACACCTGTGGTTAATCCGGGTTGTACCTATTGCCATGATCTGAATCATCTGTTTGAGGAGTGTCCAGTGTATCAAACTCAAATGTTTCAGGAGAGTACGAATGCCGCATACACCAGACCCACTTACAATCCTTACTCCAAGACTTACAATCCGGGATGGCGTAACCATCCAAACTTTTCTTGGAATCAGTCTGGTCCTGAGCAGCCGAGACAACCATTTCCACAACAATACCCGGCTCAGTCTCATCCACTGACTTACCACCAGAACCCACCAAATGTCCATTCATACCAAAGTCCACCAAGATTCTAGTCATACCAAAATCCTGTGCCTTACCAAGCAAATTTTCAGCCCCAGTATCAACATCATCCACCACCCAATCCTTCAGATAAGAGAATTTCTGATTTGGAGAAAATGATAGAGACCTTATCTAAGACCCAAGCTTCAATGATGAACAATCAGCAGCAGGACATGAATAAATTGTAAATCTAGATAGGGCAGTTGGCTAATTCTCTGGCTGAAAGACAAAAAGGAATGTTACCTAGCCAACCAGTGCCCAATCCCAAAACTCATTTTCCCCTGCACGAAGTTGAAGACTTGGGCCCCAGCCAATGCCAAGCTATTCAAATCCTTAGATCTGGGAAGCATGTAGATAATAAGGTTTCAAATCAGTCTCCCAAATCTGTGTCAAAACCACCACCTTCTGTTCCAATTCAACCGATTCAAGATAGTCCTTCATCAAGCACACAACCATCCACTTCCCAGTCCAAAGGAAAAGAGAAAGTTGATGAGAAAACATACAAGCCTGTTGTCCCATTCCCAAATAGGCTCACAAATCATAAGATGAATGCTCACATGGAGAAGATAAGAGAGATATTCAACCAAGTTCAAATCAATGTCCCTCTCCTTGATGCTATTCAACAAGTCCCATCCTACGCCAAGTTTCTAAAAGAAATGTGTACCAAAAAGAGAAAAGCAAATGTCCCTAAAAAAGTCTTCTTGGCTTCCAACATAAGTGAACTGCTCAATGGTCCAATCCCCGTGAAATACAAAGATCCAGGGAGCCCAACCATTTCTTGCATCATAGGGCAGACCACCATAAATAGGGCTTTGCTAGACTTGGGCGCGAGCATCAATCTTCTCCCCTTTTCCGTGTATCAGCAATTAGGATTAGGCAACCTTCGCCCGACCCAAATGACGATACAGTTGGCTGACCGCTCTGTAAAGATTCCCAAGGGAGAGATTACAGATGTTTTAATACGGGTCGGGGAATTCATTTACCCCGTAGACTTTGTTGTTCTTGAAACACAACCCGTACAAAATCACAGAGCACAGACACCTGTCATTCTCGGACGACCTTTCTTAGCCACCGTAAATGCGATCATCAACTGTAGAAATGGATCGATGCGGCTAACTTTCGGAGATATGACAAAAGAGGTGAATGTTTTCCATCTGGGAAAGCAACCAAGGGATTTGGACAATGACTCTTTCGAAGTGAACTTGATAGAGGGATTAACTAGTGAACATGTTGAGGAGGTTGAGTATGAGTCTGAAGAGGAATTTGAGTTGGAGTCTGATGACTTCAACCTTGATCAGATTATTGAATCAAATGTTGAAAGGACCACTAATTCCATCCCTATTCTTCCCTTGAACCATGAACAACCAGTGATAGATCCTATCCCTTCTTCTGAGCTTAAGATTCTTCCCGACCATCTCAAGTACAAATACTTGGATGAGAAGGAATCCTTTCCTGTAATAATTGCATCCAATCTCACTGAACAACAAGAAGAGGATCTCCTTTCTGTGTTAAGGGAAAATAGAGAAGCCATTGGTTGGACCATGGCTGATATCAAGGGGATTAGTCCTTCCGTTTTTCAACATAGGATTCATTTGACGGAAGATGCCAAGCCTAAACGAGACCCACAGCGTAGACTTAACCCAATTATGCAAGAAGCTGTTAGATCTGAGATTTTGAAACTATTAGACAATGGGATTATCTATCCCATATCCGATAGTCAATGGGTAAGTCCAGTTCACGCTGTGCCTAAGAAAGCTGGATTTACTGTGGTGGAAAATGAGAATAAAGAATTGATACAAACACGTCTTCCAACGAAGATTCGAGTTTATATTGATACAGGAAACTGAACACTGCCACACGTAAAGACCACTTTCCACTTCCTTTCATTGATCAAATGCTGGAGAGATTGGCGGGACACGAGTATTACTGTTTCCTGGATGGATATTCAGGATATAATCAAATCCCAATTGCTCCAGAGGACCAAGATAAGACTACCTTCACCTGTCCTTTTGGAACATTTGCTTACCGAAGGATGCCCTTCGGTTTATGCAATGCTCCTGCAACATTTCAACGTTGCTTGTTGAGCCTTTTTTCGGACATGGTGGAGAAATTTTTGGAAATTTTCATGGATGATTTTTCGATTTATGGGGATTCCTTTGAGCAATGCTTGTACCATTTGAAGTTGGTGTTACAACGCTGTATGGAAAAAATTTAACACTTAATTGAGAAAAGTGTCACTTTATGGTCAAGTAAGGAATCGTACTTGGGCACAAGGTATCAAGAATAGGAATCGAGGTGGACAAGTCTAAAGTGGAAGTCATAACGAAGCTCACTGAACCAACATGCTTAAAGGACATTAGATCATTCTTAGGGCACGCCGGCTTCTATAGGCGATTTATTCAAGGGTTTAGCAACATTGCAAGACCCTTAACAAATCTCTTAGGAAAGGATGTACCCTTTATATTTGATGAGGAATGTCAAAAATCGTGGAAAGAGCTTAAAAGTAGACTTGTCTCAGCACCGATCATCTCTGCACCAGATTGGACCAAGCCTTTTGAGATTATGTGTGATGCCTCTGACTTTGCTATAGGCGCCGTTTTAGGACAGCGTATTGATAATAGGCAACACGTAATCTATTATGCTAGCAGAACGCTGAATGAAGCCCAACTCAATTATACAACTACTGAAAAGGAATTTTTAGCGGTTGTCTTTGCGTTGGAGAAATTTCGTCAATATCTGCTAGGGTCCAGGACTATTATTTTTACTGATCACTCCGCCCTAAAGTACTTAATGCAAAAGAAAGATGCTAAGGCAAGACTTATTCGATGGATACTTCTTTTGCAAGAGTTTGATTTAGAGATTAAAGACAAAAAGGGCGTTGAGAACGTGGTAGCTGATCATTTGTCAAGAATCCCAAATGCACCTGAAGAGAGAATACCGATTAATGATGATTTTCCTGACGAGCATATTTTTGAGATGTGTGGAGAGCCCTGGTATGCTGACATAGTGAATTACCTTGCTACCAGGCAAATACCTTCTCATTGGTCAGGCCAGGAAAAACACTGTTTCATGCGTCAAATGCGGTTCTTCTTTTGAGATGAACCGTATTTATTCAAATATTGTCCTGACCAAATCATACGTAGGTGCCTTCCTGAGGATGAACATCAGAGTGTTTTGACATTTTGTCACAAGTTAGCTTGCGGTGGACATTTTGGTCCACGGAAAACTGCTGAGAAAGTGCTTCAGAGTGGATTCTACTGGCCCACTCTCTTTAAGGATGCATATACTTTTTGCAAGCTATGTGATAAGTGTCAAATGACGGGTCGTATCACACAGAGAGATATGATGCCCCTCACACCCATCTTGGAAGTCGAAATTTTTGACTTATGGGGTATCGACTTTATGGGACCCTTTCCTCTGTCCTACGGTAACCAATACATTTTGGTAGCCGTAGATTATGTTTCCAAATGGGCTGAAGCAATTCCAACAAGGACAAATGACAACCATGTTGTCATCAAGTTTTTACGAGAAAACATCATCTCTCGCTTCGGAACCCCCCGTGCGATAATAAGCGACAATGGGAGTCATTTTTGCAATAGGGCTTTTGAAGTCTTGATGCGTAAATACTCTATTACTCACAAATTATCCACGGCTTACCATCCTCAAACCAATGGGCAAGTTGAAGTCACGAATAGACAAATAAAACTCATTTTGGAGAAAACTGTAGGACAGAACCGTAATGATTGGTCCATCAAACTCACTGATGCCTTATGGGCATACAGGACCGCTTACAAGACTGTCCTCGGTCTGTCTCCATATCGAGTTATATTTGGAAAACCTTGTCACTTGCCTGTTGAATTAGAACACCGAGCAATGTGGGCTTTAAAGCAGCTAAACTTGGATTTGGATAAAGCCGGTGCTTTAAGGAAGTTGCAGATATCCGAGCTTGAAGAGTTAAGAAACGAAGCATATGACAATGCTCAGATCACGAAACACAGAATCAAGCTTTTTCACGAATAAATCCATTCACCGGAAAATTTTTGTCGTAGGACAAAAGGTTCTGTTGTATAATTCACGACTCCACCTTTTCCCTGGTAAATTGAGACCAGGTGGTCAGGGCCATTCATTGTTCAAAATGTCTTCTCACATGGTGCGATTGAGATTCTTGACCCGAATAATGGTAACAAATTCACTGTGAACGGTCAACGTTTAAAGCCATTCCTTACCACCGATTCCGTGTCACACGAAGTTCATGAATTAGGTCTTTTTGACCCAGTTTATCTGTGACCATTCCATCTGTATTGTTTCCCGAGTTTTTCCCTGCATATCATTTTGGGACCATTTTTTGTAAATAAAATTTTGTAAATATAAAAAAAAAATAAATAATAATAATAATAATAAGAGACTTTTTCCTAGGATTTTACCTCTTTTCCTAGGATCATCTTCATTTACCCTAGGTTTGTAAATATACCTTTGACCTAGGGGTAAAATTGGAAATGTCATTCTACCTACCCCCTATAAATGCTCTCTTCATCTTCCCTTCCTCCCTCAAACGCAGACTTACCCTCAGATCTAAACTCCTTCTTCCCGAAGCCGACCTCTGAAATTTTTCCCTTCACCTGGATCCTCTGAACTGTCGCAATTTCCCATCTTCAGCCGCCAATCCGCCGCACTCCGGCCACTTCTGGTGCTCTGAAAAATTTTGGTCGGCTGATTTATTCTTCTGGTGGCAGATCCAGAGCCATTCTTCCAGATTCTGTCCCGGGTGCCTTCTGCACATCTGTTTTTGGATTTCCCCCCACGATCTCCGGGGTGGTTTGATTTCTCATACTTAAATCCTTTGCTTTAATTCCATTATCATACATGGCCCCGAATTTGTTTGTAGAAAGGGATTTTTTCATACTTTTGAATGATAGTGGGGGGTATGGGCACATCTTTGTGGATAGAATACGTGCATGGAATTGGTACTCTTTGGTCTATGATAACAATGACTACGATGCATATTATTGTCCTGATCTTGTCACTACTTTTTATAATTCAATTGATCATGCATCTGTGAATTTTGACACGCACCAATTTGTAGTACACATGCCATTCGGTGACATCTTTGTCACAATCCCACTCATTGCTGAAATCACTAATGTCCCCATTCATCCCCACCATAGCGACCCCTTGCCATTGCTAGATTACATACCCATCATGGGGGTCCGCTGTACAATTCAGGACCGTGGGCTCAAAGCCAACACGACTTTTCGAAATGTTCATTGCATTGGACGCTGGGTCCAACGCAACATTTTTGGGCTTGACCATCAATCTTCCTTTAACAGACCCGTGTTACAAATAATCCATGATTTAATGACACATAACTACACGGTCTGTTTGAATAGGGCCATCTTCCGTGCCATTCTTGAACATTCCTCCCGCACTCGGGGTCCAAAGCATTCCCATTCAATCTTAATCACACGTCTGTGTAAACAGTTCATATCAGACGCTGTCTTTAATATATTTGACCGAGTGCCTGTTACTGTAGAGAGACCCACAAGCTCATATAATGGTTGCTTGCAGGCGCTCTGGACACCCAGTGCCCAGCCTGAGGATGTACCTGTGGAGTCCTCTTCGGAGGAAAGCCTGGAGGAGATAGATGAGCCACAATTCTGGAGGCAGGACCCCCCAACTGAGTCACGAACCTTCATGTCCACCATGTGGAAGGGCATGAAGAAAATCTTTAGGGGACAAGTGAGGCTGAGAATGAAGGTAGAGGAGCAATCCTCTCGGCTAGGTAGTATGGAGGCAGCATTGAGGAGATCACAGTCGGCTGGACCTAGCACCACATCGGGTCCAAAGCGACAGAGGGAGTAGCTTTATCCTTTACCTATTTCATGCATCATTTCATCTTTCATACATTGAGGACAATGCATGAGATAGGTATGGGGGGGTGGATGCTAATATAGGATTTTTTATTTTCTTTTTAGGCTTTTTATTTTTATTTTTAGGATTTTCAGTTTCTTTTTAGGTTTTTATTTTTTTTTTTAGATTTTACCTTTCTTTGTAAATTTTCTATTTTCTTGTTAGATTTTATTTTCTTTTATAAAAATAAAAAAAAGAAGAAAAAAATAAAAAAAAGGAAATTCTTGATCCATGTCTAAAGAATCAAACTTAACTTTAGGGATTAAGGAAGCTCTAAACTAAGATTTCAAATTATAAGTCAAAAAGCGGAGTTTTGTTAGATTTTTAGGTTAAGTAATAAAGGATTAGAAAAGTTACTAGATTTTAATTCTTTCTTTAGGATATATACATTAAACATATTGAAGGATTAATCAAGGACTTTGTGATTTTATTTACATATATATATAATAAAAAATATATATATAAAAGAAAAAAATGTACATAATAAATACTTAGCCACTGATTAAGCTGGTTAGTCATGCCTCAAGAAGCATTGCCGATCACGCCTAAAGGTGGTTAAGTCCTTAAATTTCTTCGTGGCCTTTTTTACTCGAGTCATCGAACCTGAGGGATGTTTTCTCATCTGGTGCCCTAAGACCATCTGGTTTGGGAGTCATCGGTAAGAGACTCGCTACAAGGGTAAACTAGAAAGCCTAAGGATGCTAAGGAAATGTAAATAAATAAAAATTGTATATAAAAAAAAAAAAAGTGAAAAAATATTATATATATTAGTGAATAAATGAACTTAGTCTAAGAAAGATCCTTCATATTTATAGATGTATATATCCTAAGATTGATGCAAAATCCGATTTTTGATCTTTTCCCTAAAATCTTAGCTTAAGTTGAAAACAAAACTCCAAATAGACACTTATAAGAGAAATGAAAAGTTTAGAGTAACCTGAAACCTATAGCTCAAGTTAGAATCTTTAAAACATGGATCAAAATTTTCACTAACCCTTTTATTTTTCTTTATGGATTTTGTGGGTGCAATCCGCTGAAAACCCTCAGGAGACAACACTCCTCCTCTAGGGTAACCTAGAGGTTTAACGGCTTGTTGCACGCGCTCAGTGCAATCGTGTCACCTACGAAAGTGGTGTAATAAACTAGTTAGGATTTTTCTTTTTTTTTCCTTTTTGCTCGAGGACGAGCAAAAGTTAGGTATGGGGGTGTGATTGTTATACATATTTGCATATTTTACCACTTCCATACCATGCATATTGTATATAAAAATGTGATTTTTAATCCTTTTCTCTCTATTTTTGCAGGTCCACAACTTAAAAGAGAAAAAGCCCAAAAAATCTCTTTAAATTAGCAATAATTAAAGAGATTAATTCAAAGCCCAAAAGAGCCCAAGATTTGAATCTAGAATCAGGAGAGATCCGCGCGCCAACTCAATCTTCCAGAAGGCCACGTGGATAACAACCTCACAACTAACTCACAACAGAAAATCTGGCCTCAACGGCCCAGATTTTGCCGCCAAATCCAGGCTTTTCCCGCGTATCTGCGGCAGTTAGGAGTCTGTTGGAGCCCAGATTTTGCGCCAACGGCCAGGGCTCTAGATCCTTCTCACTGAGGGCTATAAATAGAGGACCAGGGTCTGCACGAGAGAACAGAGAAGAGAGAAGAGAGAGAAGAGAGAGGAGAGAACTAGGGAAACTCTTGTATTTTGTTTTAGTCTTCTCCTAGGTTTTAGTCTCCATCTTCTTCCTCCTAGAGATTTTGTCAAAGAGAGAGAGTGAGTGCTGTTGAAAGCTTGTAATTAAGGAGGTGACATCACTTGTAACAAGGGTTAATCAAAGCTTCGTCTTCTCTTTGCAAGCTCTAGTACGTTTTACTTTGCATTGCTTTACTTACTTTGCTTTCTTGCATTTTCATTGCTTTACTTCTCTTTGCTTTACATCATGAAGTGTTGTTTTGTTACTTGTGTAATGGATAGCTAAATTTCTATTGCATGGCTAGCTAACAACTTACATAGCTAACTTCTATCTCTTTGAATGATTGCTTATCTTTATACTTGCATTGTGAGAGTTTCTTTTACTTACCAAGGAAGTAGAGTTGCTTTCCCTTGGTGAATGCTTGTACATACTCCATATGACTCATGTGTGCCTCATTTAGAGCCTTGTCTAGAACAAGAGCCTTGATGGAACATGGAGATGGATCACCAAACATATGCTACTTGTAGAACAACTTCTTTACTTCAAGCTAATTTATTGTTATGTCTTGAATGTTTAAATGAATGTTGATTCTTCTAACTTAGCATCCCTTGAGTACCAATCCTAGAGTTCATCATTGAACATCTATCTAGAGAGCAAATGAATCAATATGAGGCTTCAAGCTAAGAACGAGAGAACACTCATCTTCAAAACGGTAAAGTACTTGAATAAAGAAGCAAGTCATCTCTATTGCCAATGAATCAACATGAGGCAATCAAGCATCACCATTGAGTTTAGTAAGTTAGCGAAATAAAGTTAGCTAGCCATGTACTTTCTCATCTAAAGTTTTCCAACATCTTTTTTACTAGCTTCTTTTCTCTTAGCAATACACTTTACTAAAGTTCTTTTGATTTCTTTTCCATCATGCACAAATCAACCACTTCTTCTATTTTCTTTTTCATGTTTCTTGCATTTGTGTAAATAACAAAGAAGAATCTTCGTTTTCATTTCTTCACTCCAAACCGTAAAACTTCCAACGTGAGCTCTCCTCGAGGATCGACTCGGTATAGCCCATGCTATAGCGGAGATAGGAAAGGGTATATTAACCATCTTAAATATATTGTGAAGTGATCTAAGCGCCGAGGTTGACTCTAAACCTTTACTCTTTTATTGAATATTTGTGCAATAACTTCACACATCTCTTTCCCTAATCAAATTTCTGGCGCCGTTGCCGGGGAGAGCAACGGTTTTTGATTTCAAGTGAAGAACTAAACGAATCTTCTTCTCTGGTGCAGGTTACAGGTTGAAGAAACAGGAAATTTTGCATTGCAGAAACATATAAGTGGACCTGGGCCACTGCTCTCGAAAGCAGAGACCAGGATCCCTCTGAATTGCCGCAAATTCTGGGTTTTTGCCGCAGAATTGCGGCAAGGAGGAGTTGACTACTGACCACTTTTCTGCAGGGCTTGCTTCTCTGCAAAATACAGCTGCTGCAATACATAAAATCTTGTATGCTTCACCTTATATCTGCTAATCAACAGTAAAAAATTTTGTTGCAAAGTTAAAAAAATTGTTTAGACATTTGCATTCTAGGCACGTGTCTTTCAATTCCTTTACATTTACTGTTGAAGAGTGCTGGAGGCAAGGTACGTAAGCATAGCATATAGACTAGGACTTACTCTTTGCTTGATTTAATTACGCTTTGAGTGAACCTTGTTTGTTATATCGTACACTTGCACAAATCAACTTTAAGGGCATTACCTATAAAAAAGATAAGGTGGGGATTTTATCACCCTTTCCTTAGCCCACAAATCATTTTCCCAAGCACTCACAATGCTAAGCTTCTAAATAAAAATTGCTAGATGCTGGCCCTAGGAACATTCGGACTCACTTAGGAGATTATCCTAAGGGGAAAAGTGTTGGAAAGTGACTTTTGTAAAATCAGTGTCTAGGAAAGGGGTTGAGGGCCGAAAGCCCGAAGGTTGCTGGTTACTTAATTAAGGAACGTCTCTGACGGAAAACCTCCCACCAACCTTGACCTTCCCTGGCTGATTTTCTTATAGTCAAAGTCTACACCAAACCTCCTGTGGACAATCTAAAGTTAGGAGTCGTCTAGGTCCAGGAAACCTAGAAAGCTTGGATTGATTTTTTCTTTTTTTCTTGATTGTTATTTTTCATTTTTCGCCTGTATGATCGGTGCACGTTGATTGTGTAATTGTATGCAAGAGTGGTATCGAGATCCGAATTCTGCTAGGCTTGTGAGAGTTTCTACACTAGCACATACACCTCCACTTGACACAATTCCAGTCATGACCAACAACGTTTCGTTGCAAGACAAGTTCTATCCTATTCGCACATCACTTCCATCTTGCATTCTCCTCCCAAACACAAATGGAAGTAACTTTGAGTTAAAGCCCCAGTTCATAAACACACTTCCACGATTCCATGACCTTGAATCTGAGGATGCGTACTTCTTCATCTGAGAGTTTGAAGAAGTATGCCTTATGATGAGAATTTTCCAGTTAACCGAAGATGCTGTCAGACTTAGGTTTATACCTTTTGCACTTAAGGATATTGCTAAGAAGTGGCTTTATAATCTCCCAGTCAGCTCAATTTCTTCTTGGGATGATTTCGTTAAGGTCTTTCTTAAAAAGTTTTATCCTATCCATAAGACAGCCATTATGAGGAAGAATATAATGCAATTCAAATAAGAAGCCAATGAACCGTTTTGGAAGTACTTTGAGCGCTTCAAAGACCTAGTAGCCCTGTGCCCCATCACGGTATAGAAAAATGGCGCCAGTGTCAGATTATCTATGATGGGCTTGATTATCAGACTAAGACGCTCCTTGAAACCATATGTCAAGGAGAATTCTTAAAGAAGGATGAAGATCAGGGTTGGGATCTTTTTGAAGCCCTAGCTGAAAAGACAGTCCAGTGGGAGTCATGTACTGAGAAACCCACACACACAACTTCCAGAACTGGTTTACACTCCATAGAATCCTCGATAGCTGCAGAAGCTAAAATTACACAATTGATGAAGAGGATTGAATTGCTAGAGTCCAGGAAAAATTCTGCTGTTAATCAGGTCAACCCAACACCTGTGGTTAATCCGGGTTGTACCTATTGCCATGATCTGAATCATCTGTTTGAGGAGTGTCCAGTGTATCAAACTCAAATGTTTCAGGAGAGTACGAATGCCGCATACACCAGACCCACTTACAATCCTTACTCCAAGACTTACAATCCGGGATGGCGTAACCATCCAAACTTTTCTTGGAATCAGTCTGGTCCTGAGCAGCCGAGACAACCATTTCCACAACAATACCCGGCTCAGTCTCATCCACTGACTTACCACCAGAACCCACCAAATGTCCATTCATACCAAAGTCCACCAAGATTCCAGTCATACCAAAATCCTGTGCCTTACCAAGCAAATTTTCAGCCCCAGTATCAACATCATCCACCACCCAATCCTTCAGATAAGAGAATTTCTGATTTGGAGAAAATGATAGAGACCTTATCTAAGACCCAAGCTTCAATGATGAACAATCAGCAGCAGGACATGAATAAATTGCAAATCTAGATAGGGCAGTTGGCTAATTCTCTGGCTGAAAGACAAAAAGGAATGTTACCTAGCCAACCAGTGCCCAATCCCAAAACTCATTTTCCCCTGCACGAAGTTGAAGACTTGGGCCCCAGCCAATGCCAAGCTATTCAAATCCTTAGATCTGGGAAGCATGTAGATAATAAGGTTTCAAATCAGTCTCCCAAATCTGTGTCAAAACCACCACCTTCTGTTCCAATTCAACCGATTCAAGATAGTCCTTCATCAAGCACACAACCATCCACTTCCCAGTCCAAAGGAAAAGAGAAAGTTGATGAGAAAACATACAAGCCTGTTGTCCCATTCCCAAATAGGCTCACAAATCATAAGATGAATGCTCACATGGAGAAGATAAGAGAGATATTCAACCAAGTTCAAATCAATGTCCCTCTCCTTGATGCTATTCAACAAGTCCCATCCTACGCCAAGTTTCTAAAAGAAATGTGTACCAAAAAGAGAAAGCAAATGTCCCTAAAAAAGTCTTCTTGGCTTCCAACATAAGTGAACTGCTCAATGGTCCAATCCCCGTGAAATACAAAGATCCAGGGAGCCCAACCATTTCTTGCATCATAGGGCAGACCACCATAAATAGGGCTTTGCTAGACTTGGGCGCGAGCATCAATCTTCTCCCCTTTTCCGTGTATCAGCAATTAGGATTAGGCAACCTTCGCCCGACCCAAATGACGATACAGTTGGCTGACCGCTCTGTAAAGATTCCCAAGGGAGAGATTACAGATGTTTTAATACGGGTCGGGGAATTCATTTAACCCGTAGACTTTGTTGTTCTTGAAACACAACCCGTACAAAATCACAGAGCACAGACACCTGTCATTCTCGGACGACCTTTCTTAGCCACCGCAAATGCGATCATCAACTGTAGAAATGGATCGATGCGGCTAACTTTCGGAGATATGACAAAAGAGGTGAATGTTTTCCATCTGGGAAAGCAGCCAAGGGATTTGGACAATGACTCTTTCGAAGTGAACTTGATAGAGGGATTAACTAGTGAACATGTTGAGGAGGTTGAGTATGAGTCTGAAGAGGAATTTGAGTTGGAGTCTGATGACTTTAACCTTGATCAGATTGTTGAATCAAATGTTGAAAGGACCACTAATTCCATCCCTATTCTTCCCTTGAACCATGAACAACCAGTGATAGATCCTATCCCTTCTTCTGAGCTTAAGATTCTTCCCGACCATCTCAAGTACAAATACTTGGATGAGAAGGAATCCTTTCCTGTAGTAATTGCATCCAATCTCACTGAACAACAAGAAGAGGATCTCCTTTCTGTGTTAAGGGAAAATAGAGAAGCCATTGGTTGGACCATGGCTGATATCAAGGGGATTAGTCCTTCCGTTGTTCAACATAGGATTCATTTGACGGAAGATGCCAAGCCTAAACGAGACCCACAGCGTAGACTTAACCCAATTATGCAAGAAGCTGTTAGATCTGAGATTTTGAAACTATTAGACAATGGGATTATCTATCCCATATCCAATAGTCAATGGGTAAGTCCAGTTCACGCTGTGCCTAAGAAAGCTAGATTTACTGTGGTGGAAAATGAGAATAAAGAATTGATACAAACACGTCTTCCAATGAAGATTCGAGTTTGTATTGATTACAGGAAACTGAACACTGCCACACGTAATGACCACTTTCCACTTTCTTTCATTGATCAAATGCTGGAGAGATTGGCGGGACACGAGTATTACTGTTTCCTGGATGGATATTCAGGATATAATCAAATCCCAATTGCTCCAGAGGACCAAGATAAGACTACCTTCACCTGTCCTTTTGGAACATTTGCTTACCGAAGGATGCCCTTCGGTTTATGCAATGCTCCTGCAACATTTCAACGTTGCATATTGAGCCTTTTTTCGGACATGGTGGAGAAATTTTTGGAAATTTTCATGGATGATTTTTCGATTTATGGGGATTCCTTTGAGCAATGCTTGTACCATTTGAAGTTGGTGTTACAACGCTGTATGGAGAAAAATTTAACACTTAATTGGGAAAAGTGTCACTTTATGGTCAAGCAAGGAATCGTACTTGGGCACAAGGTATCAAGAATAGGAATCGAGGTGGACAAGTCTAAAGTGGAAGTCATAACAAAGCTCACTGAACCAACATGCTTAAAGGACATTAGATCATTCTTAGGGCACGCCGGCTTCTATAGGCGATTTATTCAAGGGTTTAGCAACATTGCATGACCCTTAACAAATCTCTTAGGAAAGGATGTACCCTTTATATTTGATGAGGAATGTCAAAAATCGTGAAAAGAGCTTAAAAGTAGACTTGTCTCAGCACCGATCATCTCTGCACCAGATTGGACCAAGCCTTTTGAGATTATGTGTGATGCCTCTGACTTTGCTATAGGCGCCGTTTTAGGACAGCGTATTGATAATAGGCAACACGTAATCTATTATGCTAGCAGAACGCTGAATGAAGCCCAACTCAATTATACAACTACTGAAAAGGAATTTTTAGCGGTTGTCTTTGCGTTGGAGAAATTTCGTCAATATCTGCTAGGGTCCAGGACTATTATTTTTACTGATCACTCCGCCCTAAAGTACTTAATGCAAAAGAAAGATGCTAAGGCAAGACTTATTCGATTGATACTTCTTTTGCAAGAGTTTGATTTGGAGATTAAAGACAAAAAGGGCGTTGAGAACGTGGTAGCTGATCATTTGTCAAGAATCCCAAATGCACCTGAAGAGAGAATACCGATTAATGATGATTTTCCTGACGAGCATATTTTTGAGATGTGTGGAGAGCCCTGGTATGCTGACATAGTGAATTACCTTGCTACCAGGCAAATACCTTCTCATTGGTCAGGCCAGGAAAAACACTGTTTCATGCGTCAAATGCGGTTCTTCTTTTGGGATGAACCGTATTTATTCAAATATTGTCCTGACCAAATCATACGTTGGTGCCTTCCTGAGGATGAACATCAGAGTGTTTTGACATTTTGTCACAAGTTAGCTTGCGGTGGACATTTTGGTCCACGAAAAACTGCTGAGAAAGTGCTTCAGAGTGGATTCTACTGGCCCACTCTCTTTAAGGATGCATATACTTTTTGCAAGCTATGTGATAAGTGTCAAATGACGGGTCGTATCACACAGAGAGATATGATGCCCCTCACACCCATCTTGGAAGTCGAAATTTTTGACTTATGGGGCATCGACTTTATGGGACCCTTTCCTCTGTCCTACGGTAACCAATACATTTTGGTAGCCGTAGATTATGTTTCCAAATGGGCTGAAGCAATTCCAACAAGGACAAATGACAACCATGTTGTCATCAAGTTTTTACGAGAAAACATCATCTCTCGCTTCGGAGCCCCCCGTGCGATAATAAGCGACAATGGGAGTCATTTTTGCAATAGGGCTTTTGAAGCCTTGATGCGTAAATACTCTATTACTCACAAATTATCCACGGCTTACCATCCTCAAACCAATGGGCAAGTTGAAGTCACGAATAGACAAATAAAACTCATTTTGGAGAAAACTGTAGGACAGAACCGTAAGGATTGGTCCATCAAACTCACTGATGCCTTATGGGCATATAGGACCGCTTACAAGACTGTCCTCGGTCTGTCTCCATATCGAGTTATATTTGGAAAACCTTGTCACTTGCCTGTTGAATTAGAACACCGAGCAATGTGGGCTTTAAAGCAGCTAAACTTGGATTTGGATAAAGCCGGTGCTTTAAGGAAGTTGCAGATATCCGAGCTTGAAGAGTTAAGAAACGAAGCATATGACAATGCTCAGATCACGAAACACAGAATCAAGCTTTTTCACGAATAAATCCATTCACCGGAAAATTTTTGTCGTAGGACAAAAGGTTCTGTTGTATAATTCACGACTCCACCTTTTCCCTGGTAAATTGAGACCAGGTGGTCAGGGCCATTCATTGTTCAAAATGTCTTCTCACATGGTGCGATTGAGATTCTTGACCCGAATAATGGTAACAAATTCACTGTGAACGGTCAACGTTTAAAGCCATTCCTTACCACCGATTCCGTGTCACACGAAGTTCATGAATTAGGTCTTTTTGACCCAGTTTATCTGTGACCATTCCATCTGTATAGTTTCCCGAGTTTTTCCCTGCATATCATTTTGGGACCATTTTTTGTAAATAAAATTTTGTAAATATAAAAAAAAATAAAATAATAATAATAATAATAAGAGACTTTTTCCTAGGATTTTACCTCTTTTCCTAGGATCATCTTCATTTACCCTAGGTTTGTAAATATACCTTTGACCTAGGGGTAAAATTGGAAATGTCATTCTACCTACCCCCTATAAATGCTCTCTTCATCTTCCCTTCCTCCCTCAAACGCAGACTTACCCTCAGATCTAAACTCCTTCTTCCTGAAGCCGACCTCTGAAATTTTTCCCTTCACCTGGATCCTCTGAACTGCCGCAATTTCCCATCTTCAGCCGCCAATCCGCCGCACTCCGGCCACTTCTGGTGCTCTGAAAAATTTTGGTCGGCTGATTTATTCTTCTGGTGGCAGATCCAGAGCCATTCTTCCAGATTCTGTCCCGGGTGCCTTCTGCACATCTGTTTTTGGATTTCCCCCCACGATCTCCGGGGGTGGTTTGATTTCTCATACTTAAATCCTTTGCTTTAATTCCATTATCATACATGGCCCCGAATTTGTTTGTAGAAAGGGATTTTTCCATACTTTTGAATGATAGTGGGGGGTATGGGCACATCTTTGTGCATAGAATACGTGCATGGAATTGGTACTCTTTGGTCTATGATAACAATGACTACGATGCATATTATTGTCCTGATCTTGTCACTACTTTTTATAATTCAATTGATCATGCATCTGTGAATTTTGACACGCACTAATTTGTAGTACACATGCCATTCAGTGACATCTTTGTCACAATCCCACTCATTGCTGAAATCACTAATGTCCCCATTCATCCCCACCATAGCGACCCCTTGCCATTGCTAGATTACATACCCATCATGGGGGTCCGCTGTACAATTCAGGACCGTGGGCTCAAAGCCAACACGACTTTTTGAAATGTTCATTGCATTGGACGCTGGGTCCAACGCAACATTTTTAGGCTTGACCATCAATCTTCCTTTAACAGACCCGTGTTACAAATAATCCATGATTTAATGACACATAACCACACGGTCTGTTTGAATAGGGCCATGTTTCGTGCCATTCTTGAACATTCCTCCCGCACTCGGGGTCCAAAGCATTCCCATTCAATCTTAATCACACGTCTGTGTAAACAGTTCATATCAGACGCTGTCTTTAATACATTTGACCGAGTGCCTGTTACTGTAGAGAGACCCACAAGCTCATATAATGGTTGCTTGCAGGCGCTCTGGACACCCAGTGCCCAGCCTGAGGATGTACCTGTGGAGTCCTCTTCGGAGGAAAGCCTGGAGGAGATAGATGAGCCACAATTCTGGAGGCAGGACCCCCCAACTGAGTCACGAACCTTCATGTCCACCATGTGGAAGGGCATGAAGAAAATCTTTAGGGGACAAGTGAGGCTGAGAATGAAGGTAGAGGAGGAATCCTCTCGGCTAGGTAGTATGGAGGCAGCGTTGAGGAGATCACAGTCGGCTGGACCTAGCACCACATCGGGTCCAAAGCGACAGAGGGAGTAGCTTTATCCTTTACCTATTTCATGCATCATTTCATCTTTCATACATTGAGGACAATGCATGAGATAGGTATGGGGGGGGTGGATGCTAATATAGGATTTTTCATTTTCTTTTTAGGCTTTTTATTTTTATTTTTAGGATTTTCAGTTTCTTTTTAGGTTTTTATTTTTTTTTAGATTTTATCTTTCTTTGTAAATTTTCTATTTTCTTGTTAGATTTTATTTTCTTTTAGAAAAATAAAAAAAAGAAGAAAAAAATAAAAAAAAGGAAATTCTTGATCCATGTCTAAAGAATCAAACTTAACTTTAGGGATTAAGGAAGCTCTAAACTAAGATTTCAAATTATAAGTCGAAAAGCGGAGTTTTGTTAGATTTTTAGGTTAAGTAATAAAGGATTAAAAAAATTAATAGATTTTAATTCTTTCTTTAGGATATATACATTAAACATATTGAAGGATTAATCAAGGACTTTGTGATTTTATTTACATATATATATAATAAAAAAATATATATATAAAAGAAAAAAATGTACATAATAAATACTTAGCCACTGATTAAGCTGGTTAGTCGTGCCTCAAGAAGCATTGCCGATCACGCCTAAAGGTGGTTAAGTCCTTAAATTCCTTCGTGGCCTTTTTTACTCGAGTCATCGAACCTGAGGGATGTTTTCTCATCTGGTCCCCTAAGACCATCTGATTTGGGAGTCATCGGTAAGAGACTCGCTACAAGGGTAAACTAGAAAGCCTAAGGATGCTAAGGAAATGTAAATAAATAAAAATTGTATATAAAAAAAAAGAAAAAAGAGAAAAAATATTATATATATTAGTGAATAAATGAACTTAGTCTAAGAAAGATCCTTCATATTTATAGATGTATATATCCTAAGATTGATGCAAAATCTGGTTTTTGATCTTTTCCCTAAAATCTTAACCTAAGTTGAAAACAAAACTCCAAATAGACACTTATAAGAGGAATGAAAAGTTTAGAGTAACCTGAAACCTATAGCTCAAGTTAGAATCTTTAAAACATGGATCAAAATTTTCACTAACCCTTTTATTTTTCTTTATGGATTTTGTGGGTGCAATCCGCTGAAAACCCTCAGGAGACAACACTCCTCCTCTAGGGTAACCTAGAGGTTTAACGGCTTGTTGCACGCGCTCAGTGCAATCGTGTCACCTACGAAAGTGGTGTAATAAACTAGTTAGGATTTTTCTTTTTTTTTTTCCTTTTTGCTCGTGGACGAGAAAAAGTTAGGTATGGGGGTGTGATTGTTATACATATTTGCATATTTTACCACTTCCATACCATGCATATTGTATATAAAAATGTGTTTTTTAATCCTTTTCTCTCTATTTTTGCAGGTCCACAACTTAAAAGAGAAAAAGCCCAAAAAAATCTCTTTAAATTAGCAATAATTAAAGAGATTAATTCAAAGCCCAAAAGAGCCCAAGATTTGAATCTAGAATCAGGAGAGATCCGCGCGCCAACTCGATCTTCCAGAAGGCCACGTGGATAACAACCTCGCAACTAACTCACAACAGAAAATCTGGCCTCAACGGCCCAGATTTTGCCGCCAAATCCAGGCTTTTCCCGCGTATCTGCGGCAGTTAGGAGTCTGTTGGAGCCCAGATTTTGCGCCAACGGCCAGGGCTCTAGATCCTTCTCACTGAGGGCTATAAATAGAGGACCAGGGTCTGCACGAGAGAACAGAGAAGAGAGAAGAGAGAGAAGAGAGAGGAGAGAACTAGGGAAACTCTTGTATTTTGTTTTAGTCTTCTCCTAGGTTTTAGTCTCCATCTTCTTCCTCCTAGAGATTTTGTCAAAGAGAGAGAGTGAGTGCTGTTGAAAGCTTGTAATTAAGGAGGTGACATCACTTGTAACAAGGGTTAATCAAAGCTTCGTCTTCTCTTTGCAAGCTCTAGTACGTTTTACTTTGCATTGCTTTACTTACTTTGCTTTCTTGCATTTTCATTGCTTTACTTCTCTTTGCTTTACATCATGAAGTGTTGTTTTGTTACTTGTGTAATGGATAGCTAAATTTCTATTGCATGGCTAGCTAACAACTTACATAGCTAACTTCTATCTCTTTGAATGATTGCTTATCTTTATACTTGCATTGTGAGAGTTTCTTTTACTTACCAAGGAAGTAGAGTTGCTTTCCCTTGGTGAATGCTTGTACATACTCCATATGACTCATGTGTGCCTCATTTAGAGCCTTGTCTAGAACAAGAGCCTTGATGGAACATGGAGATGGATCACCAAACATATGCTACTTGTAGAACAACTTCTTTACTTCAAGCTAATTTGTTGTTATGTCTTGAATGTTTAAATGAATGTTGATTCTTCTAACTTAGCATCCCTTGAGTACCAATCCTAGAGTTCATCATTGAACATCTATCTAGAGAGCAAATGAATCAATATGAGGCTTCAAGCTAAGAACGAGAGAACACTCATCTTCAAAACGGTAAAGTACTTGAACAAAGAAGCAAGTCATCTCTATTGCCAATGAATCAACATGAGGCAATCAAGCATCACCATTGAGTTTAGTAAGTTAGCGAAATAAAGTTAGCTAGCCATGTACTTTCTCATCTAAAGTTTTCCAACATCTTTTTTACTAGCTTCTTTTCTCTTAACAATACACTTTACTAAAGTTCTTTTGATTTCTTTTCCATCATGCACAAATCAACCACTTCTTCTATTTTCTTTTTCATGTTTCTTGCATTTGTGTAAATAATAAAGAAGAATCTTCGTTTTCATTTCTTCACTCCAAACCGTAAAACTTCCAACGTGTGCTCTCCTCGAGGATCGACTCGGTATAGCCCATGCTATAGCGGAGATAGGAAAGGGTATATTAACCATCTTAAATACATTGTGAAGTGATCTAAGCACCGAGGTTGACTCTAAACCTTTACTCTTTCATTGAATATTTGTGCAATAACTTCACACATCTCTTTCCCTAATCACCTTTCCAAAGACTAGTCTGTAGGGAGACATTCCTAGAATCGTCTTAAAGGCAGTCCTATATGCCCATAGGGCATCCACCAATTTGGTGGACCAGTCCTTCCTATTCTGATTCACAGTTTTCTCCAAGATGAGCTTGACTTGCCTATTGGAAACTTCTACCTGTCCACTAGTTTGAGGATGGTAGGGCGTAGATAACTTGTGAGTTATGGCGTATTTTCGCATAAGATCTTCAAAAGTTCTATTGCAAAAATGTGTACCATTGTCACTAATTATGGCGCGAGGGGTTCCAAAGTGCGAGATGATATTTTCTTTCAAGAATTTGACAACAACTTTGTTGTCATTTGTCTTGCAAGGGACGGTTTCAACCTATTTTGATACGTAATCTACGGCCAACAAGATGTATTGGTGCCCAAACGAATTAGGGAAGGGTCCCATAAAATCAATGCCCCAAACATCGAAAAGTTCTACTTCTAGAATTGGATTTAGGGGCATCATATTTCTCTTGGAAATTCTTCCTATCATTTGACATCTTGTGCACGTTTTGCAAAACTCGAATGCGTCTTTGAACACAGTAGGCCAATAAAAGCCACTTTGCAGGATCTTTTCGGCAGTTTTGCGGGGACCAAAGTGTCCACCGCAAGCAAACTCATGACAAAAGGCTAGAATGCTTCTAGTTTCCTCGTCGGGGACACATCTCCTGATAATTTGGTCGCTACAATATTTGAAAAGGTAAGGATCTTCACACATGTAATACCGGACTTGAGACAAGAATCGGTATCTATCCTGTTTTGACCAATTAGGTGGTGTTTGGTTTGTGACTAAGTAATTTACTATGTCAGCAAACCATGGTTCCTTAGAGATGGCTAGAAGTTGTTCATCGGGAAAATTGTCATTGATGGGCAGTTCGTCGGAGGGTGCATTAGGCACGCGAGAGAGATGGTCTACGACAACATTTTCAACACCTTTTTATCTCGAATTTCGAGATCAAATTCTTGAAGGAGGAGGATCCAACGAATGAGTCGGGCCTTCGCATCCTTTTTTAGCATAAGGTATCGAAGTGCAGAATGGTCGGTGAAAATCGTGGTCTTGGTCCTAAGTAGGTATGGGCGGAATTTCTCCAAAGCGAACACTACTGCCAAGAATTCCTTCTCGGTTGTAGTATAGTTCATTTGGGCGTCATTAAGCGTCCTACTCGAATAGTAGATCACGTGCTGCTTGCTATCCTTACGCTGTCCTAAGACAGCGCCTATTGCAAAATCTGAGGTATCGCACATGATCTCAAAAGGCTTGGACCAGTCCGGAGGTGAGATGATAGGTGCAGAAATAAGTTCCACTTTCAACTTTTCCCAAGCACTATTGCACCTATCGTCAAAGATGAAGGGCACGTCTTTAGCTAGAAGGTTTGTAAGGGATCTAGCAATTTTGCTAAAATCCTTAATGAACCTACGGTAAAAACCAGCGTGTCCTAAGAAAGACCGAATGTCCTTCACGCATCGTGGGATAGGAAGTTTGGCTATGATCTCTACCTTAGCCTTGTCCACTTTGATCCCTTCCCTAGATATCTCGTGACCTAGGACAATCCCATGCTGCACCATGAAGTGGCACTTTTTTCAATTGAGGGTCAAGTTCTTTTCGGTGCATCTATTTAGTACTAGCTCCAAGTGATGGAGACAGTGGTCAAATGAATTTCCATAGACGGAGAAGTCATCCATGAAAATCTCTAAAAAGCGCTCGACCATATCAGAAAACAGGCTCAACATACAACGTTGGAATGTGGGGGGGGGCATTACATAGGCCGAAAGGCATTCGACGGTAGGCAAATGTCCCAAATGGGCACGTGAACGTTGTCTTTTCTTGGTCCTCTGGGGCTATAGGGATTTGGTTATATCCTGAATAACCATCCAAGAAACAGTAATACTCATGACCGGCTAATCGTTCCAGCATTTGGTCGATAAATGAGATAGGAAAATGATCTTTCCTAGTGGCAGCGTTCAACTTGCGATAGTCTATGCATACTCGAACCTTAGTAGGCAATCGTGTTTGCACTAACTCATACTTGTCGTTTTCTACCACAGTAAAGCTAGACTTCTTAGGGACCACATGCATTGGGCTAACCCATTCGCTATCAGAAATGGGATAAATGATCCCATTATCTAATAGTTTCACTATTTCGGCTTGTACAGCCTCCTGCATAAGTGGGTTTAGCCTACGCTGTGGTTCCCTCTTCGGTTTAACCCCTTCCTCTAGATGAATACGATGCTGGACTATCGTAGGGCTCAGTCCCTTGATATCTGCCATAGTCCAGCCAATGGCTTCCCTATGTCTCCTAAGGGTTGCCAGTAGGTCTTCCTCTTGCCTATCAGTCAAATTAGATGCAACTATGACCGGTAATGTCTCTTGTTCACCTAGGTAGGCATACTTAAGATGTTTCGGCAAGGCCCTTAACTCCAATGAAGGAGGTGGCTAGAATGGTGGAGGTGTTGAGCTTGACTTTTCCATCTCTATAGAACTAGGATTTGCTGCCCATTCGATCTCATCAAGGTTGAGATCACTTGATTCTAAGTCTTCCTCTTTCTCTGACTCTAGTATGATCTCCTCATTGTGCTCACTCGTCAAGTTTTCAATGTAGTTAACCTCAAAGAGTTGGTCGGTCATGTCGTAGGGATGCTTACCTAAGTTGGAAACATTGACTTCCTTGGTCATATCCCCAAAAGTCAATCTCATGGATCCATTTCTACAATTTATGATCGCATTCGCAGTTGCTAGGAACGGTCGTCCTAAGATGACAGGGGTTTGGGTCCTAGGATTAGACACAGGTTGTGTCTCTAAAACAATGAAATCGACTGGGTAAATGAATTCTCCCACCCGTATGAGGACATCATTGATCTCTCCCTTAGGAACTTTGATTGAGCGATCAGCCAACTGAATAGTAACTTGGGTTGGGTTGAGTTCTCCTAATCCAAGTTGTTGATATACGGAGAAAGGGAGCAAATTGATGCTAGCTCCTAAATCGAGGAGTGCTCGATTGATTTTGGCTCGACCTATGGTGCAAGAGATGGTGGGGCAACCAAGGTCCTTGTACTTGACTGGGATCTGGTTGGACAATAGTGTTGGCCCAAAGGCCCATCACTCTAGTTTTGATGATAATCAACTCATGTAGTTATGTTTACTAATGATCTTGTGTTTAATTAGTGACAGATTTATGATCAAGATCTTAGTAGGTGCATAGCTTCAACAAAGAATTTAAAGTCAAGTTTTGGAGCTAGCACGGTTTGATTCAAGAGCCATTGGATCGTGTTTGGACCAAGTCTAGAAGATGAGAAGGCTTCAAGTGAAGACTTCAAGAAGATGAAGACTTGTGTCTAGGTATAAGATTTTTATTTTTAGATAAAATGTAAAGGATAGAATAGTTGGTGGATTGCTCAAGTATATATCACACACACTCTCTTGATTTAGTTGTCTTTTCATAAAAGAATTTTCAGATTTAGAAAAGACTTTCATTTTGAAAAATACTATTTTGGTTTTTTGATGCTTCTCATGTACATGTCTTTTGAAACCAAAACCATGTTTAATGCTTAATGTCAAAAACATAGATATCTTATTTGTGTAGTGGATCATATCCATACACACTATGCTTTAATGAATTCAAAATATCTTGTTTTTGTATCATGAAGAAGTTTGGAAAATAAGTTTTAGAAAAATACAAGTTTTCAATTGAGCCAATATTTCCATATTACAAAAATAGTCCAAATCTTTTATAACATGCCTTGATTTTGTGCAAGCATGTTTTTTATCAAAGTATATTGGTAAAACTATTTTTGTAGATTTTTAAGTATTTTATGGTATTTTATTTTAGCCAAAATGACCAAGTTTTAAATCCCAGTTTTTCTGTTTCTGGCTTCAGCTAGTCGACTAGTCGACCGACCAAGTCGACTAGGGCTGAAGTCGGTCGACCGACCTGGTCGACCGATGTGCACAGACATGCACGCCAGCTTTGCAGGATGGCCGGCCGACCGACCCGGTCGACCGTCCAGAGAGCTCTGCTCTCTGGAAAGGCCCCGGCCGACCGTGCGGTCGACCGGACAGAGAGATTGCTCTCTGTATCCTGGCTCGGTCGACCGCCCGGTCGACCGATGGCTCAAACGGTCTGAAATATGACCGTTGGCCGGCCGACCGGACGGTCGACCGTTAGGCCTGACAGAACCCCAACGACTAGTTTTTCTTAGCCTATAAATTTGGGGGTTTGGACATTGTTTTTCACCAAGATTTTTAGTGGACTTTGAGCCAGTTTTTCCCACTTGTTTAAAAGAGTTTTCTCCACTAAATTGAGAGCTAATACTTCCAATAAAAAGGGGAGTTTTTATCAAGAGTGTTAAAAGAGATTCCTTAAGTTTTCCTCCACAATTTCCATCCTTATTTTCTCACACACCCACTTGAGCTATCCATTGCTATATCTACCTATAGGGTCTTGTTATGAGAGAATTTTAGGTGATCAAGAGTTGTGATCACCAAAGTTCTACTTTGTTCCTTTGAGGAGGCGGACGTGTGTGTTCGCATTGTTTCGGGTCCTAGTGTGGACTCGGTTGTTTCGGGTTTGGGTGCGGACTCTTGTTTGAGGTGCGGCCTTGGCGAGCCGGTGGGCTTGTGTGTGTACGGGACTAGGGAGTCTGAGGGATTGTAGGTGTTGCGGCACCAAGGAGAGATCCATTGGGATCGTGCATAGTGGAAATCCTTCGTGTGTCGAAGGCGGGGATGTAGAGCAAGTGTGCTCGAACCTCGAAACAAATCCCTTGTGTTTGCGATTGCTCTCTCTCTCTCTCTTTGTCTCTTGTTTATATCTTGCATGCTTCTATTGTGTTTATCTTTACATGCATGATATACTTGTGTGCTTAATTATTATACTTGCTTGGGATTGTTTGCTAACACTTGTATTTAACCAAGAGAGCCAACGCGGCATCTCAACCCATTCAAGGGAAATCTAGAGGAGTTTGTCCAGAGCCCTTCACGGGGAATTCGGCAACACTCTTGTGTTATACGTGGTGTTTAGTGTAAGAGTTTAGTTTAGGTCATAATAGTTTACACTTCCGCATTATTTGGCATTAAGTGACCATTAGATTAGCCATCACCTATTCACCCCCTCTAGGTGATTTACAATTGGTATCAGAGCCAAGTGCTCTGATTTTAGGTCTTACAACCTAGAGTTAAAGATCCTCATTTTTAGGCTAATCACAATATTTTGTACACACACCATGGATTTCATGTCACCTCCCACTTTTGATATTCTTAACATCCATATATGGAAGGTGAAGATGTCCTTGTACCTCAAGGCCCTAGGCATTCATGTTTATCTTGCCACTACTAATAATGCATATTGTTTAGATGGTAAGAATTTTGAGGTTAATGCAAAAGCCCTTCATGCTTTAAAGTCAACCCTAAATGATGAATATTTATCTAAGGTTTCTAATATTGATTCGGCTTTTGTAGCTTGGAACATCATCACCTCCCTTGACGAAAAGGATCTATATTATGCCAGGAGCGATTCGGATGTTGGAAGCGACACCTCCAACAAGTGCTATATGGTCCAAGGGGATGACCCCCTTGAGGTAACTACCGAATCCGAGGTAGATGAAGATAATATGTCATATGATGAGCTTACCACTTTTTGTCAACTCCTACTTGAGAAATATGACATGATTAAAAAGGAAAATAAAAATTTGAAAAAGAATTTTGATAGCATGCATAAAGAAAATGATTCTTTTAGAACTAAGGTTGCATGCATGGAAAAAGAAAATGAAGATTTGAAAAATGAAAATGTTTCCTTACTTTCTAAATTGAATGATTTGTGTGAAGGAAACAATACTTTGAAAAATAAAATTGATTTGGTGGAAAAACAAAAGGAAGTTGTTTTTTAAGAAAATAAATCTTTAAAAAGAAAAATTTGTGAAAAAGAAAAAGATTTTGTTTCGAAAAAGAAAAAGAAAAATGATTCTTTATCTCATCATGCTTTACATGCCACCACAAATGAGATAAAAGCTTTGAAAAATAAAATGGATTGTTTGAGCTCAACTTTGAACTCGTGTGCTTTTAACCACACTAGATTGGAGTCTATGTTTTCAAAGAAACAAGCTCCACATTCTCATGCACATCATCATGCATATGCTTATGTTGCACGTCGCGATCATACATATTCACATAAGCATCCTAAGGTGTACAAATGTACACATTGTGGCCGCAAAGGCCATTTAGCAAAATTTTGTTATGATAAGATAAATGTTTTAAATTTTGCTAAAAATAAAAATGTTTGGGTGCCTCACAAGATTAACCCCCATGGACCCAAGAGAAAATGGGTACCAAAATCCCCACCTTGCGTATTTGATGTAGGTGAGGGCTCTCACAAAACGTGAGAGATTTGGTGCCTTGATGGTGGGTGCACTTGAACTAAAAGGTCACATATTTGGAGCACCGCTATCAAGGAGGTGTTGGTGGGAAAAACCACCATGCTTGGAGCTTTGGAGTTGGTAACAATCTCTAAACTCCTACTCTTTATGTACATGCTTATTCATGATTGATAATTTTTAGCATGTTCATGTTTTAGGTTTTTGTGCTTCATGTGGTAAAAACATGCTTAAATGTAGTTTTTTATCAAAACTTGTATTATACATGTACAAATAGTGAGTTACATTTGATTTATATATATATTTGCACTTCATGCTCATTTGTACCCACTATTTGCATATGTATAGACTAGTTTTGATGATTCTCATTTATACATGCTTTGCCAATTCTTTACGTTTTACTTCATGTATATGTATTTTTAATTCAAATCTAATAAATATACATGTATACCCGTGAGTCTCTTGCCTTCATGCAAATATCATTAATTGACTCTTTTATGTTTGGGATATGTATGTGTATTGTTAGGATTGAATAAATCATACATATGCCTAGAAGTTTATTGTTTTAATGAAAAATGATTTTACATGTTTTGCTTTATTAAAAATGTGACTTATGATCTTTTTGAGCTTAAATGACTATTTTCATGAAAATACTATTTACATGATTTTTGAACACTCACACTTTATTTATTTTGTCATTACTTAGTTTCATGGACATATTTTAAGCCTTATAGACTATAAGTGTAAAATCTTGTGTATTTTGTATATTTTATGAAAAACATATGATTTGATGTATTTGAAGGATCTTTAACTAGTTTTTCAAAAATCAATTTAACTAGTTATTTATTCTTCAATGTTATGAGATATACACATAATCCTTTTATTGTTTTAATTGGTATCAATTGGTATCAATATGAACTTCTTTTGTATATACTCATATTTTGTTTTCCCATATATGTATGTATCAATTTCATTTGGTATACTCATTTTTCATACATATATATGAGTTATTTGTGCTTGAGTTAAATTTTTTTTACATGTTTAAAGCACAAAGTTGTTTATGTTAAGAAAATAAAAATTTTAAGAAAAATTCTCAAGATTTGTTTTTTGAGAAAATTCAAAATTTTGTTTTATAAGAAAAACTCAAAATTTTTGATTTGTATTGCCTATATGCAAGGAGAGCTTAACATCTCTTCTACATATAGATTCATGATGAGTGTATTGTATATTGAGGAGCTTGACAACTCTTCTTTATGCGGTACACGTGTGTAGGGGGAGCTTCACATCTCCTCTTATGCATTACATATTATACGTTATGTGAATTAGGGCTTGTCATCCCTCTTTCATGTAATGTATATGTGTAGAGAAGTTACTTTACCGTCTTCCTCTTCATGAGTGTATATCGCATATACCTTTTTTATTGACTTATTTGTTTACACCCCTTATTGGTTTCTTTGTTTATGACAAAAAGGGGAGAAAGATTTGATGATTTTTGTTTTTTACTTTGACCCCTTTGTTGATGATTGACAAAAAGGGGGGAGAAGTATTTGAGATATATGCATGTCTTCCTTGCTTAAGGGGGAGAAAGATTTTGAGTTTATATGCATACTTGTGTTTTGCTCATGCATACCAAATAAACAAAAGAAAAAGATTTATGTTTATATGTTTTGTTTTGTTTTATGCAAATAGGAGAAAAAGAATTTGATTTAGTTTTATCTCCATCATTTGCATACTTATTCATGTGCTTCATTGTCATATCTTATTATGTTTTGTTTATGCATGAGTTAAGGGGGAGCTTCTTTGGAGCTTTACTTTAATCCATGCATATATAACTTCATGAGTTTTGTCATCATCAAAAAGGGGGAGATTATTGGCCCAAAGGCCCATCACTCTAGTTTTAATGATGATCAACTCATGTAGTTATGTTTACTAATGATCTTGTGTTTAATTAGTGACAGATTTATGATCAAGATCTTAGTAGGTGCATAACTTCAACAAAGGATTTAAAATCAAGTTTTGGAGCTAGCATGGTTTGATCCAAGAGCCATTGGATCGTGTTTGGACCAAGTCTAGAAGATGAGAAGGCTTCAAGTGAAGACTTCAAGAAGATGAAGACTTGTGTCTAGGTATAAGATTTTTATTTTTAGATAAAATGTAAAGGATAGAATAGTTGGTGGATTGCTCAAGTATATATCACACACACTCTCTTGATTTAGTTGTCTTTTCATAAAAGAATTTTCAGATTTAGAAAAGACTTTCATTTTGAAAAATACTATTTTGGTTTTTTGATGCTTCTCATGTACATGTCTTTTGAAACCAAAACCATGTTTAATGCTTAATGTCAAAAACATAGATATCTTATTTGTGTAGTGGATCATATCCATACACACTATGCTTTAATGAATTCAAAATATCTTGTTTTTGTATCATGAAGAAGTTTAGAAAACAAGTTTTAGAAAAATACAAGTTTTCAATTGAGCCAATATTTTCATATTACAAAAATAGTCCAAATCTTTTATAACATGCCTTGATTTTGTGCAAGCATGTTTGTTTATCAAAGTATATTGGTAAAACTATTTTTGTAGATTTTTAAGTATTTTATGGGATTTTATTTTAGCCAAAATGACCAAGTTTTAAATCCCAGTTTTTCTGTTTCTGGCTTCCGCTAGTCGACTAGTCGACCGACCAAGTCGACTAGGGCTGAAGTCGGTCGACTGACCCGGTCGACCGACGTGCACAGACGTGCACGCCAGCTTTGCAGGATGGCCGGCCGACCGACCCGGTCAACCGTCCAGAGAGCTCTGCTCTCTGGAAAGGCCCCGGCCGACCGTGCGGTCGATCGGACAGAGAGATTGCTCTCTGTATCCTGGCTCGGTCGACCGCCCGGTCGACCGATGGCTCAAACGGTCTGAAATATGACCGTTGGCCGGCCGACCGGACGGTCGACCGTTAGGCCTGACAGAACCCCAACGGCTAGTTTTTCTTAGCCTATAAATTTGGGGGTTTGGACATTGTTTTTCACCAAGATTTTTAGTGGACTTTGAGCCAGTTTTTCCCACTTGTTTAAAAGAGTTTTCTCCACCAAATTGAGAGCTAATACTTCCAATCAAAAGGGGAGTTTTTATCAAGAGTGTTAAAAGAGATTCCTTGAGTTTTCCTTCACAATCTCCATCCTTATTTTCTCACACACCCACTTGAGCTATCCATTGCTATATCTACCTATAGGGTCTTGTTGTGAGAGAATTTTAGGTGATCAAGAGTTGTGATCACCAAAGTTCTACTTTGTTCCTTTGAGGAGGCGGACGTGTATGTTCGCATTGTTTCGGGTCCTAGTGTGGACTCGGTTGTTTCGGGTTCGGGTGCGAACTCTTGTTTGAGGTGCGGCCTCGCCGAGCCGATGGGCTTGCGTGTGTACGGGACTAGGGAGTCCGAGGGATTGTAGGTGTTGCGGCACAAAGGAGAGATCCATTGGGATCGTGCATAGTGGAAATCCTTCGTGTGTCGAAGGCGGGGATGTAGAGCAAGTGTGCTCGAACCTCGAAACAAATCCCTTGTGTTTGCGATTGCTCACTCTCTCTCTCTTTGTCTCTTGTTTATATCTTGCATGCTTCTATTGTGTTTATCTTTACATGCATGATATACTTGTGTGCTTAATTGTTATACTTACTTGGGATTGTTTGCTAACACTTGTATTTAACCAAGACAGCCAACGCGGCACCTCAACCCATTCAAGGGGAATCTAGAGGAGTTTGTCCAGAGCCCTTCACGGGGAATTCGGCAACACTCTTGTGTTATACGTGGTGTTTAGTGTAAGAGTTTAGTTTAGGTCATAATAGTTTACACTTCCGCATTATCTGGCATTAAGTAACCATTAGATTAGCCATCACCTATTCACCCCCCTCTAGGTGATTTACAAATAGCTTACTAATGTTAGTGGCTAGAAAAACCTTCTTAGGTACATTTGTCTTTCTTTTCTTGGTGCACATGTCCTTAAAGAATTTGGCATAACTAGAGACCTGTTGGATTGCATCAAGAAGTGGGATGTTGAGCCTAACTTGATTGAACCCTCTAGTAGTTTCTCCATATGTGCATTGTTGTTGCTTCTAAGCCTATTTGAAAATAGGGTTATAGGCTGGTGCACCTATCCTGCTGACTTTTCAACTTCAGTTTCATTGGAGCTGGGTGGAATGGGAGTGGAGCTAGATGGAATGGATAACTGAGATGGATCCGGTGGCATGGATACTTGATTATCAACTTGTTTTCCTAATCTTAGTGTATGAACCACATTACACTGGTTTGGGTCTTGAGCCTCATTGGCTAGCCTAGGATTCCTAGGATTTGGCAGTGGTTGACTCAGTAGAGTTCCCCTCTGTCTCTCTTATTGGTTCAATTGGATCTCTATCCTAGTCAAGACTTGAGCCAGCGTGTCGTGGCTTTTAACTAGAGTGTCCACCTTTCTTTCCATATTTTAGAGTCTTGTCTCCATTTGTGAATTTTGGAAAGATGGTGGAGGATTTTGACTAGGGAAATTTTGTTGATAGGGTGGATTTTGAAAATTGTTGGAGAATTTGGGCCTAGTTTGATCATTGTTGCTTGGGCCCCATGAGAAATTTGGATGATTTCTCCAACCGGGATTGTAGGTGGGCGAATATGGATTGTTGGCGGGCCTTGTGAAGGCCGCACTCATATGTTCGGGCAAGCTTTGATGCGCGATAAAGACGGGACATTCCTCGAACACATGGTTCATATCTTGACAATAAGTACAGCCCGCCGAAGGTGTTGGGCTGACTTGGTTCACAGAGACTAGTTCTTTCGTTTCAAGAGCTTCTAGTCTTCACATCACAGTAGCTAACTTAGCATCGGTTGCTATGTTTGCCTCAATGGAATTGATACCTCCTTTCGAAGAAGTAGGGTCATTAGTCCTAAATTTTTCCGGAGTTGGTTCCCATTGGATGGTATTATCAGCTAATTCTTCATATAATAACCATCCTTCATTTTCGTTCTTTTTCAGAAATCCTCCTTGGCACATGAATTCTAACAGCGTTTTAGTTTGATATTCTAATCCATCGTATAGAACTTGGCAAAGTCGCCATTTCTCTATCCTATAGTGAGGACATTGGGCAAGGAGGTCCTTAAAACGTTCGAAATATTTCCAAAAAGGTTCATTGGCTGTTTGCTCAAACTGTAAGATGCTCTTCCTAATTAGTGCAGTCTTGTGAACGAGATAAAATTTCTTTAAGAAGGCCTTAACGAAATTATCCTAAGAAGATATTGAACCGGCCTCTAGACTGTAGAGCCATTTCTTTGCTAAATCCTTCAAAGCAAAGGGAACAAACCTAAGTTTGATGGCATCTTCTCCTAACTTGGGTATCTTCATCATAAGACATACTTCTTCAAATTCCCTTATGAAGAAGTATGCATCCTCAGATTCAAGTCCATGAAATTTGGGAAGAGTGTTGATGTATTGTGGCTTGAGCTCAAATTGGTCAACACCTTCATCAGTAAGCTTGATGCAAGAAGGAAGAGAGGTCCTAATAGGATAGAACCTATCTTGGAATGACAGTGGTTGTGCCATGTGTGAGTCGGGCTTTTGCTCGGGTGGTGAACTAGCTCTAGTTAGCCTAGATGTAAGTGGGTCTCTCGACCAAGCGGACATGCACAATTGGCAAACAAGTTCACCCAATCAATAAAAAAGAAAAATAAACAAAATTCCTATTCTAGGGTAAGCCTTGACCTAGACGACTCCTAACTTTAGACTGTCCTTAGGAGGTCTATTGTCGACCTTAACCACAAGTTAATCGGCCAGGTAGGTGGCAAAACCGGTGGGAGGTTTTCCGTCAGAGACGTTCCTTAATTAAATAACCACCGATCTTCGGCTTTCGGCCCTCAATCCCCTGCCTAGACACCGATTTGGCAAGAGTTAATTTCGAACAACTTTCCTCCTTTGGTCAATCTCCTAGTGAGTCCGAGTTAACCTAGGGCCAACGTCTAGTCAAATTTTACTTAAGGTTAGGGTTGTGAGTGTGACGGATGTGATTTGTGGGCCAAGGGAGGGTGATGAAATCCCTACCTTATCTTGTTAATGGGTTTTGTCCTTAAGATATTTTTGTATACGTGTAAAGCAGTAGAAAAGTAATCACTCCAAAAAGCAGTAAATTAGCCAAGAGTGTTTCCTAATCTATATGCAATGTAAACGTACCTTGTCGCCAGCACTCTTCAACAGAATTAAAAGAAAATTAAATAGACACGTGCCTAAGATGCAAGAGTCTAAATTTTTTTATTATCAACAAATGAGTTAATGTTATTTAATTAGCAGTTGCAGGATGATTACAGAGAAAACATATCACAGCAGTAAGCCAAATTTGCAATTTTTAGCAACCTGCAGAAAACTGTATGAGTAGTGAACTACTCAGGCCGCGGAAACGCGGCTTTTGCCGCGGACCCGCGGCTCTGAAGTAGGCTCTGTTGCTCTGCCTTCGAGGGCAGAGGCACAGAGTTGCTATGTGTCCTCGCTGCTGTTTAGTTTTCCTGTTCTCTGAACCTACAAACAGGAAAGAATAAAAGAGTTAGTTTTGAGAAAATCGTGTCGTTCCTTCCCCGGCAACGGCGCCAAAATTTTGATTGAGATTTAAGAGTTTGTAAAGAAAAAGATTGAGTTGTAGAATTCTTAGTCTCAATGCTATCCGCTGCAGCAAGGGCCAAAGCGGGTCGTGATCCTCAGGGAAGGATGCAATGCAAGCTTTTCGGACGATTTCTCTGTATGCTTCAAATAAGACAAAGGAGAGATTAGATTTGAAATAAATATGATTAAAGAGGCATGGTTTTACTGATCTTCTACCACAACCCACAATGCAAGTCTTGGATGTTGAATGTCATCTTGAGATACATATGATTTACCCTAGGGTTATTAAAAAGGTTTCAAGTAAGAAAAGATGATAATAAAATCTAACTAGTTTACATTACCAAAAACTTAACAAAGATTCATCCTAACTTCTAAGTACAGCATAAGAAAAGTGTTATCTTAAATTTATGCTGTCTAAGTTCTTAAGTATGAAGTTATGAAGAGTTGTTTAAGTGTGCAATCTAGATTAAGAAATCTAACTATCAGTTCAATCTTCAAGAAAAGCAATCTTAGACCTAGGGTTTCTAAAAATTGATCATCAATCTATTCAACTCCTAAACTGCCCTAGGGTTGCTTAAGAGATCAGCAACCACACTAAGAATTAGTTAGTCATCATTTTTTATTTTTTTATTTTTTATTTTACTTAATGAGAAGAATTGTGAAAGAAGGAAAAAACAAAACGAATTAAGAGATCACAGATCAAAAAAACAAAAATCAAGAGATCACAAAAAAAAGAAACAAAATTAACTGACAAGAATTAAATGGCAAAAGAGGTAACCTTTATTCGAAAAATGTCTTCCCAAATACAAGCTCCTTCTTCTCCACAATGTGCTTTAAAACGAAATTATAAATTGCAGAAATTTAAGAAAAACCTAAAAAAAACCCTAATCTCCTCCACTCTGGATGCCCTCTCTGTTGCGTCTGCAGGGGTATTTATAGACTCAGAAGGAAGTAGAGTCCCAGTGAAACACTGCCAAGAAATCTGGTACGCAGCCCCATCCATATTGCCGCGGAAATGCGGCTCTGGCCGCGTTTCCGCGGCCAGAATCTTATTCCTGGCCGCGCGCTTTTGCGCGTGGCCTCATCTGGTCTGTCCACGTGGGCATATCCGTCTGGATCTGACATCTCGACTCTTTAATTTGAGATTTCGGGATAACTTGGAAATCAAGTTACCCTTAATCCAAATCTCTTCCAAAACGAATTTTATCCTTGCACTCTTATTTATCCTCATCCACCAAGTATTTAGGGTTGAATAGAATTCTATCCCTTTCCTCTTTTTAGTATTTGCAACTTTTGCACTTTGTATTTGCACTTTTGACACTTTGTAATTGCACTTTTGCACTTGGGCTTGGACATGGACTTGGACATGGGCTTTTGGGCTTCATTTAGTCTTTTATTCTTTATTTAAAAACACTCAAGGCCTGCACACATTAAATAATAAAATATTAGTAATAGTGCATGATTATATGAATAAATATGAAAATGTGATAGTAAATATGATGACAATTATGCAATTTTTACTACATATCAGCTTCACTTTGAGCCATTGTGTTATAAACCACAAAAGATTGGAATCCATGTTTCAAAAGAAACATACTCCACATATTCATGCACACCCTTCATGGCATGCACATGCTCATCATGCTTACACACATGATTTCATGTAAGCTTCTGTGTACACTTGTATACATTGTGGATGTACGGGCCCCTTTCAAAGTTTTATTATGATAGGATACATAAATTTGTTTGGGTTAGAAAAGATGCTAACCCCCATGGACCCAAGGAAGTATGGGTACCAAGATCCACCCCTATTTTATTTGTTGTAGGAATAGGCTCTCACTTGACGTGAGAGTAGTGGTACCTTGATGGTGGATGCGATCTGAGCCTAAAGATCATATTTTTGGATGCATCACTTTCAAGGGATTGATTAGTCTCGAAAATTGCATATTTCATACCTCATCTTTACATTTATTCAGTATTAAATTCTGTTAATAACACCTCTCTTGTATGTTCCTAAGTTCATGGTGTGAATGAAGAAGAAGCCCTAAAATCTCATTTATTTGGTGATTTAATGCCCATAAGAATAGTCATTGACTTTGGAAGGAGGACTTGTCAAAACCAGATGCACATATCCAGAAACCTGCAGCATATACCAACAGGAGAACAAACTGACAACGCGTGGCTGTAGGCGCCGTGCAAGCGGTGCCAATATGACCGCAAAAATGTGGCCATACCGTGGAGCTGCGCGTCGAGATTTGACGCGCGACTCCGTACACTCTCCCTAGTGCCCCATTTTGCCTATAAATACCCTGAGATTTTCAGAGCTCAGGGAAGAGGAGTCTTGAAGAAGAGTTTGGAGGAGTTTTGAAGAAGAGTGTAGAAGAGAGTTTTTGGGTTGCTTCTTTTCAATGGATGTAGTTTTTAGGGTACTTTAGGTTAGTTCTTCTTCTTCTTTATCTTTTGTATTTTTCATTTCTTGTAGATCATGTAATAGGGAAGAGAGTAGTACATAGGATGAAAGTAAGAGTGCTTGTAATGGAGGGTGACACTCTATGAAAAGTTCTCTTTTTATCTCTACTTGTTTTCTTCTCTCTAACTCCTTTTACATGCTTTGCTAATTTTCTTTCATGGCAACTAACTACTAACCACTGAATTGCTTACTCCTTACTTGATAATCCACAAGAATCTAATAGCCTCTACTTTGCCTTGCTCTTGCAAGAGCTATTGATGACTAATGATGATAGATTCTAACACTCTAACATCTTAAGTCTCTAACAAGCTAACATTACTTTATTCCATACTTACTCTTATTTAGTTTTGATGGTTTAAGTGTAGCTTGCACTTGTTTATTGAGTTTGGATGTGATGAGTTATCTTATGGGTCATGCTTTGAAATGCTCTTAAACTAAGGACTAGTGATGACCAAGGATACATGTGAGGCAACTATCACTAAGAGATTAGCATGATTAGTGGAGCCATTAGTAGTTAGCAGTTATGAGTTTTCATTTTTACTTTGTTTTAGAAATAAATACAAAAATCACAAAAACCTTCTCTTTAATGTTTCTATCTTTATTTCCACTGTACACTTCTCTTTTCATTCGTTGTTTTCTTTTCGTTCTTTAAAATATAGAAGAACCGTTAACACACGCGTGAATAAACCGGTAAAGTTTCTATCGCTTGTCGTCCTTGTAGATTCGATCCGTTTAGCCTCTATATTATAATAGAAGTATCGAGGAAGCCAAAGCATGTACTTTTAACTCGTGATTTTAAAACATACACTTTTTGTGCACGGTTTTCTCCGATCAAATTTTGGCGCCATTGCCGGGAGGAGAACTATTTGATTTCACGTTTTTGTTAACTTTTCTTCTTTGTTTTGGTGTGTAGGTCAAATCTTTAATATTGTAGAAGTCCACACTTGCTTTTGTGTGGTTGGGTAAATCTTTATATATTGCTATCTTCTGCTGCTATTTTTTGTTTTGATTACCAGTGCATTATAATAATTAAGAACTAAAATATGGAAAAAGGATGCTTCAAAATGGTTTAGACATTTGCATCTAGGCACGCGTCAATTTTAATTCCAATATACGTTTTTGTTCTTATGTCGTTGTGATCTTGACGGAGGTGTACTATTGCATTGCATATAGCTTAGGACAAATACTTGAGTGATTTACTCGCTTTTTTGTATTCATTCTTTTCTATATTGCACACTTGCATGAATCAAAAATTAAGGGGAAAACACAACATAACATAAGGTGGGTATGTCATTACCCTCCCTTAGCCCAAAAATCACCTCCTTATTCACACAACCAAGCCTAAATAAAACTTGCTAGATGTTGGCCCCTAGGGACATCTCGGATTCATTTAAGAGATTGACCTAAGGGAAAAGTTGTTAGAATTTGATTATTGTCAAATCGGTGTCAAATGTTGGGAATTGAGAGGCGAAACCTCGAAGAACAGCAGTTTGGCATAATTAGGCTCATTGCTCTGACAAGAATACCTCCCACTGAACTTGCCCCTACCTGACCGATTAACTTATGGTCAGATTCCTACAATATATCCCCCTGGACAATCAAACTAGTTAGGAAACGTTTAGGTCTAAGTCAACCCTAGCATAGGCTTGTTTTCTTTTTCTTTTTCTTTATTTGTTTGTTTGTTTTTTTTGTAAATTGTGAAATGGATTTCAATAATAATTTTTCAATCCTAATATGAATCCATATTTCAGCCTGACCTCATTTGACTTGGATAACTCCAACCCGGCTATGTACAACATGAACCAACCATATAGGCTGGATTGGGATTATTCGACTCAATATGACCTATACCCCCAATCCTATAACCAAGATTTTCAAAGTAATTTCTACTCTTCACAGAGTTTATGGGGATTCACCCTCCCGAGTTAAATTTTCAACCACCTTGTCTACAATTTTCGCAATATTCATTCTCCGATTTTGCTTATTATACTTCTTTTCCAGAACCACCCTCTGAAGAAAAATCTAATTTGAAAAGGAGTATGGAAGCCATGCTTGAGTCCCACTAACAAATTCAAAATTAGCTCAATTCACAATCCTTCTCACATCAAACTCCATATACTTCTTTTTTAGAACTTTCAATTGAAGAAAAAATTAAGTTAGAAAAGAGTTTGAAAGTCTTTTGTGAAATAACGCACCAATTTCAAAATATGTTGGACTCATCATCTCAACCAAAATTTTAAGAGTCATACTCATCTTTTTCAGTTGCATCGATTCAAAATGAACAACCATCCATCCTGAAAATGAATATGAAACTCTTGTGTGAGTCTAAGCAACAATCGCAAAATTTGATGGACTCACGACTTCACCATAATTTTCAAAACCAACTTCCATACTCAACTTTTCAAGAAGAACCAATTGCAAAGAGTATGAAAGATATGATTCAGACTCAAAATTTTGTTACCCAGCTTATCAGTAGGTTAGACTTAATAATAAGTGAATTGATCAATGAGAATGAGGAAAGTCTTTCTTGTCAATTTTTGACCGATCCTTATATCCCTAACTTTATCGATTGGATCCAAGAATCATGTTATTTTGGAAACCCAGATTCAATTTCAGCACACCTATTTGAACTTGACCAAACTCAAGTTTTGAAAATCACATTGACATTTTAACAAGTTATCCCTTTCCTGAATTTGAAATTGAACATGAATGTTATCCCGAACCTCATATTGGTGATTCCATTTCACTTTTTGATTCAATAATGACTCCGGTATCTTTACCAAATTTTTTTCATATTCCGGAGTCAACATTGAATTATGTACTAGTACACCGTGAAATTGAATCATCAATATCTTATGATCACACTTCATTGATAGAGAAAGTGTGTGAACATCAATTCTTTGATTTGGACCCCATTTTGAGCCAATTTTGACTCCCTCTTTTGAATCTCGACTTGATCTGAGTCAAGTTCTCGAGTCAGTATCAGTTTTTGTTCCTATTCCATTTGAATCCAAATCAGTTATCTCCCAAAATCACACTTCATTGTTGGATAAAGGTGTTGAACAAAATAACTCAAGAATTATTTTTGATAATTAGAAATTGGGTGGGGATAATTTTTAAAATAAGACCATTCACTTCATTTTTTTTTATGGATTATATTAGAAAGGTCACTAGCGGGTTCCTGCGAATTCCACAATATATAATTAGGGCCGCATTTCGTCGGCTAATCGACAACCACCGGAACTACCGCCCTGAGGTAATTTTTTCTTCACTATTTTATTTCATGCATATACAAATTCACGTTGCATTGAGGACAATATATGAGATAAGTGTGGGGGAGGATTTACTAACATAGTTAGTTTTAAATTTTCTTTCTTTTGCACTTCTTTTTAGAAAATTTTTAAAATTTTCTTTTGTATAGAAACTCTTTTCTTTTCCTTTTACAAAAATTTTTAAAATAAGAGAAATAGCTTTGATTTTTTTTAAGAAAGTTAAGATCATAGGAATTAAAAAGACCTAAAATTATGAATTCTTAAACCGAGTCAAAATAATAGATCTTTTTTAAATTTTAGGATAAGAAAGTAAAATTGAAAAGTCAATTGATCTTGAATTTTTTGCCTTAGATATATGCACTTCACACTTATACAAATTTTTTTGGGATTGAAACAAAGACTGATGATTTGTCACATACATTGCATTTATGTTGTCACTTTACCACACTTGTTAGCTAATAAATTATATTAATAAGTTATTTTTTTCTTTGCTAAATGTAGGCCCAAATGCTCAAGGAAAGAAAAGAGAAATAAGCCCAAAAGCCCACCAAATTCTGAATTAATTCAGAATAAATTCGAAGTGAAGAAATCGGGGTTAAATCATGGCATATCAAGAGGTTGAGAAAAATCCTCCCTGAATCGAGCGATTGAAGCCACAAAATCAAAGCCTGTTTTGTCAACGGTTGGAGCAGAAACGAGAAAACCAGCAGGAGATACGGGATACTCGTCATACCAAATGCCCCCTTTTGGTGTGGCCACTTGGCCACACCAAGGCCGCGGAAACGCGGCCCAAGCTGCGTTTTCACGGCATAATAGTATCAGTTGGGGGAGCGTTTGCTCCCCCAATCTTCCCGGGATTCGCCTACTTTAGTTTTTGGCTATAAATACCTCTTTCAACAGAGAAAAATGCAGCGAAGACTAGGATTAAGTTTTGCACTTATTTTCTTAGGATTTAGGCTCTTTGTTAGCTAGAAAGAAAGTTGTAATCTTGCTTTTTTAGTTGTAGTCCAGTTTCAAAAACTTGTGAGAGAGAGGACTGAGAGCTTGTACTTGAAGATTGAAGTGACAGCAATACAAAAGTTGAGCCAATTTCTCTTCCACTTGCAGTACGGTATGGGTTACATTATGTCTTTGTTTTCTTCTTCTTTCTCCATGGATAACTAAACATCTTTCTGGGCTTGCTATCGAACTCTCTCTTGCTTTTCTTCTCTCTTGTTTTTAAAAGAAAAAGACCCGATGACTCAGATGAATGCCTTACTTAAAAGCCTTTCTTTTTGAAAGTGTTCTTGAAGGCACATGAGGATGGGTTTGGATGTTGAATTCATAACTCTTTCATGAACATCTCTTGAATCGTTTTTAATTTATTCTTGCTTCTTCGTGCTTGATTTTTTAACATTCGATTCTCCGATTTCTTGAAGAAAAAGACTCAACTCTTCTAAATCTTATGTGCTTTACTTAAAGCTTTCTAAAAGATAACTCTAAGTTTTGCAAATGATCATCTAAGGGACTTAGCATTTTAAGAGAAGAATAACCAATTGAGTTGTGAGATAGTGAGCCCAGACTTTCTTTATTATTACAAACAACAACACAATTTCTAAGTTTTCTAAATCACCTTCTCCAAAACCTTTTCTAAAAGTTGCAATTTTTCTTTCATTCATCTCTTTCTTTCTATTCTCTTTTTCCTAAAAAACGAACACAATTCTTTGTTTCTAAGCAATTCACCGAAACGCTTCTATCGCATCCCTCCTCGTGGACACGACCCGTTAGCCACAAGCTACACGGTAAACTTCTAAACTCTTGATTGTTCTTTATTTTAGCAATCAATTTTTGGCGCCGTTGCCGGGGAGGGAACTGTGTAGCTGTTTTAACAAGTTTTGTGTGTTGTTTTAGGGACTTGAAGATCAAGATCTAGCATTCAAGTTTTGCCAAGAAGACTTGCAAATTCTGTGCTCCTACTCTCGAAAGTAGGAAACAGAATTTCAAGAAATTGCTTTGCAAAATCTGAAAATTTTCATTGGACTACTAAAAACTTTGTTTTGCAGGACATATTGCTCGCAAAATTTTTAGTTTTTATATGTCATATTTGTGGTAGTTTCACTATCCAACATCCCTGTTTTAAGTTAACAGTAAAATATTCGTTGAAAAGTTAAAAATTGATTAGACATTTGCATTCTAGGCACGAGTCTTTTCAATTCCTTTACTTTACTGTTGAAGAGAGCTGGAGACAAGGTATGTATGCATAGCATATAGTTTAGGAAACATTCTTGGGTGATTTTACTTTTGAATGCTACTTTTCTATATCTTGCACACTTTGCACGAATCAATTCTACGGGCAAAACCCAAATCAAGATAAGGTGGGGAAGTCATTACCCTTCCTTAGCCCACAAACCATCTCCAAGCACACACAACCTAAGCCTAAGTAAAATTTGATAGACGTTGGCCTTAGGGACATCTCGAACTCACTAAGAGATTATCCTAAAGAGGGAAGGTGTTGGAAATTGACTCCTGCCAAATCAGTAAGGAAGGGGATTGAGGGTCGAAAGCCCAAAGATTGGTGGTTATTTAATTAAGGAACGTCTTTGACGGAAAACCTCCCACCAATCTTGCCCTGACCTGGCTGATTAGCTTGTGGTCGAAGTCTACATTCTACCTCTAGTGGACAATCAACCAGTTAGGAGTTGTCTAGGTCGAGGTTACCTTAGACTAGGCTTGGTTGATTTCTATTGTTGACTGTTGGTTGAACTTGTTTGTGTTTGTGATTGTATATGCAAGTGTGGTCAAGAGACCCCAATTCATCTAGGTTGACTAGAAACACATCACCACCTAAGTTTGAACCAAGACCAGATCCGATAATGGCTCAATCCACATCACTGCAGGATAGGTTCTACCCGATTAGGACCTCACTTCCATCTTGCATTTCACTTCCATCGGTTGGTGAATACAATTTCGAGCTCAAGCCTCAATTTATCAACACACTCCCCAAGTTTCATGGTTTAGAGTCCGAAGATGCCTACTCTTCATAAGAGAATTTGAGAAAGTATGTCTAATGATGAAAATCCCACACCGTGTAGACGACGCTATTAGGTTGAGATTTATCCTATTCGCACTTAAGGACCTAGCAAAGAAGTGGCTCTACAGCTTAGCAGCCGGTTCCTTCACGTCTTGGGATGGTTTCATCAAGGTTTTCATGAAGAAATTCTATCCTATCCATAAAACCGCTCTCATTAGGAAGACGATCATGCAATTCAAGTAAGAACCTTGTGAACCGTTCTGGAGGTACTTTGAACGCTTTAAGGACCTCCTTGTCCAATGTCCACACTATGGAATAGAGAAATGGCGACAATGCCAAATTCTCTATGACGGTTTAGACTATTCTACCAAAACACTCTTAGAAAGTATATGCCAAGGGGGTTTCTTACAGAAAGATGAAGATGAAGGATGGGATTTGTATGAAAATTTGGCTGAGAAGACCATCCAATGGGAATCTGCTAGTGATTCCTCTAGGAATCCTAACTCAATCTCTTCAAGAGGAGGTCTCCATTCCATGGAATCATTCATCGCTAATGAGGCTAAGTTAGCAAACCTGGCTAGAAGACTGGAAGCTCTAGAAACGAAAGAACCAAGTCCAGTCAATCAAGTCAGCCCGAACCAATTTCCATCCCCGGGCTGCACTTACTGTCAAGCCATGAATCATGTGTTCGAGGAGTGCCCAGTGTTTCAGGTTCAGCAATCCTACCATGAACCGATGAATGCGGCCTTTTCAAGGCCGAACAATAACCTTTACGCTCCAATGTACAATCCCGGCTGGAGAAATCACCCTAATTTCTCATGGAGCCAAAACAACAATGACCATTCACGATCAAATCATACTAGCCACTTCCATCATGGTAATAATTCTTCCAATCATCAACCCAACTTCTCCAATTTCCATAATAATTCTCCCAGCCATCCACCAAAGTTTCCGAACTATCAACAGAACTTTCCTAATCAAGCTTCACAATCCTCCTTCCAGAATCCTCAATTAGAAAGGAGAATGACTGACTTTGAAAGAAACATGGAACGATATATGAAAAATCAAGACTCTCTCATGCAGACCATTCAGAGGTTAGAGGTTCAAATGAGTCAACTAGCCAACCCACAGAATGAGAGACAAAAGGGTACCCTGCCTAGTCAGCCAGTCACCAATCCGAGGAATTCTCAACAAGCTCACTTGACTGAGGATCCTTCATTCAATCAATGTCATGCTATCCATACATTGAGGTCAGGAAAGAGAGTTGATAACCAAGTGTCAACACCACCCATTCCCATTCAGTACAACCAAAGTCAAGCCTCCACCTCATCTAATCCAATTTCTTCCAATTCTGACGAGTCTGAAAAAGATAAGTCAGCCAGCCAGGTGCATCAGCCTATAGTACCATTTCCTAATAGGCTGAAAAACAACAAGCAAAATCCTCACATGGACAAGATAATCGAGATGTTTAACCAAGTGAAGATAAATGTGCCACTTCTTGATGCCATCCAACAAGTTCCTTCCTATGTTAAATTTCTTAAGGACATGTGCACTAAGAAGAGAAAGACTAATGTTCCTAAAAAGGTCTTCTTAGCCACTAATATTAGTGAGCTATTTTCGGGTCCTATCCCTGTTAAGTACAAAGATCCAGGTAGTCCCACCATTGCCTGCACAATAGGACAAGTCGAGATTAGTCGTGCACTTTTTGACTTGGGGGCAAGTATCAACTTGCTTCCATTCTCTGTTTATCAACAACTCGGGTTGGGAGACCTTAGTCCAACTCGAGTCACCATCCAACTGGCTGACCGTTCTGTTAAAGTTCCAAAAGGGGAAATTAATGATGTCCTGATCCGGGTAGGAGAGTTCATATACCTTATCGATTTCATAGTTCTGGAGACACAACCTGTGTTCAACTCCAATCGTAGGGCTCAAACTCCTGTTATCCTAAGTCGACCATTCCTTGCTACTGCTAATGCCATCATCAATTGTAGGAATGGGTCTATGAGGTTAACTTTTGGGGACATGACTAGAGAAGTCAATGTCTTCAATCTAGGAAAACAACCCGCGATATCGAGGACCAAACATTTAAAGTCAACCTAATTGAGAACTTGACAAGTGAACACGGGGAAGAATTGGAATCAGAAGTGGAGATTGACTTTGAGTTAGAGTCTGACAACTTTAATCTTGATCAAGTTGTAGATTCTGCTGTGAATTGGGCCTCAAATCCTATTTCACCAACAATGGAGCCAACAGATTTGACTAGTCCCTCTAGTGAGCCTTCCTCTTCCTTAGAATTAAAAGTCCTACCTGCGCATCTCAAGTACGCCTATCTAGGCGAATAAGAGACCTTTCCCGTCATCATTGCCTCCTATTTAAATGACGGGGAAGAAAAAGATTTGAAAGCAATTCTAAGAAAACATAAGGAAGCCATCGGGTGGACTATGATTGATATCAAGGGATTAAGTCCAACCATCGTTCAACACCGCATCCATCTCAATGAAGACGCCACACCCAAAAGAGACCCGCAGCGTAGGTTAAACCCTATAATGCAAGAGGCTGTTCATGCTGAAATCATAAAACTTTTAGACAATGGGATAATTTATTCCATTTCTGATAGCCAATGGGTTAGTCCTGTCCACGCGGTCCCAAAGAAATCGAGTTTCACCGTAGTGGAAAACGAGAACAAAGAGTTGGTTCAAACTTGACTTCCCACGAAGATTCGAGTTTGCATTGACTATAGGAAACTGAATGCTGCAACTCGTAAGGACCATTTTTCACTTCCCTTCATTGATCAAATGCTTAAACGTTTAGCGGGTCACGAGTATTACTGTTTCTTGGACGGTTACTCGGGCTATAACCAGATCCCTATCGCTCCTGAGGACCAAGAAAAGACTACGTTCATATGTCCATTTGGGACATTTGCTTATCGTCGAATGCCCTTCGGCTTATGTAATGCCCCAGCAACGTTTCAACGTTGCATGTTGAGTCTTTTCTCAGATATGGTAGAACGCTTCTTAGAAATCTTCATGGATGATTTCTCCATCTACGGAGATTCATTCACTCAATGTCTCCACCATCTTGAACTCGTCCTCCAACTTTGTGCTGAGAAGAATTTGACACTGAACTGGGAGAAATGCCACTTCATGGTAAAACATGGAATTGTCTTGGGTCATGAAATCTCCAAGAAAGGAATTGAAGTGGATAGAGCCAAAATTGAGGTTATTGCTAAGCTTCCCATGCCCAAATGTGTTAAGGACATTAGATCCTTCTTAGGACACGCTGGTTTTTACCGACGATTTATCAAGAATTTTAGCAAAATTGCTAGGCCCTTGACTAATCTGTTAGCTAAGGATGTGTCCTTCACTTTCGATGTTGAATGCATAGATTCTTAGGAGAAGCTTAAGAGAGAGCTTATTTCTGCACCAATCATATCTGCACCGGAATGGTCTAAGCCGTTTGAGATCATGTGCGACGCTTCTGATTTTGCCATAGGTGCTGTCCTAGGACAACGCATTAATAACAAGCAGCATGTGATCTACTACTCTAGTAGGACTCTAAACGATGCTCAAATGAACTACACTACGACCGAGAAGGAATTCTTGGCAGTAGTGTTTGCCTTAGAGAAGTTTGGTCCCTACCTACTAGGGTCCAAAACCACCGTTTTCATCGATCATTCTGCGCTTAGGTACCTCATGATGAAGAAGGATGCCAAGGCCCGACTTATTCGTTGGATCCTCCTTCTTCAAGAATTCGATCTTGAGATTCGAGATAAGAAAGGCGTAGAAAATGTCGTTGCTGACCAACTCTCACGGATCCCTAATTCTCCATGCAACGAATACCCATCAATAAGGATTTTCCTGATGAACATCTCTTAGCTATCTCTAAAGAACCTTGGTTTGCTGATATAGTGAATTACTTAGTCACAAACCAAACTCCATCTCATTGGTCCAAAAATGATGTTTACCGGTTCTTATCCCAAGTCCGGTATTTCTTTTGGGAGGAACCGTATCTTTTCAAGTACTGTTCTGACCAAATTATTAGGAGATGCATTCCCGATGAGGAGGTTAAGAGTGTTTTATCCTTCTGTCACGAACTTGCATGCGGTGGACACGTTGGTCCCCGCAAGACTGCTGAAAAGGTGCTACAAAGCGGGTTTTATTGGCCCACTCTGTTCAAGGATGCCTATGAATATTGCAAGACGTGCACTAGATGCCAAATGTAGGACGGATCTCACACCAAAATATGATGCACCTCAACCCAATTCTAGAAATAGAACTCTTTGATGTTTGGGGCATCGACTTTATGGGTCCATTTCCTAACTCATTTGGAAACCAATACATATTGGTTGCTGTGGATTACGTGTCCAAGTGGGTAGAAGCCATTCCGTGTAAAACTAATGATAACAAAGTTGTATTCAAGTTTTTAAAAGAAAACATTTTTTCCCGCTTCGGAACCCCTCGTGCTATCATCAGTGATAATGGCACTCACTTTTGCAATAGATCTTTTGAGGCCCTTATGCGAAAGTATGCCATAACTCACAAGTTGTCCACACCATATCATCCTCAAACCAGTGGGCAAGTTGAGGTTTCAAATAGACAAGTCAAGCTTATATTGGAGAAAACTGTGAACCAAAACCGGAAAGATTGGTCCGTCAAACTTGTAGATGCTCTATGGGCCTACAGGACCGCTTTCAAGACAATTCTAGGAATGTCTCCCTATAGGTTAGTCTATGGCAAACCTTGTCACTTGCCCGTTGAGTTAGAGCACCGAGCCTTATGGGCAATCAAGCAGTTGAATTTCGATTTGACTAAGGCCGGTGACCTTCGGAAACTACAAATTTTCGAATTGGAGGAATTGAGAAATGAGGCCTATGAAAATGCTAGGATCACTAAAGATAGAGTCAAGATTTTTCATGACAAGCACATTATAAGAAAGACATTTGTCCCTGGACAAAAAGTCTTACTCTATAATTCTAGGCTTCATCTCTTTCCAGGGAAATTGAGATCGAGATGGACTGGGCCATTCGTTGTAAAAACCGTGTTTCCACACGGTGCAGTTGAGATCAGTGACCCCAAGAATGGAAATGACTTTAAGGTAAATGGTCAACGCCTTAAACCTTTCTTGGAATCGGTGCCGGTAAATAAAACGACAATGGGTCTTTTTGACCTAGTGTATCGGTAACTTTCCTCTTTTCCATTTTATTTCATGCACTTATACATTTCTTTCATACATTGGGGACAATTCATGAGATAAGTGTGGGGGAGGGTTCTAACATGACTGATATTAAAAAAAAAAAAGAAAATTTTTTTAAAAAGGGTGGACAATATTTTGATATATTTTTTGTAGGAAATTAAGTCATTTTAAGGAATAGGAGAATCATAATTAGGATTTCTTACACTTGGTCAAAATATGATAACTTGTTTGATTTTTAGGGTCAGGAAGAAAATTTGTAAAAGTAATTTAGTCTTGATATTTACCTTGATGACATATGCACACAAAATACACTCACACACTTAGGGTTTAAAAACAGAGACTCTTATGCCTTATAAAAAAATAAAAAAACAAGTCTAATTATTGATTAGCTAGGTGCTTTGGCCTAAGCAAGCCTTAGTATTTATGCAAAAGATAATTAGATAAGTTTGAAAAAAAAATGTGTATCTTCTGATTAAGCTGGGTATTTATGCCTCATGAAGCATAGATATTCACGCCTAAAAGGGGTACATCGTATAAATAAAAACCTTGATTTCGTGGCCTTATCTGCTCGAGTGTTTAAGTCCTTAGGGGTGTTTTCTCACCTGGTGCCCTAAAACTGTCCGGTTTGGGTGTCATCGACTGAATGCTCGTTACATGGGCAGATTAGAAAGCCTAATGGAATTGAGGAATAAATTTCACCAAAAATAAATAAATATAAGGCATAGGAGTTAATATTGAAAAACCCTTAGTAAACTTCACAGTCACGATGGTGCATACGACTCAGGGTAAATTAATAGACTAGATGAGAAGTACAATTTGACTCCTTACTTTAATTGATGACATGTTTTTGAATAGAGACTAAGTTTAGGAATGAAAGATTTGATATTCCTATAACTTATAGATTACTTAAGCTCTCACAAATATACTTCAAATATTCTCCCCTTCAAAAAAAAAAGAGAGAAAAGAAAAAATAATGCTTTTTGAAAATACTAACTTTTTTCTTTTTCTTTTTGGATTTTGTGGGTGTAATCCGCTAAAAACCCTCATGAGACAAAACTCGTCCTCTAGGGGTAACCTAGAGGTTTAACGGCTTGTTGCACGTGCTCAGTGCAATCGAGTGACCTGCGAAAGTGGTCTAATAATTGATTCAAGTTAGTCTGATGTTTTGCTAGAGGGCGAGCAAAAGATAAGTGTAGGGGTGTGATTTGTCACATACATTGCATTTATGTTGTCACTTTACCACACTTGTTAGCTAATAAATTATATTAATAAGTTGTTTTTTTCTTTGCTAAATGTAGGCCCAAATGCTTAAGGAAAGAAAAGAGAAACAAGCCCAAAAACCCACCAAATTCTGAATTAATTCAGAATAAATTCGAAGTGAAGAAATCAGGGCTAAATCATGGAATATCAAGAGGTTGAGAAAAATCCTCCCTGAATCGAGTAATTGAAGCCACAAAATCAAAGCCTGTTTCGTCAACGGTTGGAGCAGAAACGAGAAAACCAGCAGGAGATACGGGATACTCGTCAAACCAAATGCCCCCCTTTTGGTGTGGCCACTTGGCCACACCAAGGCCGCGGAAACGCGGCCCAAGCCGCGTTTTCACGGCATAACAGTATCAGTTGGGGGAGCGTTTGCTCCCCCAATCTTCCCGGGATTCGCCTACTTTGGTTTTTGGCTATAAATACCTCTTTCAGCAGAGAAAAATGCAGCGAAGATTAGGGTTAAGTTTTGCATTTATTTTCTTAGGATTTAGGCTCTTTGTTAGCTAGAAAGAAAGTTGTAATCTTGCTTTTTAAGTTGTAGTCCAGTTTTAAAAACTTGTGAGAGAGAGGACTGAGAGCTTGTACTTGAAGATTGAAGTGACAGCAATACAAAAGTTGAGCCAATTTCTCTTCCACTTGCAGTAGGGTATGGGTTACATTATGTCTTTATTTTCTTCTTCTTTCTCCATGGATAACTAAACATTTTTCTGGGCTTGCTATCGAACTCTCTCTTGCTTTTCTTCTCTCTTATTTTTAAAAGAAAAAGACCCGATGACTCAGATGAATGCCTTACTTAAAAGCCTTTCTTTTTGAAAGTGTTCTTGAAGGCACATGAGGATGGGTTTGGATGTTGAATTCACAACTCTTTCATGAACATCTCTTAAATCGTTTTTAATTTATTCTTGCTTCTTCACGCATTATTTTTTAACATTCGATTCTCCGATTTCTTGAAGAAAAAGACTCAACTCTTCTAACATCTTATGTGCTTTACTTAAAGCTTTTTAAAAGACAACTCTAAGTTTTGCAAATGATCATCTAAGGGACTTAGCATTTTAAGAGAAGAATAACCAATTGAGTTGTGAGATAGTGAGCCCAGACTTTCTTTATTATTACAAACAACAACACAATTTCTAAGTTTTCTAAATCACCTTCTCCAAAACCTTTTCTAAAAGTTGCAATTTTTCTTTCATTCATCTCTTTCTTTCCATTCTCTTTTTCCTAAAAAATGAACACAATTCTTTATTTCTAAGCAATTCACCGAAACGCTTCTATCGCATCCCTCCTCGTGGACACGACCCGTTAGCCACAAGCTACACGGTAAACTTTTAAACTCTTGATTGTTCTTTATTTTAGCAATCAACTGAAAATGGTAAAAAAATATTTTAAAAAATGATGATAAAACCACTTATTGAAGCTGGGTAATTTGCCTCAGGAAGGATGATTATTCACGCCTAAAATGGTAGACAAAAACAAAATAATCCCTTTTAGTTTTGTGACCTTATTTACTCGAGTCCTTAAACCCAAGGGATGTTTTCTCATCTGGTTTGAGAGTAACCGGTTAAAAGCTCACTACCCGGGTAAGCTAGAAAGCTTAAGAAAATTAAAGAAAGAAAAAAATATAAATAAATGGCATGAAAGTTAGAGTCGATATCCTAAAAATCTTCATAGTTCACAAAGTGCATATTTTTCTAAGAGTTTTATGAATGTTCAAAGAATCGATTCAATTTTAAATTTTTACATTTAATTTATAATAAGATTTTATATTTAGACTTAGTCTAAAGAAGAATAATTTCTCTTAACCTATAACCCTTGATTACTTAAATTTTCAGAAAAAATATTTCAACACTTTTCCCTATTTCAAAATGCGTTTTCAAAATGCTAATATTTGATTTATTTTTTTCTTTATGGATTTTATGGGTCTAATCTGCTGAAAAACCCTCAGATGACAAAACTCCTTCTCTAGGGGAAATCTAGAGGTTTAACGGCTTGTTGCACACGCTCAGTTCTATCGTGTCACCTGCGAAAGTTGTGTAATAATCTTCTTAGTAAGTTTTTCTATTTTGCTTGGGACGAACAAAATATAGGTGTGGGGGTGTGATTAGTCTTCAAAATTGCATATTTTATACCACATCTTCATATTTATTCAATATTAAATTCTGTTAATAACACCTCTCTTGTATGTTACTAGGTCCATGGTGTGGAATGAAGAAGAAGTCCTAAAATTTATTTGGTGATTTAAAGCCCATAAGAATAACTATTGATTTTGGGAGGAAGATATGTTAAAAACGAACGCACATATCTGGAAACTAACAGCATACACTGATAGAGAAACAAACCGACAGCGCGTGGCTGAAGGCACCGCGCACGCCGCTCCAGTACAGCTGCGAAAATGCGGCCCTGGCTGCGTTCCACAGCCGTACCGTGGAGCCGCGTGACGCGCGGCTCGTACACTCTCCTTGGTGCCTCCTTTTGCCTATAAATATCCTGGGATTTCCAAAGCTTAGGGAAGAGGAGTTTTGAAGAAGAGTTTGGTGGAGAGTTTAGGGTTGTTTCTTTTTCATATATGTAGTTTTTACGGTAGTTTAGGTTAGTTGTTCTTCTTCATCATCTTTTGTATTTTTCATTTCTTATAGGTCATGTAATAGGGAAGAAAGTAGTACATTGGATGAAAGTAAGAGTGCTTGTAATGGAGGGTGACACTCTATAAAAGGTTCTCTCTTTATCTCTATTTATTTTCTTCTCTTTAACTCCTTTTACATGCTAGCTAATTTTCTCTCATGGCAACTAACTACTAGCCACTAACTTACTTACTCCTTACTTGATAATCCACATGAATCTAATAGTCTTTACTTGGCCTTGCTCTTGTAAGAGCCATTGATGGTTCATGATAATGGATTCTAACATCCTAACTCTCTAACAAGCTAACATTACTTTATTCCATGCTTGTTTAGTTTTGATAGTTTAAGTGTAACTTGCACTTGTTTGTTGAGTTTGGATGTGATGAGTTATCTTATAGGTCATATTTTGAAATGCTCTTGAACCAAAGCCTAATGTGGCCAAGGATATATGTGAGGCAACTATCACTAAAAGGTTAGCATGGTTAGTAGAGCTATTAGTAGTTAGTAGCCATGAGTTATTTTTCATTTTTACTTTGTTTTAGAAATAAATACAAAAATCACAAAATACCTTCTCTTTAATGTTTCAATCTTTGTTTCCACTTTACACTTCTCTTTTCATTCTTTATTTTTTCATTCTTTAAAACATAGAAGAACCGTTAACACATACGTGAATAGACAGGTAAAGCTTCCTTGTGGATTCGACCCGTTTAGCCTCTATGCTATAACGGAAGTATCAAGGAAGCTAAAGCACACACTTTTAACTCGTGATTTCAAAATATACACTTTTCATGCACGATTTTCCCCCGATCAGGGATGTTTGGTGGAAGGACCACCATGGTTGGAGACCTAGATATTGGTTCATTGATTTTGGTAACTATCTCTAACTTCCATTTTTGTTTACATTCTTTCATATAAATATTTATAACATGTCTTGGTTTTCAATGTACATTACGTTAAATGCAATGTTTTAGACATGTGATATACATAGATAGTCTTTGAGAAACACCCATGTTCATATGAACTTATATTTTTGTGTTCTCACTAGTTTAGCTATTGTGTATATCCTAGCTCTAAACCACGTGCATTTAGCCTAATGATCATGTTTGTTTATGTTTTTACACTTCATGTTTTGATTACATGTTTAGATGTAATTTTCATTAAAACTTTATTTATACTTGTACAACTAGTGAGCCACATTTGATTATTATGTGTTTGTACTTTATTTCTCATTTGTACCCAGTAGATGTACTTGTGTAACCTAGTTTTGATTGTTTTGCATCTTAACTTGTATTCCCTATTTTTGTACATGTTTTCATAAAACTGTGTTTAACTTCATGTATATGTCAATTTTATCTATAACTAATAGATATACATGTATATCCTAGGGTAATTTTCTTTCATACAAAATTCTAATATGGACTTATTTATGTTTGGAAAATGTATGTATACTTTTAGTTTTGACAAACCATACATATATCTTGAAGCTTGTTTAATTTTTAATAAAAACAGTTTTTTTTTTGATGATTTCATTTCAATATGAATTTCAATGCCTTATTTTCATGATTTTACTGATTATATGATTTTTGTACACTCTATATATCTTTTGTTTACTCATGGTTTTGATTCAAAATCCTATATGAGCTTTATCAATTTTTGAGTGTCGATTCTTGTGTAGTTTTCATATATTATGGAATATATATTTGTTTTATTCATTACTTGAAGGAGTTCGTACTATTTTTTAAAGTTTTTCTTCAAACTAGTTTCGTTATTCTTCAATTGGTAGAGTTTTCAAATATGTTAAAATATTTTTAAATCTTATTTTTTAAAAACTCTACCATGTAAGGGCAGTTGGATGGGCGACCATACCTTATATACCTTTAATTGAATATCTTTCAAACATGTGGGAGAGATAACAGGGGTATAAATAGGCTGAAAGATTTTGACTTTTCTTTTATACCCTTTGAGGATTTAGGAAATTTGAATTGGGAATTTTGGTGTTTTAAAATTCTGTACAAAATCTAAAAAAAATCTTTTTTCTTTTTCTTTATTTATTTATTTTTTCTTTTTATTATTTTTATTTTTAAAAGAAAAAGGAAATGGTTATTTACAAAAAAGGGTCCTCTAGAAGATTTTTACAATGATAAGTAGGGAAATTTGTAGAAAGGCCTAGTCACTCATATACTGGGTCACAGAGAGCCAATTCAAAAGTTTCGTGTGGCTCAGACTTAGTGGTGAAAAATGGTTTTAATCTCTTACCATTGACTTTAAATACATTACTGTTCTTGAGATCAAAAATTTCAATCGCTCCATGTGGAAAAACAGTTTGAATAAGAAATGGTCCTAATCAATGTGTCTTCAGTTTTCCGACAAAAAGCTGAAGCGTAGAGTTGTACAATAGAATCTTTTATCCAGGGACGAAATTCTTCCTACGTATGAACTGATCATGAAAGAGTTTGGTTCTATTTTTAGAAATTTGGGTGTTGCAATAGACTTCATTTCTTATTTCTTCAAGCTCAACAATCTGTAACTTTCTTAAGTCACCGGCCTTCTTTAAGTCAAAATTAAGTTGTCTAATAGCCCACAAAGCACAGTGCTCAAGCTTCACGGGCAGATGTCAAGGTTTTTCAAATACCATTCGATATGGAGACATCCCTAGGACAGTTTTATAGGCGGTCCGATAAGCCCATAATGCATCAACAAGCTTAACCGACCAGTCTTTCCTATTCAGTCCTACCTTTTCTCCAGGATGAGTTTGATTTGTCTATTTGTTACCTCCATCTGTCTATTCGTCTGAGGATGGTAGGCCGTGGATAATTTGTAAGAAATGGAGTAGTTTCACATTAGGGCTTCAAAAGCCAGATTGCAGAAATGACCCTCATTATCGCTTGTTATTTCATGGGGGGCTCCGAAGCGTGAAATGATATTCCTCTCAAAAAATTGATGACAACTCGATAGTCATTGGTCCTCATTGGCGCAGCTTCTACCCATTTTAAAATGTAATCAATGGCTACCAAAATGAATTCGTTGAAAATACACCTAGAGGGGGGGTGAATAGGTGTATGGTGATTGGAGTTCATTTATGCATCATTTTATACCACCATACTATGCTTTATGTGATTAAATATGGGATTTTTATTATTTTTTCTCTCTTTTTTCAGGTCCAACAATTAATGGAGAAGGAGGCCGAACAATTATGATTTTTGAAGGAATTTAGGAGTAATTTAGAAGCCCACAAGAAGAAAGCCCAGATCTGGATTGATCCAAGCATATTCTCCACTTTCTAGAAGATCCAGCTAGGCACACGAGTGATAACAGAATGGCAGAAAATTCGTTGGCGCAACGGCCAAGATCTACCGTAGAAACGCGGCTCTGGCCGCGGATCCGCGGCAGTCCTTTGGCCGTTGATCAAGCGTTTAATCCAACGGCTGTGGTGGGAAGGCCTCGTCTCCTGAAGGCTATAAATAGACCCCTAGGGCCTCTGTAATGGGAGAGGAGAGAATAGCAATCTTTTGTTAGGGAAATTGTTAGGATTTCTCTAGGTTTTCTTTAGTCTCTTATGTAATTTTCTTTTTCTCCTTCTAGAATCCAGGAAAGAGAGAGTAAGGGTGAGAAATCTTTGTAATTAGAGAAGGTGACAACTCAGTACAAGGATTAATCTTTCATTCTTTCAATCTTTTCTTGTTCTAGTGCATTTTCTTCTTCAAGCTTTTACCTTCTTGTTTTTACTTTCTACAATGAATTGTTGCTTGTTCTTTGTTTCCATGTCTAGCTAACTCATTAACATGACTTACTCACTTCTAACTCTACTAACTACTAACTCTTGGGTGATTGCTAACTCATATGAATCATTGGATGCTTTATTTTTAGTCTTGCAATTTACAAGTCTCTTTTATCCCCAATAAAGATGAGTTATTTTCCATTTTTAGCAAATGCTTTGTACCCCCTCCATATGATTCATGTGAGCCTCAGTTAGAGCCTTGTCTTTAGAACAAGTGCCTTGATGGAACATGAAGATGGATCATTTCATTATGCTAATGATTAATGTTCAAGTTTCTTATTTCATGCTAGCTTGGTTATAACTTTGATGGACTAATGAATCTTACATTTTTGCTTAGCATACCTAAGATTGACTATCCTTGTTCCATTATTGAAAATCTATTTAGGGAGCCGATGATTCAAGGAGGCAACTAGCCAAACCTAGATGAGAAAACATTTTCGATATGGGACAATACATTGACTTGACAAAGCAAGACATATCATTGTCGATGAATCAATATGAGGCATGCATCATCCAATGAAAGTAGTAAGTTAGTAGATTAGAATATTAGTTAGTCATGGCGTTTCTTTCTATCGTACTTCAAAAACCCTTTTCTTAAAAATATTCTCTTTACAAATATTTCCGTTTTCCTTCCATCTTTCTTTTGTTTCTCCCTTTTATCTCCAAAACCCACAGAGATTTCTCCCTCACTTTCTACATCTTTTTGTTTTTCATTTCTTAAACAAGGAACAACTTTTGTTTTATTCTCGAAATCTCAATATAAAAAATCTTGAATGCTTCTATTGCTGACCCTCCCTGCGGATACGACCCGTCATAGCTTGTGCTACAAACGGTGATTCAGAAGGAGTAAAGTAAACCTACATATAAGTTCAGAGTTTTTGAGCATCAGTACATGAACATCAACGGTTTACTCTAAACCCTCTCTCAATACAATTAATCCCCTTCTGATTAAATTTTTGGCGCCGTTGCCGGGGAGGATAACGGTTTTTATTTGAATTTTTTGAACTAAAACAAATTTTTTCTTCTCTGTTGCAGGTTACAGGCTAGGAAAACAAGAAACGAAGACTTGCAGTAACATATAAGTGGTCTTGGGCCTCTGCTCTAGAAAGCAGAGACCAAGTACCCTCTGAATTGTCGCGTTTTCTCAGCCTTTAGCCGCGGAACCATGGCAAGGAGGAGTTCACTACTGACTGGTTTTGTGCAAGGCTGCTTGCTTTGAAAAAATATAGCTTGCTGCAAACTTTATTTCTTGTATGCCATCACCAGGAGCCTGCTAATAAACCAACAGTAAAACATTTGTTGAAAAGTTTAAAAATTGATTAGACATTTGCATTTTAGGCACGTGTCTTTGCAATTCATTTACTTTACTGTTGAAGAGTGCTGGAGCAAAGTACGCTTGTATTGCATTTAGAATAGGACTCATCTCTTGGTTGATTTACATCGCTTTGAGTGAATCTTGTTTGCATATATTGTACATTTGCACAAATTGATCTTAAGGGCACCACCCAATAACAAGATAAGGTGGGAATTTAATCACGCTTCCTTGGCCCAAAAATCACATTCCAAGCACTCATAATCCCAAGCTTTTTAATAAAATTTGATAGACATTGACCCCTAGGGACATCCGGACTCGTTAAGAGATCAGCTGAAGTTGGAAATTATTTTTGATTCATACTCCAGTCAAATCAGTGTCTAAGGTTGGGGATTAAGAGGTTAAGCCTCGAAGATATCATGGTTTGGAATAATTAAGGCCCGTTGCTTACGCACGGATACCTCCCACTGTATTTTGCCCCTACCTGGCTGATTAGCTGTGGTCTGACTCGAGCAATAACCTTCTTCGGTTCATCGAATAGTTAGGAGTCGTCTAGGTCCGGTATCCTAGATAGCTTGTGATTGTTTTTCTTTTTTTCTTATTTGTTATTTTCTTTTTTTCGCTTGCTTGCTTGGTGAACGTTGTCTGTGATTGTGCATGCAAGAGTGGTACCGGGATCCAATCTCAGCAAGACTTGTTAGGACTTCTACACTTGCACAAACACCACTTCCTGCCACAATCTCAATCATGGCTAATAATACTTCTCTCTAAGACAAGTTCTACCTTATTCGCACTCACTTCCTTCATGCATTCTTTTATCAGAGGCAAATGGAAATAATTTTGAGCTTAAACCATAATTCATAAATACACTCCGTAGGTTTCATGGCCTAGAATCTGAGGACACATATTTCTTCATTCGAGAGTTTGAAGAAGTATGTTTGATGATGAGAATTTCCCAACTGGGGGAAGACGCTGTTAGATTAAGGTTCATTCCCTTCGCGCTTAAGGATATAGCCAAGAAGTGGCTATATAATCTGCCTGCCAGTTCTATCTCTTCATGTGATGATTTTATCAAAGTCTTTCTTAAGAAGTTCTATCACATTCATAAAACGGCCCTCATCAGAAAAAACATAATGCAGTTTAAGCAGGAATCAAGTGAACCATTTTTGAAGTATTTCGAACGGTTTAAAAATTTACTAGCCCAATGTCCTCATCACAGCATAAAGACGTGGCGGCAGTGTCAAATTATCTATGACGGACTAAGACTACCAAACTAAGACACTCCTTAAGACCATGTGTCAAGGGGAATTTTTGAAAAAGGACGAGAACCAGAGTTGGGACCTCTTTGAAGATTTAGCAGAAAAAACCATTCAGTGGGAATCTTGCCCAGAGAAAACCAATCCCACCACTTCCAAAACTAGTATGCATTCGATTAAATCCTCAATAGCTGCTGAGGTAAAGATAACACAATTGATGAAAAGACTACAACTGCTCGAGGCTAAGGAACCAAATTCTATGAATCAGGGTCAACCCACCACCTGTGATCAACCCGGGTTGTACCTACTGCCATGCTCTTAACCACCTGTTTGAGGAGTGTCCTGTCTACCAAGCTCAAATGTACCCTGAGAATATGAATGCAGCATACACCAGACCCAACTACAATCCATACTCCAAAACATACAACCCGGGATGGAGGAACCATCCAAATTTCTCATGGAGTCTGTCTGGTCATAAGCAACCAAGGCAATCATTTCCACAACAATATCCTACTCAGTCTCATCAACCCAGTTTCCACCAAAATCTACCAAATTTTCAATCAAGCTTCCAACATAACTTTCAGCCCACATACCAGCGACAACAAACACAAAATCATCCAGATAAAAAATTGTCAGATTTGGAAAAAAATGATTGAAACCTTATCCAAAACCCAGGCCTCAATAATGAACACCCACAATCAGGCTATTAATAGGTTAGAGGTTCAGATAGGTCAACTGGCTAACTCTTTGAATGAAAGATAAAAGGGAACACTGCCAAGTCAGCTATTGTCCAATCCTAAGAACCCCTTCCCTATTCATGAAGCTGAAGACATAGGTCCAAGTCAATGCAATACTGTTCATATTTTGAGATCTGGAAAGTGGATAGACAATCAGGTTGCTAATCATCATGTTCCTAATAAATCAGTATCAACACCTCCTGTTCTTGTACCACCAACTCAAAATGATCCATCTTCAAGTTTACCACCTTCAACCTCCAAATCCAATAACAAAGACAAAACAGATGAGCAACCATATAAGCCTATTGTACCATTCCCTAATAGACTAGCAAACCAAAAGACTAATGCTCAAATGGAGAAGATTAGGAAAATGTTTAATTAGGTCCAGATCAATTTGCCCCTTCTTGATGCCATACAACAAGTCCCTTCATATGCCAAGTTCTTAAAAGATATGTGCACCAAGAAAAGGAAAGCAAATGTCTCAAAGAAAGTCTTCCTTACTTTAAACATAAGTGAGTTGCTAACTGGGCCCATTCCTGTGAAATACAAAGACCCAGGGAGTCCATGTTGGCCCAAAGGCCTTCCACTCTAGTTTTGATGATGATTAACTCATGTAGTTATGTGTACTAATAATCTTGTGATTTTAGTTTCAGATCATTAATCAAGTTATTAGTTGGTGATTAGCTTCAACAAGATGATTTGGAAGCTTTCACAAGTTGATTCAAGAGCCCGAGCGTCAAAGATCACATATAGCACTTGCTCGGTGGATCAAGGAGTTTTGGATCGAGTCGGCTTGGAGATTGCGCTCTACAAGAAGACATCGGTACCATAGTTTAGTTTTGTGTTTAGATCCAAAATTGTAAAGATTAGAATAGTATGATAATGCTCAAGTTCACAACACACACGTTTCATGTTTTGAATATTGGTTTTCGGTTTTTCGGTTTTAGGTTTAACCGATCTTGGTTTTCATGAATAGATAGATCAAAACAAGTTTACATGGTTTTATGTATATATGATTTGTTCTATATAAATGCATGCTTAAATTTCCTAGACAAACTCAGTTTTGACTTACTTATTCATGTGTTTTATGTTTTGGTATATTTAAAAATAATATTTTGGAATTAAAGTCAAAAACTATGATATATATATATGTTTCATGTATATTGGATTTCTATCCATATGCATCATGCTTTAAAGTGTTTAAATATCATGTTTTTGTATTTGGAAGAGTTTTGGACAAAACGTATTTTCTATTCAAAATTCAAGTTTTAGAAAATACAGTTTTTGGTTTTTGGTAAAAATGATAAAACACAAAAATAGTTCATATTGATTGATATTTGAGCTAAACTTTTTACCACATGTTTATATATCAATGCAAAATGATAAAACTATTTTTGGTGATTTTTAGAAAAGATAAAAGAATTTATTGGATATTTATTTCCTCTATTTTTCTGACCTGTACAGTGTCTGCCAGGCTAGGTCGGTCGACCCTAACGGTCGACCGCACCATGTAGACGGTCGACCGTCAGGGTCGACCGATGTGCACGGATACGTTCAAGCTGGCTACACTTGTAGCCGGTCGACCGTGCGGTCGACCGACTGAGAGCAGTTTGCTCTCTGTTTGTTTGGGTCGACCGGGCGGTCGACCGGTAGCTGTCAACTGTCAGAATATGACCGTTGGACGGTCGACCGTGCGGTCGACCGGCAGGGCTATTTTGACAAAATCTGCTGCCAACGGCTAGTTTCCAGATTTGCCTATAAATACCCCATTGGAAAGAGTTTTTCTCTAAGAATTTTTGTGCTAATTTTTCCTTACTCTCTGGTGTTTTCACAGCAATCAAAAGAAGTTTTTGGATTCAAATTGAACAATCTATTTGGTGTTTTTGCTAGGGTTTGGAAATTCAAAGAAAAGGGTTTTTGGGAAAAAGAGTTTGATTCATCTTCTATATCTTGGTTTCAATTTTTCCCAAGGATTTTCTCCATTCAATTGGTTTTCTCCACACTTGAGCAACATCTACTTTCTTATTCTATAGGATCTTTGTGTGGGAGAAAGAGATTGTTTGTGGTTGTTGTTTAGACCACCAAGTTAAAAACCCAATCTTTGTTTGGCTTTGTGCCTTGGGTTGTATCCCTCAAGTTGTGAGGTGATCCTTGTGTTTGCTTTGTGCTAATCCCTCAGGTTGTGAGGTGATTGTTTTGTTGGATTGGAGCTTGCCTCAAGGAGGAGGTTGTGGTTGTAAAGAGTGGAGTTGGGTACTCCTTGTGAGAGTTCTTTGTGGACTAGCTAGTGGATTAGAAATCCTTCGTGTGTCGAAGGCGGGATGTAGAGCTGGGTGCTCGAACCTCGTAACATATCTTGTTGTTTGCGCTTGATCCATTGACTCTCTCTATCTCTCTCTTTACTTTGTGCCTTGTAACTATTCATATTGTGCATTCATATTTGCTTGGCTTGGTTGTGTGTGCATCATTTGTTGATTGCACTTGAGTGTATTGCATTAAGTTTTTAAATTCCGCATTGAGTTGACTAGATTAGCATTATCACCTATTCACCCCCCTCTAGGTGACCTTTCAATTGGTATCAGAGCTAGTGCTCCTGATATTAGGTTTAACCACCTAGGAGTGAGATCTTGGTTTGCTAATCTTCATTTGCATTGTTCATTTGCACTCATTTAGTTTGCTCTCATGGATTCCCCTCCTATGTTTGACCATATTAGACTTGATGTTTGGAAGGCCAATATGAGCAGCCATTTGAAAAGACTAGGACATCTAGTTTATCAAGCCTCCACTATGGAATCATTCCCCAATAGTAGCAAGCATAAAAAGGCAAATGCATTAGCATTTAGAACACTTAGAGCATCTCTTAGTGAACATCTTTTACCGGTGTTTAATCATTATGACTCGGCTTTTGCAGTTTGGAGCTTATTGACGTCTCCCGAGCTTCCAAGGATTATCAACAAGATGAGGAGATCTAAGAGAGAAAAGTCCGAAGAGCATTGCTTCATGGTCCAAGGGAAAAACTCCCTTGAGGTATAATCCGACACTCAATTAGATGATAGCTCTAGTTCCTATTGCCATGGTTGTTTTGAAGTTCAGACTTTAAATTTGGAACTTGCTCAAAAGCTTGAAAATTTATTGGAAAAACACAATCTTTTGAAAGAGGACAACCTTGTTTTGAAAAATGAATTAAAGGATTTGTGTTCTATTTGAATTGGTTTTGCAAGAGAAGGAAGAGATCACTAGTGAACGTGACTCACTAAGATCTCAACTAGACCTTGCCCTTGATGAGATTGAGATTTTGAAAAACAAAAATGATTGTAATGATGTTGTGAAAAACAATGAGGTTTTATCTTCTAAATTGGATTTTGTTTTAAAAGATAACCTTGTTTTGAAAAATAAAATTGATTCTATTACAAAAGAATTGGATTTAGTTTTAAAGAAAAATGAATCTTTGAAAATTGATATTGATTCTCATGTGTGCCATGCTAATATAGCTTCTTCTTCTTCTTGCACACCTATTGCATGCTCCACTTTATCTTCCACTATTGAAAATGATATTAATGTTTTGAAGAAAAGTGTTGAATGTTTGGGCTCCACATTGAGCCAATGCACATTGAATCATTCACGTTTGGAAACCTTGGTTCGCAAGAAACAAGGTCCATCTTTGCATGCACACCCTACACGGCATACACATGCTTTCCACGGTCACCACCATCACACGTATGCTCATGTGTACACATGTACACATTGTGGTCGAAAAGGCCACCTTGCTAGATTTTGTTATGATCGTGTTTATCATGAAAATTTAGCAACTAATCTTGTTTGGGTTAGAAAAGATACTAACCCCCGTGGACCCAAAAGGAAATGGGTACCAAGAACCACTTCCTTGACATTTGATGTAGGTGGGAGCTCTCGCATCACGTGAAAGTATTGGTGCCTTGAGGTGGATGTGTTCTTAGCTTAAAAGAGAACCATTTGGATGCTTCACTCTCAAGGGGATTTGGTGGGAGGACCACCGTGGTTTGGAGAACTAGAGATGCACCTTCATGGGTTTTGGTATCATTCTCTAACTCCCATTTTTATTTGCATGCTTTTCATGTTCATCTATTCATAGCATGTCTTGATTTTATTGTTCATTATGCTTATGTCATGTTGATTAGATTAGTGTTATACATGTTTAGTTACTTGAGCACCCATGTTTTATATGGATCTATATTTAGTGTTCTCACCTTATTTAAACTAACATGTATGCCCTAGATCTAATGCACATACATATACATAATGATCATGTGGATGTTTATGATTTTTGTTTTGTTGAATCATGTTTTATTGTTTCATGATTAGTATGATTTTTGTCATGTTTATTAGACTTATGCTTTATATGATTAGTTGTTGAGACACCCATGTTTAGTATGGAATATATCTTGTGTTCTCTTTATGTTTTAGCTATCATGTTAATCAAAGATCTAATGCACATGTCTTTGTCATGCTAATCATATGGTTGACTATAACTTTTTATTTTAATAATTCATGTTTTGATTATCATGTTTATCATGTTGGGTTATGATTCCCATTTTATGCTTCATGTTTCGACTACTTGCTTGAATGATAAGTTTTCATTAAGACTAGGATTTATACTTGTACATGTAGTGAGCTACAAATAGACCTTTATATATGTTTGTGCTTGAACGCTAATTTGCATTCACTTGATGTACTAGTATAATCTAGTTTTGATGATTCTTGCATTTGACTTGTATTCATCATTTTTTTTGTTTTAACTTCATGTATATATCCATCTTGTCCAAACTATCATTTATACATATACATCCTTGAGCCACGTGCCTTCATGCATATACCCTTGTGGACTCATTGTGTTTAGGATATGTATGTATACTTTAGTTTGTACATGACATACATATGCCTTGAAGTTTAAATCGTTTGGATGAATTTCATGTTTGCTAGGTGATTTCACATTTATAATGAATTTCATGTTTTTAAGATGATTTCAATTGGTAATGAAAATCTAGTTTTTCAAGATTTCATGTTTTCAAGGAATTTCATATGAGCTTAATTGAATATTTTCATGTTGATATGTGTCACATTTTACTTGTACACTCACTTTATTAGTTTACTCATGATTTATTTTCATGAGACTATGATATGGACTTTATGGATTTTGAGTGTTTAGTGATCATGTGATTTACATGTGTTTCATGAAAAATAATTTTGTTTTATTCCTTACTTGAAGGATTTCGTACTAGTTCTAAAAGTTTTTCCTATAACTAGTTCGTATTCTTCACTATGGTAGAGATTTTCAAACATACTACATTTTCAAATCTATTTTTGAAAACCCCTACCTTCTATGGGAGGATGGATGGGAGATCATGTTCTTGTATGCTTTAACATGAAAATCATTTTAAACTTGTGCATGAGATGAGAGGTAGTTATATGAGTTATACACTTAATCATTATTGTTATTTCAATTGGTATCATTGAATTCTTTCAATTGGTATCAATCTTGACATTTCTTGTATACTCATATATGTTTGTATGTATGTATGCTTTCAATTCCAAGAATATCAATTTCAATTGGTATCTAATTTTCTTACATATATATGTTTTATTTGTGCTTATTATATCCCTATATCTTTAAGTACAAAATCTTGTTTATGCTAGTGCTTGAGCTTCAATTTTGTTTCAATTGATTACTTTTAAATTGGTATCAAGCCTAAGCATTGTTTTAGTTGGTATTTCATAAAGGGGGAGAAAATTTGATTTTGTCTTTCAAATAGTATTTGTTTTTCACTCCCATACTTTATGATTGATAAATTCAAATTTGGTATCATATGTTCAAAATGAAAAATATTTACTATTGGTATCAAGATTGTCATGTGTTTTTGTTTAAAATTGGTATCAATATTTTTTTGTTTGTTTTCTTTCAATTGGTAGACATTCAAAATTTATTATGTTTAATTTCAAATTGGTATCAAAATTTTCATGTGTTTTGCTTAAAATTGCTTAAAATATGTTTAACATTCAAATCAATATTTTTGTTTGTTTCCCTTCAATTGATATCAAGATGCTATTCTTTGACATATTTTCAATTTATATCCTAATTGATTGTCACCCCTTATTGACTTTGTTTTTGTTTTAGACAAAAAGGGGGAGAAATAGTTATTGATTTTTCAATTGATTTGGTTTTGCTTTTACCCCTTATTGAAGATTGATTCTTTGTATTAAAAAGAAAGAAGATTTTGTTTTGTTTTAGTTTTTACCCCTTTGTTGATGATTGACAAAAAGGGGGAGAAGTATTTTGGTTTATATATGCATGTTTATGTTTTGCATATATTAAGTTTAATTTAGTTTAATTTTAATTGATATATAGAGCATGTTTTGTAATTGGATGTTTTGTAATTGGTATCTAGAGCATGTTTTGTTTTAAACATTTCATTGGTATCTAGAACCTTTTATTGTTTATGCATAGATATGCATGTTTCATGTTTCATGTTTGATATTCATTGCATATTATTTATTGTTTATTTGTTTATGCATGAGTTAAGGGGGAGCTTCTTTGAAGCTTAACTTTAATCCATGCATATATAACTCCATGAGTTTTGTTATCATCGAAAAGGGGGAGATTGTTGGCCCAAAGGCCTTCCATTCTAGCTTTGATGATGATTAACTCATGTAGTTATGTGTACTAATAATCTTGTGATTTTAGTTTCAGATCATTAATCAAGTTATTAGTTGGTGATTAGCTTCAACAAGATGATTTGGAAGCTTTCACAAGTTGATTCAAGAGCCCGAGCGTCAAAGATCACATATAGCACTTGCTCGGTGGATCAAGGAGTTTTGGATCGAGTCGGCTTGGAGATTGCGCTCTACAAGAAGACATCGGTACCATAGTTTAGTTTTGTGTTTAGATCCAAAATTGTAAAGATTAGAATAGTATGATAATGCTCAAGTTCACAACACACACGTTTCATGTTTTGAATATTGGTTTTCGGTTTTTCGGTTTTAGGTTTAACCGATCTTGGTTTTCATGAATAGATAGATCAAAACAAGTTTACATGATTTTATGTATATATGATTTGTTCTATATACATGCATGCTTCAATTTCCTAGACAAACTCAGTTTTGACTTACTTATTCATGTGTTTTATGTTTTGGTATTTTTAACAAAAAATATTTTGGAATTAAAGTCAAAAACTATGATATATATATGTTTCATGTATATTGGATTTCTATCCATATGCATCATGCTTCAAAGTGTTTAAATATCATGTTTTTGTATTTGGAAGAGTTTTGGACAAAACGTATTTTCTATTCAAAATCCAAGTTTTAGAAAATACAGTTTTTGATTTTTGGTAAAAATGATAAGACACAAAAATAGTTCATATTGATTGATATTTGAGCTAAACTTTTTACCACATGTTTATATATCAATGCAAAATGATAAAACTATTTTTGGTGATTTTTAGAAAAGATAAAAGAATTTATTGGATATTTATTTCCTCTGTTTTTCTGACCTGTACAGTGTCTGCCAGGCTAGGTCGGTCGACCCTAACGATCGACTGCACCATGTAGACGGTCGACCGTCAGGGTCGACCGACGTGTACGGATACGTGCACGCTGGCTACACTTGTAGCCGGTCGACCGTGCGGTCGACCGACTGAGAGCAGTTTGCTCTCTGTTTGTTTGGGTCGACCGGGCGGTCGACCGGTAGCTGTCAACGGTCAGAATATGACCGTTGGACGGTCGACCGTGCGGTCGACCGGAAGGGCTATTTTGGTAAAATCTACTGCCAACGGCTAGTTTCCAGATTTGCCTATAAATACCCCATTGGAAAGAGTTTTTCTCTAAGAATTTTTGTGCGAATTTTTCCTTACTCTCTGGTGTTTTCACAGCAATCAAAAGAAGTTTTTGGATTCAAATTGAACAATCTATTTGGTGTTTTTGCTAGGGTTTGGAAATTCAAAGAAAAGGGTTTTTGGGAAAAAGAGTTTGATTCATCTTCTATATCTTGGTTTCAGTTTTTCCCAAGGATTTTCTTTGTGATTTTGATTTCCATTCAATTGGTTTTCTCCACACTTGAGCAACATCTACTTTCTTATTCTATAGGATCTTTGTGTGGGAGAAAGAGATTGTTTGTGGTTGTTGTTTAGACCACCAAGTTAAAAACCCAATCTTTGTTTGGCTTTGTGCCTTGGGTTGTATCCCTCAAGTTGTGAGGTGATCCTTGTGTTTGCTTTGTGCTAATCCCTCGGGTTGTGAGGTGATTGTTTTGTTGGATTGGAGCTTGCCTCAAGGAGGAGGTTGTGGTTGTAAAGAGAGAGTTGGGTACTCCTTGTGAGAGTTCTTTGTGGACTTGCTAGTGGATTAGAAATCCTTCGTGTGTCGAAGGCGGGGATGTAGAGCTGGGTGCTCGAACCTCGTAACATATCTTGTTGTTTGCGCTTGATCCATTGACTCTCTCTATCTCTCTCTCTCTTTACTTTGTGCCTTACAACTATTCATATTGTGCATTCATATTTGCTTGGCTTGGTTGTGTGTGCATCATTTGTTGATTGCACTTGAGTGTATTGCATTAAGTTTTAAATTCCGCATTGAATTGACTAGATTAGCATTATCACCTATTCACCCCCTCTAGGTGACCTTTCAGTCCAACCATTTTCTGTATTATAGGACATACCACGATAAACAGGGCATTACTTGTTTTAGGAACCAGCATCAATCTTCTTCCTTTCTCTGTGTATCAGCAACTTGGGTTGGGCGACCTCTGTCCAACCAGAGTTACTATACAACTGGCTGATCGATCTGTAAAGATTCCCAAGGGGGAGATTACAGATGTTCTCATTCAGGTCGAGGAATTCATTTACCTCATAGATTTCATTATTCTAGAGACGCAACCTGTACACAATCCCAAAGCTCAGACACCTGTCATTCTAGGACGACCCTTCCTAGCCACTGCAAACGCAATCATCAACTGTAGGAATGGATCAATGCGTCTAACTTTTGGAGATATGACAAAAGAGGTAAATGTTTTTCACCTAGAAAAACAACCTCGTGATTTGGATAATGAGTCATTTGAAGTGAACTTAATCGAGGGATTAACGAGTGAACATGACATGGAGATTGAATATGAGTCTGATAGAGAATTTGAATTGAAGTCTGACGACTTCAACCTTGATCAAATCATCGAGTCCACAGTGGAATGGGCCACAAATGCCACCCCTATCCTTCCCTTGCACAAGGAACAACCATTGATAGATCCGGTTCCCTCTTCCGAGCTTATGGTTCTTCCTAACCATCTTAAGTACTAGTACTTGGGTGAGAAGGAATCTTTCCCCATGATAATTGCATCCCATCTTACGAAACAACAAGAAGAGGATCTTCTTACGGTGTTAAGGGAGAATCGAGAAGCCATTGGCTGGACCATGGCTGATATAAAGGGGATTAGTCCATCCATTATGCAACACCAGATTCATTTGACGGAGGATGTAAAACCAAAACGTAACCCACAACGTAGACTGAACCCAATCATGCAGGAGGCTGTTAGAGCTGAGATTTTGAAGCTATTAGACAATGAGATTATCTATCCGATATCCGATAACCAATGGATTAGTCCAGTCCACGCTTTGCCAAAGAAAGCAGAGTTTACTATGGTAGAAAATGATTAAAAGAAGTGGTGCAAACTCGACTTCCCACGAAGATTCGAGTCTGTATTGATTACCGAAAATTAAATGCTGCCACGTGTAAAGACCACTTTCCCCTTCCGTTCATAGACCAAATGCTCGAGAGACCAGCTGGACATGAGTACCACTATTTTCTGGATTGATATTCAGGATATAATCAAATCCCTATCGCTCCCAAGGATCAAGACAAGACTACCTTCACCTGTCCCTTTGGAATATTTGCATACCGAAGAATGCCCTTCGGCCTATACAATGCTCCCGCAACGTTTCAACGTTGTATGCTTAGTCTTTTTTCCGACATGGTGGAAAGATTTTTGGAGATTTTCATGGATGATTTCTCTATTTATAGCGATTCCATTGAACAATGCTTGCACCATCTTAAGCTGGTTTTACAACGATGCATGAAGAAAAACTTGACACTTAACTGGGAGAAGTGTCACTTTATAGTCAAGCAAGGAATAGTCCTAGGGCACGAAGTTTCAAATAAAGGAATTGAGGCTGATAGATCGAAAGTGAAAGTGATAACAAAACTCCCTGAGTCAAAATGCTTAAAAGACATTAGATCATTTTTAGGACACGCTGGCTTCTACAGAAGATTTATTCAGGGGTTTAGCAAAATTGCTAGACCTTTAACGAATCTCTTAGAAAAAGATGTGCCCTTCAAATTTGATGAAGAGTGTCTACAAGCTTGGGAGGAGCTTAAGCACAGACTTGTCTCGGCACTGATAATCTCAGCATCAGATTGGACTAGGTCTTTTGAAATCATGTGTGATGCCTCCGATTATGCTATCGGCGCTGTTCTAGGACAGCGTACTGATAAAAGACAACACGTGATTTACTATACTAGTAGGATGCTTAATGAAGCCCAACTAAATTACATTAAGACTGAAAAGGAATTTTTAGCGGTTGTGTTTGCGTTGGAGAAGTTTCGCCAATACCTACTAGGGTTTAGGACAACGATTTTCACTGATCACTCCGCCTTTAGATACTTGATGCAAAAGAAGGATGCAAAGGCTAGTTTGATTCGATGGATACTTCTTCTGCAAGAGTTTGATTTGGAAATTAAAGAAAAAAAGGGCGTTGAGAATGTGGTGGTAGATCACCTTTCACGAATTCCAAATGCACCAACTAAGACAATCCCAATTAATGACAACTTTCTTGATGAACACATCTTCACGATGTGTAAAGAGCCCTGGTATACTGATATAGCAAACTACCTTGCAACTGGGCGAACACCTTCCGATTGGTCAGGTCAGGATAAACACCGCTTTATGAGTCAAGTACGTTTTTTTCTTTTGGGATGAACCATATTTATTCAAATATTGTCCTGACCAGATAATTAGAAGGTGTCTTCCTGAGGATGAACATCATAGTGTTTTGACATTTTGTCACGAGTTAGCTTGCGGTGGACACTTTGGTCCACGAAAGACTGCTGAGAAAGTCCTTCAGAGTGGGTTCTACTGGCCTACTCTCTTTAAGGACGCTTATACTTTCTGCAAGCTCTGTGCCAGATGTCAAATCACGGGTCGAATCACAAGTAGAGACATGATGCCCCTTACACCGATCCTAGAGGTAGAGATTTTTGATTTATGGGGCATCGATTTCATGGGACCCTTCCCTCTGTCTTATGGCAACCAATACATTTTGGTGGCCATAGACTATGTTTCTAAATGGGCTAAAGCTATTCCGACTAGGACAAATGACAACCAAGTTGTCATCAAGTTTTTATGTGAAAACATCATTTCACGTTTCGGACCCCCCGTGCGATAATTAGTGACAACGGGAGTCATTTTTGCAACCGGGCTTTTGAAGCCCTGATGCGGAAGTATTCTATCTGTGGCGCCCCGATCCCGGCGGGTACGGAGACGCCACTGCGACGTACATACGCAGGGCGATGGTACCATCACGTATGTACGCTAAGCATCAATACAACACAACACATATATCGGAGTGCGGAAATACGTGGTATTATACGTTCCAACATAATTTATACAAGTACTGAGTCATCACAAACAGTGATATAATATTACATCAATATTACATCACTAGATAATACAAAAGTAGACTGCACATGATACAACAGATAATAACTCACGAGCTAGAAAGGAGATCTCGCGAGCGGGGAGAAAAGACCGGACGGAGCTACTGCTGATCCGCCTGCTCCTCGAGGTAGGCCTGATCCCCAGCTGATGGGTCCACCTCGGTCCAAGCTGCTAAATCTGGACATGCAAATCCAGGGTTGTTAGGAAAAACCCAGCGAGTACAAGAAAAACCCAATGGTAAGTACAAATAATAGCAAGTGCATCATGACAAGTATAATGTACCCAAATCAATAAGCATGAATTAACCACAATGAATAGCGAATATGAAAATAACACTAATATTTATAAGGCATGAAATAGAAGCATGTATATCAGGCCAAGTGTCATGTAATCAAGTTAGGAATCATGGAGTAACTACAATAAATGACAAGTATGGAAATGACACAAATATGCACGAAGTCAATTTATTAATTTATTATTATTAACTCGTTCAATTTGTATGTTTGGTATATAACCGGTGCCATATACTTTCGCATACAAATCTAGCGAGGTTGGTTATTGGAAATTGATGGGGAGCGACGAACCATGTTTATAATGGGTCCCGTGCATGCCCGGGACAACGGTCCAGGATTATCCGGCACTGAACCGGAACGTACCACTAGGCACCGGGATTTACTATATGCCCGAAGGTCTTATAATACACCCGAACAGGAATAGAGTGTCACCGTTCCCCACAGGATATACCTAGGGGATTATAGCACACCCGGACAGGCAGGCAAGGGGGTAGGGGTGCCAGTACACCCCTCGGAAACGCCTGGTGGCCTCCAGGTCGAATCCAACAGGAAGTTGTACAACATATGTATGGCCACCATAAACACAGAAGCTATATCGATACCCATCAATTTCCCCCATCCCGGTGTAAGTTGTTTACATATGACAGAGTCTCAAATAATAATGTTCACAGGGTGTCCACAAATGTACAATATCCATGACTATCCTATTGCGGGGTCAACAGGAGTATAATACAGGAGTAATGTCAGGAGCCTCCCTATTTCAGGGGTTCAAGTATACAGGAGTACAGGAGCTCAGGAGTACCAAATATCTGGTAATAATAATATAATAATCATGTCATTTCCCCGTAACAGTATAGTCATGAATATGTCATATAATCAGGTATCAGGGGTGGTAATGTCTGGTCAAGAGTCATAATGTCAGGTCCAGGTATTTATACCACATGAAAGCATAGCATATACCGTATGTCAAGAACAGACGTCAAGTATCAAGTATCAGTGTCCAGTCAAGTGATACGTGTAGCAAGACAAGTATCGGGGTCGGGTGTCACATGTCAAATATCAATATCAGGGTCACATATTACATATATCATGGCAAGCATCAGTATCAAATATAGCATGAAAGATATCGGTGTCAAATACAGCATGGTAATATTGGTGTCAAATATTGTGTGCCGGTGTAAATACCAAGTGCCGGTGACATAAGTCATATATCAGGTGTAACATGCCAAGTGTCGGTTTAATTACTGTATATCGGTGTCATAAGTCGTAAGCATAACATGTCCAGGGTCGGGTAAATACCGAGTACAACATCATATATTAATTTACATAGCATGATATCATGTATTAAATTTACAGCAATAAATACTAAGCATGCTAACATATCCATATCTTAATTCCATGCTTAAAAATACAAGAGGGTTTATTTTTAAACGTATTAAAATACTCGCACAATGATAAAGTAGAGGTATGTCAAAAAGGAAACTGTACTCGCCTGAAACCGGGTAAAATAGCGGTTAAAATCCGGGGAATCAACGAACCGTTCAAGTATACCTCAAGCCCACAATATATATATTAAAATATATAATTATAAATATTTATATAAATTTTAGAGAGGGAAGGAGAGAGGAGAGAGAGACTTGTAGGAAAAAGGGAGGGAAAATGAGGTGTATTTTGAAATAAATTTGGGATTTAAAGGAGAGGGGTTAGTGGGTGTAAATATAGGAAAGTAGTTTAAAAAAGGAGGTGGGGGTATTTTTGGAAAGAGAGGGGAAGTTTGTTTTATTAGGGAAGAAATGAAAGAAAAAGGAAAGAAAGAAAGTAAGAAAGATAGAAAGAAAAGAAAAGAAAAGAAAAGAAGGAGGGGGGTGTGGGGGGGTGGCCGGCCGGCTACAGGCCGGCGGCGGCGCCGCCGGCGGGGAGGGGGTGGCAGCGCGCGCGGTGGAGGAGGAGGAAGGTGGGATTGTTGTTGTTGTTGTTGTTGATGGTGGTGATGGTGGTGGTGGTGGTGGTGGTTGTGGTGGTGGTGGTGGTGTTTGGTGGTGTTGGGATGTTAGAGGAGGTGGAGGAGGTGGTGATGGAGTAGTTGGAGGGGAGAATTTGGTGGTGGAGAGGAGGAATTTTGGAGGAGATGGAGATGGATGATGATGGGTTTTTGTTGAAATTGGAGGTGGAGGTGGTGGAATTTGGGGTTGTTGGAAGTGGAGGAGAGTTGTGGGGTGATGGGGGGGCGGTGGCGGCGGCTAGGGCGGCGCCGGAGGTGGTGGAGGTGGTGTGCGTGAGGGGTTTGGGAGGTTGAAGATGAAAATGAAAATGAAAGAATGGAGGTGGTTTAAGTGGAGAAGAAAAAGGAAAATAAATGGTAATTGAATTGATGAAAGGAGATGGAGTGGGGGGATTGGAGCTTAACCCATGCCCTGCAGCCTCTGCTACCTCTGCTGCCGCTGCTGCGTTCTCTTTGGCGTGGGGGAAGAGGTTGAGTGGAGGAGAAGAAAAGAAAAGAAGAAAAAGAAAGAAAATGAAAAGTAAATGAAAAAAAAATTAAAAGAAATGAAAAAAATAGTTAAAAATTTATAAATAAATATTTTATTAAATAATAAAGTTGATATAATATTCTGGAAGTAATAAGTAGAGGATTTGAGAGGTAAAAGCAAGAAAAAGAAATAACGGCAAATTTTATTAATATTTTAATAAGGCAAAAATTTGACTGTTTCAGAATCGTTCCGAAAAATTGTCAAAAATAGAAAGTGTTATTCTAAGATGTTTGGTGAAATTAGATTCGAAAAATATAGTGTAGTTTTCAAAATAAAAATCTTGGAATCTTCCAGCGATACCGGTCGACACCAGGATCGGTCAAATTTTGATAAATTTTGAAAAATCCCAAAAAATGTTTTTAGTTAGAAAATGATATTCTAAGATATACTGTGAAAACCGTTTTGAAAATTCAATCCCATTTGAAAACTAAAAATCCGGGAATCAGTCAGCGATGCCGACCGACATCGGTTTTGGAGATTTTGCAGAAAAATTTCAGAAAATTTCAGAAAATCATGAAAAATCTAAAATATTAGAAAACAGTCTCTGAAACTGAAAACGGTCCAATCGGACTATCAGAAAGTCAAATCGGGCTCTTGGCTGGTATCGGTTCCCCGGTCCGGGTCAGGGCTTACTCTGGGTCTGAAAATTCAGATCTGGTACTCAATAAACTAAGCAATCACAACTCAAAAATACATACAAGAATAAAATTAGCAATATGGTCGAAAAAATTTGGGACACGTATCTGGGTACGTATCCCGGGTACAGGGTACTACAATCTACCCACCTAACAAAAATTTCGTCCTCGAAATTTCTATAAGGAAAGAGATGAACATGGAAATGATGAATTGATAAGACAAGAATGGAGTACAAGAGAATATTACCACTCAAGGCTCAAACAGATGCGGGAAACGGTCACGAATGACGTCCTCCCGCTCCCAAGTTGCTTCTCCCGGACTATGCCTGTTCCATGAAACAAGCACCAACGGGATGGTCCGGTTCTTCAGGGTCTTGACACTTCTGTCCATAATAGCCATTGGTTGCTCAATATATGACAGATCCGGCTGCAACTCCAACTCTGAATGATCCAACACATGGCTCTCATCCCTGATGTATCTCCTCAACTGCGACACATGGAACACATTGTGCACTCCTTCCAGTGATGGTGGCAGTGCCAATCTGTAGGCCACTTCTCCCACTCGATCCAATATCTCAAACGGGCCTATATACCTCGGACTCAGCTTCCCACGTGCACCAAACCTGATCACTCCCTTGGTCGGAGATATCTTCAGAAACATATGCTCTCCCGCCTAGAACTCCAACGGTCTTCTATTGGAATCTGCCCAACTCTTCTGTCTGTCCTGGCTGCACGAAGGTGCTCTTGGATAATCCTGATCTTGTCCACTGCCTGTACTATCACATCTGGTCCCAAATGCCTTCTCTTACCAACTTCATCCCAACACAATGGTGATCTGCATCTCCTGCCGTATAGGGCTTCGAATGGAGCCATCCTGATGCTCGCCTGATAGCTATTATTGTAGGAAAACTCTGCCAAATGTAGATGATCTTCCCACGATCCCTTGAAGTCTATCATACAAGCTCTCAACATGTCTTCTAGGATCTGAATGGTTCGTTCGGACTGCCCATCTGTCTCAGGATGATAAGATGTGCTGAACTTCAGACGGGTCCCCAGACTCTCTTGAAGGCTCTCCCAGAAGTGAGATCTGAACCTCGTGTCTCTGTCCGACACAATACTGACTGGAACTCCATGCAGTCGAACAATCTCCCTCATGTACTTGTCTGCCAGAAGCTCTGTAGATTGTCCCACTCTGAAAGGTATGAAATGTGCTGACTTAGTGAGACGGTCAACAACCACCCATACTGCATTGTTCCCCTTTGGACTGCAGGGTAGAGCGGTGACAAAATCCATAGCAACATGCTCCCACTTCCATTCTGGTATTGGCAAAGGCTGTAATAATCCAGCTGGTCTCTGGTGTTCGGCCTTCACTTGCTGACACACTAGACACTTCGCCACATATTGTGCGATCTCCCTCTTCATCGCATTCCACCAGAAATGTTGCTTCAGATCCTGATACATCTTAGTTCCTCCAGGGTGTATAGAGTAAGCTGAGTTGTGGGCCTCAGCTAAGATCTTCTGTCTAATCTCCCCTTGAGGCACACAAATTCTACCCCTGAAATAAAGTGCACCATCAGGATGAATGCAAACATCTGACCTCAGCCCTGCTTCCACTTACTCTCTGAATTTCAGCAATCTAGGATCTTCTTTCTGAGCTTCTCTGATCTCTTCCATCAGTGTCGGCTGGATCTGGAATGCCATCAACTGCACGGATCCACTGGTCCTCCGAATCACCATCAAATCTAGCCGCTCCATCTCTCTGAGTAACTCCTTCTGCTGAGTGAGTATCATAACCATGTTGGCTCAGGTCTTCTACTCAGGGCATCTGGCACAACATTAACCTTGCCAGGATGGTACTGCAGATCTATGTCATAATCTGCCATCAGCTCAAGCCATCGCCTCTGCCTCATGTTCAACTCCTTCTGAGTGAAAATGTACTTCAGGCTCTTGTGATCTGTGTATATCAACACTCGGTCACCTAGCAGGTAATGCCTCTAAATTTTCAACGCAAAGATCACAGCTTCCAGCTCTAGATCATGCGTTGGGTAATTCTTCTCATGAGGCTTTAACTGCCTGGATGCATAAGCCACCACATGTCCATGCTGCATCAATACGCATTCAAGACCCTTCCCTGAAGCATCACAGTACACAACCATACCTCCAGTCCCTGAGGGTGTCTTCAAGATTGGAGCTGAAATCAACTTGTTCTTCAACTCCTCAAAAGCAGACGCACACTCCTCAGTCCATATGTACTTCTCTCCCTTCCTGGTCAGCTTGGTCAATGGAGCTGCAATCTTCGAGAAGTCCTGCATGAACCTTCGGTAATATCCAGCTAGTCCGATGAAGCTCCTGATCTCTGTCACAGACTTCGGGGTCGGCCAATCCTTCACCGCCTGAATCTTGCTGGGATCCACAGAGATTCCTTCCTTAGAAACAATATGGCCCAAGAATGCTATACTCTTCAGCCAGAACTCACACTTGCTAAGCTTGGCATGAAGCTGCTCAAGTCGGAGAGTCTGTAGCACAATCCTCAGATGCTCCGCATGCTCCTCTTCATTCTTGGAGTAGACCAGGATATCATCAATGAACACCAAAACAAACTTGTCCAGATAGGGTGAGAAGATCCTATTCATCAAGTCCATGAAGACTGCTGGGGCATTTGTAACTCCAAAGGGCATAACCAAGAACTCGTAATGACCATACCGAGTCCTGAATGCCGTCTTCTGGATATCCACCCTCAGTCCTTACTGAAATCTGCTAGCTCTCTTCTCCTCGTCGGCCACCATATATGGTGCAAACCGACTAAGCCTCAGAAATTCAGCGGCATATATATCCACTGACCGATTCCACTGCTGCAGCTGATGAACTGCTCCTCCATCTCCTTCTAAGCAGTTGCAGGGAAAAAATCTCTCGTAGAAGCCCTTCGAGAACTGGTCCCAAGAGATAGGCTTCTCCAGCCTCGCCTCTTCAGCAAGCCACCAAGTCCTCGCCACATCCTTCACCTGGATCTTGGCCACTTCTACTTGGTTCTCAGCAGGAATTCTAGCCGCCTTCAGGAGATCAGTCATATCGATCAACCATTGCTCCGCATCCAGGGGCTTCTCCGTGCCCGAGAACTCTGCCGGCTGCAACCTCCTGAAATCTGATATAGTTCCCGGCCTTTGCTCCCGAGGCGCAGTCAGCAATCCCTGCCGTAAGAGCTCAGTCTGCTGCTGTTGGCTATTGATCATCCCCTTGAGTAGCCTCATCATGTCGCTCTCCCCATTCGGACCTTCGCGGGAAGTGTTGGGACCGTTACGTGTCCCCCGTCTCTCCATATTCGAGCCGAGAGTTGAAAAGATGACAGAATATGAGATCAAGGGTGGATTTCAAGAAAGGAATAGATAACTTCGTACTTGTGATTGGAATGTATAACAAAGACTCGTGTGACTCAGCCGCAAATTAATTCAACATTAATTTGCAGACTGGCTGTACTGAAGGTGTGAGAGCCTAAGCTCTGATACCAACCTGTGGCGCCCCGATCCCGGCGGGTACGGAGACGCCACTGTGACGTACATACGCAGGGCGATGGTACCATCACGTATGTACGCTAAGCATCAATACAACACAACACATATATCGGAGTGCGAAAATACGTGGTATTATACATTCCAACATAATTTATACAAGTACTGAGTCATCACAAACAGTGATATAATATTACATCAATATTACATCACTAGATAATACAAAAGTAGACTGCACATGATACAACAGATAATAACTCACGAGCTAGAAAGGAGATCTCGCGAGCGGGGAGAAAAGACCGGACGGAGCTACTGCTGATCCGCCTGCTCCTCGAGGTAGGCCTGATCCCCAGCTGATGGGTCCACCTCGGTCCAAGTTGCTAAATCTGGACATGCAAATCCAGGGTTGTTAGGAAAAACCCAGCGAGTACAAGAAAAACCCAATGGTAAGTACAAATAATAGCAAGTGCATCATGACAAGTATAATGTACCCAAATCAATAAGCATGAATTAACCACAATGAATAGTGAATATGAAAATAACACTAATATTTATAAGGCATGAAATAGAAGCATGTATATCAGGCCAAGTGTCATGTAATCAAGTTAGGAATCATGGAGTAACTACAATAAATGACAAGTATGGAAATGACACAAATATGCACGAAGTCAATTTATTAATTTATTATTATTAACTCGTTCAATTTGTATGTTTGGTATATAACCGGTGCCATATACTTTCGCATACAAATCTAGCGAGGTTGGTTATTGAAAATTGATGGGGAGCGACGAACCATGTTTATAATGGGTCCTGTGCATGCCCGGGACAACGGTCCAGGATTATCCGGCACTGAACCGGAACGTACCGCTAGGCACCGGGATTTACTATATGCCCGAAGGTCTTATAATACACCCGAACAAGAATAGAGTGTCACCGTTCCCCACAGGATATACCTAGGGGATTATAGCACACCCGGACAGGCAGGCAAGGGGGTAGGGGTGCCAGTACACTCCTCGGAAACGCCTGGTGGCCTCCAGGTCGAATCCAACAGGAAGTTGTACAACATATGTATGGCCACCATAAACACAGAAGCTATATCGATACCCATCAATTTCTCCCATCCCGGTGTAAGTTGTTTACATATGACAGAGTCTCAAATAATAATGTTCACAGGGTGTCCACAAATGTACAATATCCATGACTATCCTATTACGGGGTCAACAGGAGTATAATACAGGAGTAATGTCAGGAGCCTCCCTATTTCAGGGGTTCAAGTATACAGGAGTACAGGAGCTCAGGAGTACCAAATATCTGGTAATAATAATATAATAATCATGTCATGTCCCCGTAACAGTATAGTCATGAATATGTCATATAATCAGGTATCAGGGGTGGTAATGTCTGGTCAAGAGTCATAATGTCAGGTCCAGGTATTTATACCACATGAAAGCATAGCATATACCGTATGTCAAGAACAGACGTCAAGTATCAAGTATCAGTGTCCAATGTCAAGTGATACGTGTAGCAAGACAAGTATCGGGGTCGGGTGTCACATGTCAAATATCAATATCAGGGTCACATATTACATATATCATGGCAAGCATCAGTATCAAATATAGCATGAAAGATATCGGTGTCAAATACAGCATGGTAATATTGGTGTCAAATATTGTGTGCCGGTGTAAATACCAAGTGCCGGTGACATAAGTCATATATCAGGTGTAACATGCTAAGTGTCGGTTTAATTACTGTATATCGGTGTCATAAGTCGTAAGCATAACATGTCCAGGGTCGGGTAAATACCGAGTACAACATCATATATTAATTTACATAGCATGATATCATGTATTAAATTTACAGCAATAAATACTAAGCATGCTAACATATCCATATCTTAATTCCATGCTTAAAAATACAAGAGGGTTTATTTTTAAACGTATTAAAATACTCGCACAATGATAAAGTAGAGGTATGTCAAAAAGGAAACTGTACTCGCCTGAAACCGGGTAAAATACCGGTTAAAATCCGGGGAATCAACGAACCGTTCAAGTATACCTCAAGCCCACAATATATATATTAAAATATATAATTATAAATATTTATATAAATTTTAGAGAGGGAAGGAGAGAGGAGAGAGAAACTTGTAGGAAAAAGGGAGGGAAAATGAGGTGTATTTTGAAATAAATTTGGGATTTAAAGGAGAGGGGTAGTGGGTGTAAATATAGGAAAGTAGTTTAAAAAAGGAGGTGGGGGTATTTTTGGAAAGAGAGGGGAAGTTTGTTTTATTAGGGAAGAAATGAAAGAAAAAGGAAAGAAAGAAAGTAAGAAAGATAGAAAGAAAAGAAAAGAAAAGAAGGAGGGGGTGTGGGGGGGGGGGGTGGCCGGCCGGCTGCAGGCCGGCGGCGGCGCCGCCGGCGGGGAGGGGGTGGCGGCGCGCGCGGTGGAGGAGGAGGAAGGTGGGATTGTTGTTGTTGTTGTTGTTGATGGTGGTGGTGGTGGTGGTGGTGGTGGTGTGGTGGTGGTGGTGATGTTTGGTGGTGTTGGGATGTTAGAGGAGGTGGAGGAGGTGGTGATGGAGTAGTTGGAGGGGAGAATTTGGTGGTGGAGAGGAGGAATTTTGGAAGAGATGGAGATGGATGATGATGGGTTTTTGTTGAAATTGGCGGTGGGGGTGGTGGAATTTGGGGTTGTTGGAAGTGGAGGAGAGTTGTGGAGTGATGGGGGGGGCGGTGGCGGCGGCTAGGGCGGCGCCGGAGGTGGTGGAGGTGGTGTGCGTGAGGGGTTTGGGAGGTTGAAGATGAAAATGAAAATGAAAGAATGGAGGTGGTTTAAGTGGAGAAGAAAAAGGAAAATAAATGGTAATTGAAATGATGAAAGGAGATGGAGTGGGGGGATTGGAGCTTAACCCATGCCCTGCAGCCTCTTCTACCTCTGCTGCCGCTGCTGCGTTCTCTTTGGCGTGGGGGAAGAGGTTGAGTGGAGGAGAAGAAAAGAAAAGAAGAAAAAGAAAGAAAATGAAAAGTAAATGAAAAAAAATTTAAAGAAATGAAAAAAATAGTTAAAAATTTATAAATAAATATTTTATTAAATAATAAAGTTGATATAATATTCTGGAAGTAATAAGTAGAGGATTTGAGAGGTAAAAGCAAGAAAAAGAAATAACGGCAAATTTTATTATTATTTTAATAAGGCGAAAATTTGACTGTTTCAGAATCGTTCCGAAAAAATTCTCAAAAATAGAAAGTATTATTCTAAGATGTTTGGTGAAATCGGATTTGAAAAATATAGTGTAGTTTTCAAAATAAAAATCCTGGAATCTTCGAGCGATACCGGTCGACACCAGGATCGGTCAAATTTTGATAAATTTTGAAAAATCTCAAAAAATGTTTTTAGTTAGAAAATGATATTCTAAGATATACTGTGAAAACCATTTTTGAAAATTCAATCCCATTTGAAAACTAAAAATCCGGGAATCAGTCAGCGATGCCGACCGACACCGGTTTTGGAGATTTTGCAGAAAAATTTCAGAAAGTTTCAGAAAATCATGAAAAATCTAAAATATTAGAAAACAGTCTCTGAAACTGAAAACGGTCCAATCGGACTATCAGAAAGTCAAATCGGGCTCTTGGTTGGTATCGGTTCCCGGTCCGGGTCAGGGCTTACTCTGGGTCTGAAAATTCAGATCTGGTACTCAATAAACTAAGCAATCACAACTCAAAAACACATACAAGAATAAAATTGAGCAATATGGTCGAAAAAATTTGGGACACGTATCTGGGTACGTATCCCGGGTACAGGGTGCTACACTATCTCTCATAAATTATCCACGGTTTATCATCCTCAGATGAACGGGCAAGTGGAAGTCACCAACAGACAAATTAAACTGATATTGGAGAAAATTGTCGGACAAAATCGTAAGGACTGGTCCATCAAACTCATTGATGCCTTATGGGCATATCGGACCGCCTACAAGACTGTCCTCGGTATGTCTCCATATCGAGTTGTATTTGAAAAACCCTGCTAGTTGCCCGTGGAGTTAGAGCACCGTGCTATGTGGGCATTAAAACAGCTGAATTAGGACTTAGACAAAGCCGGTGATTTGAGAAAGCTGCAGATATCCGAGTTAGAAGAGCTAAGAAATGATGCATATGATAACGCTCAGATATCTAAACATAGAGCTAAGCTTTTCCATGATAAATTAATTCATAGGAAAATTTTTGTCTCAGGACAAAAAGTTCTGTTATATAACTCTAGACTCCACCTTTTTCCTGGTAAACTGAAAACCAGGTGGTCAGGCCCATACGTCGTCCAGAATGTCTCTCCTTATGGTGCCATTTAAATTTTCGATCTTAAGAATGGCAACACTTTCACAGTCAATGGTCAACGCCTAAAGTCATTTTTCACCACCGAGTCTGAGTCACGCAACTTGAACTGGGTCTTTGTGACCCAGTCTATATGTGACCACGTCATTTTTCACTTTTGCCAGTGTCTCCTGTAAATCATTTTGGGACCTCCCTTGTAAATAAAATAAAGATAAAATAATAAAATAAATAAAATAATAAAAAATATTATTAATAATACAAATAAAAAAATGGACTTAGGTGCTAAATAGCATTTCTCTCTTCATACACTCCTTTTCCTTTTTAAATATCCTAGGGTTGTAAATTTCTAATTTCAACTTGGGTAATTTGGGGATTCCATCCTTCTCAGCCTCTTATTTATACTCTCCATCCCATATTCTTTTCCTTACCCTAGTTTTAACTCAAGATCTGAAACGCACACAGCCAGCGCCGCTCCCCAAATTTTTCTGAGCCTCTGTCTCCTCTACCCTGCCGCGTTTCCACGGTCTCTGCCGCGCACCCGCGGCCATCTGGAAGCATCTGGAGCGCCACCAAATTTCTCTGCTAACGCGGCAGTCTGAAGTCCCCCGATCTACCATCTACTCATCTGCTATCACTGCTGATTGCTCTCTACAATATTGTTTAAGTTTTACCCCCACGTAGTCCGGGGGAGGTTTGCATATCCCTTTCCATTGCTTCATATTATTCATCATGGCACCGTCAATTTTCGCTGAAAAATATTTTGCTAGGATTCTTAGAGATGTTAACGGGTATGGTCATGAATTTTTAGATCGTATTCGTGCATAGGATTGGTATGAATTGGTTTATGATAACTCAGATCACGAGGCTTACTATTGTCCTGAGCTCGTCAAGCTTTTCTACACTTCCATAGATCAACCTTTATCAATTTTGACACATACCAAATCTTAGTGCACTTGCCCACTGGGGACATTGTTATCACGCTTGCTCTGCTAGAGGAATTCACACATGTCCCTTGCAACCCACATCATCGCGACCCCCTTCCACTAATTGATTCCATGACTGTTATGGGGGCTCACTGTACAAAACAAGATAGGGGGCTCAAAGCCAGTACTACATTTCGAAACGTACATTGCGTTGGTCGCTGGATTCAATGCAACATATTAGGGCTTGACCACACAACCTCCTTCAACAGGCCGATGCTGCAAATCATTCACAACCTCATGACACGGCAGCACACTATATGTATTAACAAGACCATCTTTAATAGTATTATCACCAACTCCTCATGCACACGCGGGGCAAAGTACTCACACCCAGTTCTAATCACTCGTCTTTGTAGGACTTTCCTACCAGATGCTGTTTTTGACTCATATGATAGGGTTTCATTGTACCGGAAAGGGCTACTAGTGCTTATAACAGTTATCTTCATGCAGTCTGGACCCCTAGTGTCCAGTCCGAAGATGCCCCTTGGAGTCCTCTTCGGAGGAACTTTAGAGGAGGAGGATGAACCGGTCTTTTGGTAACAGGACCCCCAGCTGATTCACGTGCCTTCATGTCTACCATTTGGCGAGGCATGAAGAAGATATTTCGGGGACAGGTTAGACTACGCAAACAGGTTGAGGAGTAGACATCTCGTTTAGATCGCATTGAGGAGGGTCTGCGGCGTTCACAGTCGGCCAGACCTAGCACCACAGCTGGTCCAAGCCAAAGGAGGGGATGACACCTTTTCTTTACCTGTTCATGCATATATTTTATTGCATACATTGGGGACAATGCATGGGTATGGGGGTAGATACTAACATAGGATTTTTCTAGATTTTTTTTTTAGGATTTTCTTTTAGATTTTTAGATTTTTCTTTTCTTTTAACATAGGATTTTCTTTTAGATTTTTAGATTTTTCTTTTCTTTTATATATATAAAAAAATCTCTTTGATCCATTTTTTAAAAAAGAATTAACTTGATCTTAGGAATTAAGGATATTCTAAACTCAGATTTCTTAATATAAGTCGAAAAAAGAATTTTTGTTGGATCTTTAGGTTAAGAAAGAAAAGAATAGAAAAGATAGCTAGAGTTTGAATTTTTCCTAAGCACTTTATACATTTACATGTTGAGGGATTAATCAAGAACTTTGTAATTTTATTTACATCCATAAAGATAAAAAGATATATATAATATTAATCATATATAAAAACTTAATCACTAATTAAGCTGGTTAGTTGTGCCTTGAGAAGCATGGCCAGTCACGCCTAAAGGTGGTTGAGTCCTTAGCATTTGTGGCCTAGTTTACTTGAGTCCTTGGACCTTAGGGATTTATCTTCATCTGGTGCCCTAAGACCATCTGGTATGGGAGTCATCGATAAAGGCTCGCTACATGGGTAAATTAGAAAGCCTAATGAAGCTAAGAGAAGTAAATATATAATAAACATATATATATATATATATATATTAAAAAAAAAGAGAAAAAATATTATTATATATATGTAAATAAATGAACTTAAGTCTAAGAAAAATTCATCGTGCATATAGATGTATATATGTTAGGCTTGATACAAAATCTAGCTTTCTCTCTATTCTTGAAAACTTAACCTAAGTTGAAAACAAGACTTCAAATGGAAACTTATAAAAAGAAGGAAAAGTTTAGGGTAACTCGAAACCAATAGATCACCAAAATTCTTGAAAAAAAAAGGATCATAATTTTTTTCTTCCTTTCTTTTCACTAACATTTTTTTCTTCTTTCGGATTTTGTGGGTGCAATCCGCTAAAAACCCTTAGGAGACAACACTCCTCCTCTAGGGTAACCTAGAGGTTTAACGGCTTGTTACACGAGCTCAGTGCAATCGTGTCACCTACGAAAGTGGTGTAACATTTAGTTAGGATTTTTTTTTCTCTTTTCTCATTTTGCTCGGGGACAGCAAAAGATAGGTATGGGGTGTGATTGGAGTTAATTTATGCATCATTTTATACCACCATACTATGCTTTATGTGATTAAATATGGGATTTTTATTGCTTTTTCTCTCTTTTTTCAGGTCCAACAATTAATGGAGAAGGAGGCCCAACAATTATGATTTTTAAAGGAATTTAGGAGTAATTTATAAGCCCACAAGAAGAAAGCCCAGATCTGGATTGATCCAAGCATATTCTCCACTTTCTAAAAGATTCAGCTAGGCACACGAGCGATAACAGAATGGCAGAAAATTCGCTGGCGCAACGGCCAAGATTCTGCCGCGGAAACGCGGCTTTGGCCGTGGATCCGCGGCAGTCCTTTTGCCGTTGATCAAGCGTTTGATTCAACGGCTGTGGTGGGAAGGCCTCGTCTCCTGAAGGCTATAAATAGACCCCTAGGGCCTCTGTAATGGGAGAGGAGAGAATAACAATCTTTTGTTAGGGAAATTATTAGGATTTCTCTATGTTTTCTTTAATCTCTTATGTAATTTTCCTTTTCTTCTTCTAGAATCCAGGAAAGAGAGAGTGAGGGTGAGAAATCTTTGTAATTAGAGAAGGTGACAACTCAATACAAGGATTAATCTTTCATTCTTCCAATCTTTTCTTATTCTAGTGCATTTTCTTCTTCAAGCTTTTACCTTCTTGTTTTTACTTTCTACAATGAATTGTTGCTTGTTCTTTATTTCCATATCTAGCTAACTCATTAACATAACTTACTAACTTCTAACTCTACTAACTACTAACTCTTGGGTGATTGCTAACTCATATGAATCATTGGATGCTTTATTTTTAGCCTTGCAATTTACAAGTCTCTTTTATCCCCAATGAAGATGAGTTATTTTCCATTCTTAGCAAATGCTTTGTTCCCCTTCCATATAATTCATGTGAGCCTCACTTAGAGCCTTGTCTTTAGAACAAGTGCCTTGATGGAACATGAAGATGGATCATTTCATTATGCTAATGATTAATGTTCAAGTTTCTTATTTCATGCTAGTTTGGTTATAGCTTTGATGAACTAATGAATCTTGCATTTTTGCTTAGCATACCTAAGATTGACTATCCTTATTCCATTATTGAAAATCTATTTAGGGAACTGATGATTCAAGGAGGTAACTAGCCAAGCCTAGATGAGAAAACATTTTCGATATGGGACAATACATTGACTTGACAAAGTAAGACATATCATTACCGATGAATCAATATGAGGCATGCATCACCCAATAAGAGTAGTAACTTAGTAGATTAGAATGTTAGTTAGTCATGGCGTTTCTTTCTATCGTACTTCAAAAACCCTTTTCTTAAAGATACTCTCTTTACAAATATTTCCGTTTTCCTTCCATCTTTCTTTTCGTTTCTCCCTTTTATCTCCAAAACCCACAGAGATTTCTCCCTTACTTTCTACATCTTTTTGTTTTTCATTTCTTAAACAAAGAAGAACTTTCATTTTTATTCTCGAAATCTCAATATAAAAATCTTGAATGCTTCTATTGCTAACCCTCCCTGCGGATACGAACCGTCATAGCTTGTGCTACGAACGGTGATTCAGAAGGAGTAAAGTAAACCTACATATAAGTTCAGAGTTTTTGAGCATCAGTACACGAACATCAACGGTTTACTCTAAACCCTCTCTCAATACAATTAATCCCCTTACGATCATATGGCTAATCTAATGACAAATGATGCGGAATTAAAAATTAAATTGTAACACACTATGTGTAACCAAAGGGTGTAGCTGAATTCCTGGTGAAGGGCTCTTAACTAACTCCTCTAGATTCCTCTAAATAAGAGTCGAGGTTCTATTTGAAGCTCTCTTAGTTCAATACAAGTATGGGCACACAACCAATACCAAGCATATATGCATGATATGAAAAATATGATATAATGCAAGGTATAAAAGAGAGAGTTTAAAGATAGTGGATCAAACGCAAACACCGAGATATGTTTCAAGGTTCGAGCCACTACTTTACGTCTCGGCCTTCACACAGAAGGATTTTCACTGTACGTCCACACAGGGCTTCCCACACAGGGAACCTCCAATGAGGATTTGGCAAATACAAACTAGGAGTACCCAACTCCTCTCTCCAACAACACAACCACCTTTACACAAGAGGCTAGGCTCAAAGCCAAAACAACAATCACCTCACACAAGAGGGATAAGACACTAAGCCAAACAACCACAATCACTGATTAGTCTCTAATTTTGCATAATTTTTATCACATCTTCACATTTATTTCATATTAAATTCTGCTAATAAAGCTTTGCTTGCTTGATTCTAGGTCCATGGTGTGCAATGAAGAAGAAGACCCTAAATTACTATTTAATTGGTAATTAAAGGCCTATTAAGATAGCCATTGACCTAAGAGGCTGATTCTGTCAAAACTAGGGGCTGCAAACACAAAACCGGGCACAGGGCCAATGGACGCGTTTGCCGTGACCGTACGGCCGCGGCGCGCGCCGCGCTTCGGGCCAGGTTTATCCCCTGGCCCCCTGTTCCCCTGGTGCCTATAAATACCCCCTTGGGGTTCCAGAGTTGGAGATATATAGAGTTAGGAGTAGTTTTCATTCCATGTTGTAATTTAGGATAGTTTAGTTTAGGTTAGTTCTTCTTCCTCCATTGTATTTTTCATTTTGTAGATCTTGTAATAGGGAGAGAGAGTGGTATATGCTTGGAATGCAAGAGTGCTTCTAATAGAAGGTGACAATCTATGAAAGGTGCTCTCTTTACCTCTCTATATTTTTCTTCTCTCTAAATCTCTTTTACATGTGTAGCTAACTTTTCTCTCATGGCAACTAACTACTAACCACTAACTTACTAACTTCTTTTTTGATAATCCACATGAATCTAATAGCCTCGGTTTGGCCTTGCTCTTCCAAGAGCAATTGATGGCTCATGATGATGGATCTAACACTCTAACTTCCTAACCACTAACAAGCTAACATTACTATACTCCACGCTTACTTTTCTATAGTATTGATGGTTTAAGTGTAGCTTGCACTTGTTTGATGAGTTGGGTTGTGATGAGTTACATATGGGTCATGCTTTGAATCGCTCTTGAACTAATGACTAGTGATGGCCAATGATACATGTGAGACAACTATCACTACGAGGTTAGCATGTTGGTGGAGTCATTAGTAGTTAGTGCCATGAGTTTTCGTTCTTTTTCACTTTGTTTTAGAAATACAACAAAAACCACAAATACATTCTTTTCAATGTTTCCCACTTCTTCGTATTTCACCGTACCTCTCTTTTCATTCTTTGCTTTCTTTTCTTTTGATTATTTAAAACTTTGAAGAACTTTTAACATACATGTGAATCAATCGGTAAAGCTTCTATCACCTCTCGTCCTTGTGGATTCGACTCGTTTTAGCCTCTATGCTATAACGGAAGTATCGAGGAAGCCAAAGCACACACACTTTAAATCTTGATTTCAAAACATACACTTTTTGTGTGCGATTTTTCCCCGATCAATCACCTCTAAACTTAGAGGGATACCAACAAACCAAAACTCAACCTCCACAATCACCTCTACGCTATAAGGATGAACACAAACTCAAAACAAAGAGGATTACAACACTTGGTGGTCTCAACAAACCACAAACCAATTTTTCTCACAAAACAAGATCCTATAGATAGGATAGATACGATAGCTCTAGTTTGAGAAAACAAGGTGTTTGGAATAAAGAAAAACAATTGAGAAAATCTCCAAACAGATATTGAAATCAAGATTAAAACCAATTCCCAAAAGACTCTCTTTTCTTTGAAATATTCCAACCCTTGAAAACGAATAAAGATAAATCTTTTAACTAAAAACTCTTTAAAAACTTCTTGCTAAACCACTGAAATGATAGAAATTTTAGCTCTCAAACACCATATCCAAAACAGCCCAAGAGGGGGGCTATTTATAACCCCTCAAGAAATTTACCCATTGGCAGGAGGAAAGGGCAAAATTGCCTTTTCGGTCGACCGGTGCAACGATAATATTTATGACCCAACCCTCCGGTCGACCACCCGGTCGACCGTGCAAAGCCATCGATCGACCGCCCAGTCGACTGGCCAGCACCCGAGTGGGGTGCTTTTAATTGGTCGACTGTGTGGTCGACCGGCCGTTGTGGCTGGCCTTTGTGCACGTCTCGTGCACATCGATCGACCGTTTCAGTCGACCGGCTCGGTCGACCGCCAGTCAGTCTGGCTGGGATTTTTAGGATGAAAAAACGTGTCTTTTTAATACCATTTAAATCTCATAAAAACACATAAATTTCACAAAAATAAGTTCTTATAAGATCTTTGAATACCAAACATGTGTGATCTAAAATCCACACATACTCCAAACTATTTGAACCATTTTTGTGATATAGAAATTTGGCTTAAACACAAAATTCGTATTTTCCAAAAATTAGATTTTTGAAATGAAAAATTGTTTTCCCAAAACTCACATGGATACAAAAACATGATATTGAATAAATTTGAAGCATGTTGTATATAGATAGAATCCAATATACATATAAGATATATATCTATGTTTTTGATATGAAATCCAAAATAGGTTTTGTTTAAAAACAAAACTCCAAACACATGAATAGGATTATCAAAATAAGTTTTTCTAAGTAGATGAAGCATAGATGTATATAGATTAAATCTAATTTACATTAAACCATATAAACTTGTTTTGATTCTATCTATTCATGAAAACATATATTTGAACTTGAAATTCAAATTCGGTTAAACCGAAAACTAAAACCAATAAACTTGTGTGTGTATGTGAACTTGAGCATATCAATACTAGCTATCTTTACACAAGATCTAAACATACTAAACACAAACTAAAGTCTTCTTATCTCCAAGCCGACTCGATCCAAACACGATCCAACGAGCTTGACTCCAATCGAGGGTTAGATGCGATCTTGAAGCACGAGCTCTTGAATCAATATGTGTTAGCTCCAAAACTCCTTTGTTGAAGCTAATCACCTACTAAGATCTTTATCAAATATTTGAGACTAATTGAACACAAGATCATTAGTAATATAACTATATGAGTTAATTATCATTAAAACTAGAGTGATGGGCCCTTGAGCTAACAATCTCCCCCCTTTTTGATGATGACAAAACTCATGAAGTTATATATGCATGGATTAAAGTTAAGCTTCATAGAAGTCCCACTTAACTCATGCATAGTAATAAACAATAAATATATTCAATGAATGCATAAATCAAACAACACATATATGCATAAATGAACATGCATAGACTCGCCAAATTCTTTAATCTTGCATATAAAACTCTTCAAATCCTTCTCACCCTTTTTGTCAATTCATCAACAAAGAGGCGAAAACAAATCAATCAATAAAGTTATATATCGAAACATTATGATACCAATTTATAATACCAATTAAAAATAAACAAAAATTTTTAAGATACAAAAAGATACCAATTGAAAATAAACAAAAATATCTTATTTTTGATACCAATTGAAAATATCTTGTAAATTTTTGATACCAATAGAAAATGAAACATTTGTACGTTTTTGATACCAATTAAAATACATATTGTAAATTTTGATACCAATTGAAAGTAAAAACCAAATTTTTAGGTAAACACAACTCATTTTGTAATAAGGATATCATATTGAGAATAATACCAATTTAAGATTTTTGATACTAATATTAAAAATGTTAGCATATACCAAAATAAAGTATTTTTCATCATAAAGAATGGGAGTAGGATACCAATTGAAAATAAAATCGATTGAAAGACAAAACATGAATTTTCCTCCCCCTTTATGAAATACTAATAAAAACAATGCATAAGCTTGTATAAGATACCAATTGAAAAATAATTGACATTAAGGAGTAAATCAAGTTTAGTATAAACATAATTTGTGCTTTAAGATGTAAAGATATTATAAGCACAATCAAATCATATATATATATATATATATATATGTATGAAAATGTAAATACCAATCGAAATTGATACTATTTGAAGTTTGAAGCATGTATATATAGAAAACACAAATATGAGTATATAAACATAAAAATATCAATTGTGATACCAATTGAAAAAATAATGAGGATCAATTGTATAACTCATACCTACCACCATTTTTATTCATATGTTTAAATAGATTTTCAATAAGAGCATACAAGGCATGGTCGCCCATCCAGCTGCCCTTTGAAGGTAAGGGTTTTCAAAAATAGGATTTGAAAATAATTTTAACATATTTAAAAACTCTACCAAAATGAAGAATAACGCCACAAGTTTTATTATAATCTTGTAAATTAGTACGAAGTCCTTTAAGTAAGGAATAAAACATGAAAAATGTGAAAATTTAATTTTCATCAAAATAATACAAACTCAAGGTATATGTATGTTTTGTCTAAACTAGAAGTATACATATATATCCCAAACATAAATGAGTCCATAATAATAATTTGCATGAAAAGCAAGTGACTCTAGGATAGACATGTATATCTAAAGTTTTGGCAAGATTTACATATACATGAAGCAAAACACATTATCATGGAAAACATGTACAAAATAGGGAATACAAGTTGAAATGTAAGAATCATCAAAACTAGACTATACTAGTACATGTAATGAGTACAAATGAGCAACATAGCACAAACATATAATAATCAAATGTGACTCACTAGTTGTACAAGTATATACACAAGTTTTAATGAAAACTACATCTAAACATGTAATCAAAACCATGAAGTGCAGAACCATAAATAAACATGATCATTAAGGTAAATGCACGTGTTTTAGAGTTATGATATGCACAATAGCTAAACTAAAGTGAGAATACAAAAATATAAGTCCATATAAATATGGATATATCTCAAATACTACATATGTATATCACAAGTCTAATAAGCATGGCATTTAATATAATAATCATGAAAAATCAAAGCATGCTAAAAATCAATAATATGAAAGTATGTAAACTAAATGAGAGTTAGAATAGTTACCAAAACCATTAGGGCTAATATCTAAATCTCCAAACCATGGTGATCCTCCCACCAAACTTCATCGAAGGTGATGCATCCAAAGTAGGGTCCATCAAGCTCAACGCATCCACCATCAAGGCACTAATACCTCTCACGTCATGTGAGAGCCCACACCTATATCAAATAAAATAGGAGTGAATTTTGGTAGCCATACCTTTGTGGGTCCATAGGGGTTAGCACCTTTCCTAACCCAAACAAACTTGTTTGCAAAATTTGAATCATTTAATCTATCATAACAAAATTTTACAAGGTGGCCCTTACGTCCACAATGTGTACAAGTGTACACATGAGCATACATAAAATCATGTGTGTGTGCATGAGAAGCATGTGTATGTCATGGTTTGTGTGCATGCATAGGTGGAGTATGTTTCTTTCGAAGCATAGATTCTAAACGTGTGTGGTTTATGGCACATTGGCTTAAAGTGGAGCCCAAACAATCAACACTCTTCTTTAAAACACATATATCATTTTTAATATTTGAAGAAGAAGTGGAGCATGCAATACGTACACTAGATGATGAAGCATGGCAAATATGTGAATCTAAATCATTTATTTATTTTCATTAGAAATCAAATCCAATTCTTTTGAAATTGAAGCAATTTTATTTTTTAAAGCAATATCAAGTTTTGGAGATAAAATCTCATTATTCTTCAAAACATCATTACAATAATTTTTGTTTTTCAAAATTTTGTTTTCATTAAAAAAAGGTCGAGTTGGGATTTCAATGAGTCCCTCTCATTTGAAATCTCATCCCTCTCTTGCAAAGCCATATTAAGTTTTGAAAATAAATTCTTATTTTCTTCTTTCATTTTAAAAGTTTTCTTTTTCAAAAGTTTGTATTTTTCTAATAAGTTTTCACAAACAATAGACAGCTCTTTATTTAATGCATCAACATCAACATAATCATTACCTGAAGAATTAGCACAATCATCTAGATGAGTTTCCGAATGTACCTCAAGGGAGTCATTCCCTTGGACCATGTAGCAAGCATCGTCGGACTCATCTCCACTAGATTCTTTCTCCATGTATTTTGTCGTTTGTAGCTTGGGAGAGGTCAAAGTGTTCCACATTGCAAAAGCGGAATCACAATGAGAAACCATACATGAATATTCTTTGCTTAATGTTTGTTTTAATGCATCTAGGGCTTTTGCATTGGCTTCTATGTACTTGTCATTATCAAAATGTGATTTCTTGGTAGTGGAAAGATAGACATACAAACCTACAACTTTTAAATAAGCACTCATCCTAATCTTCCATATATCGATGTTAGAAACATCAAACATAGGAGGGGCAAGGTAATCCATGAGTGTAAAACTATATGTGTGCAAATGCAAATGTAGATTAGCTAACCAAGATCTCACTCCTAGGTGGTTAAACCTAATATCCAGAGCGTAGCTCTGATACAAATTGAAAATACACCTAGAGGGGGTGAATAGGTATATGGCTAATCTAATGACAAATGGTGTGGAATTAAAAATTAAATTGTAACACACTATGTGTAACCAAAGAGTGTAGCCGAATTCCTGGTGAAGGGATCTGAACTAACTCCTCTAGATTCATCTAAATAAGAGTTGAGGTGCTATTTGAGGCTCTCTTGGTTCAACACAAGTATGAGCATACAAAAACAATACCAAGCATATATATATGAATATGAAAAATATGAAATAATGCAAGGTATAAAATAGAGAGTTTAGAGATAGTGGATCAAACACAAATACCGAGATATATTTTGAGGCTCGACCCACTGTTCTACGTCCCCGCCTTCACACAGAAGGATTTCCACTATACGTCCACACAGGACTTCTCACACCGGGAACCTCCACTGAGAATTTGACAAATACAAATTAGACGTACACAACTCCTCTCTACAACAACACAACCACCTCTAGACAAGAGGCTAGGTGATCAAGGGAAAACCGCGCACAAAATGTGTATGTTTTGAAATCGAGATTTAAATTGTGTGTGCTTTGGCTTCCTTGATACTTCCATTATAGCATAGAGGCTAAAACGAGTCGAATCCAAAAGGATGGGAGGCGATAGAAGCTTTACCGGTTGATTCACGTTGGTATTAAAGATTCTTCAAAGTTTGAAAGAATGAAAAGAAAGGAAAAGAAAGAATGAAAAAGCGAAGAGTACGGTGAAATACGAAGAAGTGAAAAACATAGAAAAGAATGATTTTTGTATATCTAAAATAAAGTTAAAGAGAAAGAAAACTCACGGCTATTAACTACTAATGACTCCACCAACATGCTAACCTCTTAGTGATAGTTGCCTCACATGTATCATGGACCATCACTAGTCACTGGTTCAAGAGCTATTCAAAGCATGACCCATATGTAACTCATCACAACCCAACTCAACAAAACAAGAGCAAACTACACTTAAATCATCAAAACTCAATAAGAGCAAGCATGAAGTAAAGTAATGTTAGCTTGTTAGTGGTTAGGAAGTGTGAGAGTGTTAGATCCATCATCATGAGCCATCAATGGCTCTTGCAAGAGCATGGCCAAATCGAGGCTATTAGATTCATGTGGATTATCAAATAAGAAGTTAGACTAGTTAGTGGTTAGTAGTTAGTTGCCATGAGATAAAAGTTAGCTACATATATAAAAGGAAGTAGAGAGAAAACAAAGAGAGGTAAAGAGAGAACCTTTCATAGCTTGTCACCTTCTATTACAAGCACTCTTGCACACAAAAAGTGTATGTTTTGAAATCGAGCTTTAAAGTGTGTGTGCTTTGGCTTCCTTGATACTTCCGTTATAGCATAGAGGTTAAAACGAGTCGAATCCATAAGGTCGGGAGGCAATAGAATCTTTACCGGTTGATTCACGTGTGTGTTAAAGATTCTTCAAAGTTTGAAAGAATGAAAAGAAAGGAAAAGAATGAATGAAAAAGAGAAGAGTACAGTGAAATACGAAGAAGTAGGAAACATAGAAAAGAATGATTATTATGATTTTTGTATATCTAAAACAAAGTGAAAGAGAAAGAAAACTCAAGGCTACTAACTACTAATGACTTCACCAACATGCTAAACTTTTAGTGATAGTTGCCTCATATGTATCATTGGCCATCACTAGTTCTTAGTTCAAGAGCTATTCAAAGTATGACCCATATGTAACTCATCACAACCCAACTCAATAAAACAAGAGCAAGCTACACTTAAATCATCAAAATCCAATAAGAGCAAGCATGAAGTAAAGTAATGTTAGCTTGTTAGTGGTTAGGAAGTGAGAGTGTTAGATCCATCATCATGAGCCATCAATGGCTCTTGTAAGAGCAAGACCAAATCGAAGCTATTAGATTCATGTGGATTATCAAATAAGAAGTTAGACTAGTTGGTGGTTAGTAGTTAGTTGCCATGAGATAAAAGTTAGCTACACATGTAAAAGAAAGTAGAGAGAAAATAAAGAGAGGTAAAGAGAGAACCTTTCATAGTTTGTCACCTTCTATTACAAGCACTCTTGCATTCAACTCATGTATAACTCTCTCCTCTAATACAAGATTTAAAGGAAATAAAAAATACAAAGAAGAAGAAGAAAAAAAACTACACTACACTACCGTAAACTACAAAATGAAAATGAGAACTAATCTAAACCTTGCATATCTCCAACTCTGGAACCCAAGGGGTTATTTATAGCCACCAAGGAAGAGGGGAGCCTGGGGACAAACCCTGGCCCAAAATGCAGCCGCGGCCTATGACCGCGCGCGTAGCGCTTCTGCTCCCGGTTTCTAGTTTTGGACCCCTGGTTTTGACAGAATCAGCCTTCTAGGTCAATGGCTATCTTAATACGCTTTTAATCACCAATTAAATGGTAATGAGGATTATTTTATTTTTATCCATCATTTTAGGTGTGAATAATCATGCTTCCTGAGGCATAATTACCCAACTTCAATAAGTGATTTTTATTATCATAAATATATATATATATATATATATATATATATATATATATATATATATATATATATATATATGACATTTTCAGTCTTTGTTTCAATCCCAAAAATTGTGTAAGTGTGGAGTGCATAACTCTAAGTCAAAAAATTCAAGATTAAATTATCTTTTCAATTTTACTTTCTTATCCTAAAATTTAAAGAAGATCTATTATTTTGACTCGGTTTAAAATTTCATAATTTTAGGTCTTCCTAATTCCTAAGCTAATCTTAATTTTCTTAAAATAAATCAAAACTATTTATCTTGTTTCAAAAAGTTTTGTAAAAAGAAAAGAAAGGAGTTTTTATATAAAAGATTTTTTTAATTAAAAAGTGTAAAAGAAAGAAAATGTAAAACTAATTATGTTAGTAAACCCTCCCCCACATTTATCTCATCATTGTCCTCAATGCATCGTGAATGTGTATATACATGAAACAAATGAGAAGGGGAGGAAGATTACCTCAAGGGGTGGCTCTGGTGGTGGCTTGACGGGGCCAAGCGTTGCTACCCAATCAAGATATCGTGGATCTTGCAGAAACCCACCAATGACCTCTCTAACATGACCCAATAAAAGAATGATTGATTGAAGGGTCTTATTTAAATATTTATTCCCATCTAATTTTCAATTTTCAAAAATAATTACGGAGTCATTTTTGTTAACATTCTTGTCCAACAATGAAGTATGTTTTTGGCAATGATGGACTTGGACTCAAAGGGATCAGGAATAAAAACCGATACTGACTCGAAAATTTGACTCAGATCAAGTCGAGAGTCAATAATGAGAGTCGAAATTGGTTCAAAAATAAGGTGCAAACGAAAGAATTGATATTCACACACTTTCCCCATGAATAAAGTGTGATCATGAGAGATTGGTGATTCCATTTCACGGTGTACTGGTACAAAATTCAATATTGACTCCGGTATAGAGAAAAAAATCTGATAAAAATACTGGAGTAATTATTGAATCAAAAAGTGAAATGGAATTACTAACATGAGGTTCAGGATCACATTCAGGTTCGATTTCAATTTCAGGAAAGGGATAACTTGCCAAATTGTCCACGCGATTTTCATAACTTGGAGTGTGGTCAAGTTCAAATGTATGTTCTGAAATTGAATCTGGATTTCCAAAATGACATGATTCATGGGTCCAATCAGTAGAGTTAGGGATATAAGGATCGGTCAAAGGTTGACAAGAAAGAGTTCCCTCGCTCTCATTGATCAATTCGCTCATAAGTGTGTCTAATCTACTGATAGACCGTGTAACAGAATTTGGATTCGGAATCATGTCTTCGATACTCTTTGCAATTGGTTCTTGAAAAAATGAGTATGGAAGTTGATTTTAGAAATTATGGTGAATTTGTGAGTCCATCGTATTGTGATCTGACTCACGCAAGGGTTTCATACTCAAGTCCAATATTGATGGTTGTTTATTTTGAATCGATAAGACTGGAAAAGATGAGTAGGACTCTTGAAAATTTAGTTGAGATGATGAGTCCAACATGTTTTGCATTCTTTCACAAAAGACCTCCAAACGCTTTTCTAACTCAAATTCTTCTTCAATTGGATGCTCTAGAAAAAGAGTGTGTGGAGTTTGAGGTGGGAAGGATTGTGAATTAAGCAAATTTGGCATTTGTTGTAGGGACTTTTCCATACTCTTTTTCAAATCAGATTTTTCTTCAGTTGGTAGAATAGGAAAATGAGTATATGAATCAAAATCAGGGAATGAACTTTGTGAAAATTGTGGACAAGGTGGTTGAAAATTTGGCTCGGGGGAGGTGAATCCCCATTGACTCTGTGAAGAGTTGAAATTATTTTAAAAATTATAGTTATATGATTGAGGATATGGGTCATATTGAGTCGGATAATCCTAACTCGGCATATATGGTTGGTTCATGTCGTACATAGCCGGGTTGGAGTTATCCGAGTCAAATGAGATCGGAGTGAAATATGGATTCATATTATGATTGAAAGAATTATTGTTGTTAAAATCTATTTCATAATATACAAAAAAGAAAAACAAACAAACAAACAAAGATAAAGAAAAAGAAAACAAGCCTATGCTAGGGTTGACTTAGACCTAAACGACTCTTAACTGGTTAGATTGTTTACGGGGGTATATTGTTAGAAGCTGACCACGAGTTAATCGACTAGGTAGGGGCAAGATCAGTGGGAGGTATCCGTGTCGGAGCAACGGGCCCAATTATGCCAAACCACTGTTCTTCAAAGTTTCGCCTCTCAATCCCCAACTTTAGACACCGATTTGATAAGAGTCAACTTCTAACAACTTTCCCCTTAGATCAATCTCTTAAATGAGTCTGAGATGTCTCTAGGGGCCAATGTCTAGTAAATTTTACTAAGGCTTGCGTTGTGTGAGTGGGGAGGTGATTTTTGAGTCAAGAGAGGGTAATGACTTCCCCACCTTATGTTGTCTTGGGTTTTACCTTTAAATTTAATTTGTGCAAGTGTGCAATATAGATAAGATGAAAACAAAAAAGCGAGTAAATCACTGAAGTGTTTGTCCTAACTATATGCAATGTAATATGTACACCTCCTGTAAGATCACAACAATACAAGAATAAAATACAGTATGCTGGAATGAAAATTGACACGTGCCTAGATGCAAATGTCTAAACCATTTTAAAGCATCCAATTACCGTATTTTAATTCTTAAAATTATTTACAGTGTACAGGTATTATAAAAAAATTTAGCAGCAGAGTATAAGAATATACAAGAGGTTACCCGACCACACACACAAGAGCAAGTGTGGACTTCTGCAACGCTAAAAATTTAACCTGCCACCAAAATAAAGAAGAAAGGTTAACAAGAACGTGAAATCAAACCGTCCCCATCCCTGGCAATAGCGCTAAAATTTGATCGAGGGAAAATCACGCACAAAAAGTGTATGTTTTGAAATCAAGATTTAAAGTGTGTGTGCTTTGGCTTCCTCGATACTTCCATTATAGCATAGAGGCTAAAACGAGTCGAATCCACAAGGACAGGAGGCGACAAAAGCTTTACCGGTTGATTCACTTGTGTGTTAAAGATTCTTCAAAGTTTGAAAGAATGAATAGAAAGGAAAAGAAAGAATGAAAAAGAGAAGAGTACGGTGAAATACGAAGAAGTGGGAAACATAGAAAAGAATGATTTTTGTGATTTTTGTATATCTAAAAAAAAGTGAAAGAGAAAGAAAACTCACGGCTACTAACTAATAATAACTCCACCAACATGCTAACCTCTTAGTGATAGTTTCCTCAAATGTATCATTGGCCATTACTAGTCCTTGGTTCAAGAGCTATTCAAACCATGACCCATATGTAACTCATCACAACCCAACTCAACAAAACAAGAGCAAGCTACACTTAAATCATCAAACCCAATAAGAGCAAGCATGAAGTAAAGTAATATTAGCTTATTAGTGGTTAGGAAGTGAGAGTGTTAGATCCATCATCATGAGCCATTAATGGCTCCTACAAGAGCAAGGCCAAATCGAGGCTATTAGATTCATGTGGATTATCAAATAAGAAGTTAGACTAGTTAGTGGTTAGTAGTTAGTTACCTGAGATAAAAGTTAGCTACACATGTAAAAGGAAGTAGAGAGAAAACAAAGAGAGGTAAAGAGAGAACCTTTCATAGCTTGTAACCTTCTATTACAAGCACTCTTGCACACAAAAAGTTTATGTTTTGAATTCGAGATTTAAAGTGTGTGTGCTTTGGCTTCCTCGATACTTTCATTACAGCATAGAGGCTAAAACGAGTCGAATCCACAAGGACGGAAAGTGATAGAAGCTTTCTTGGTTGATTCACGTGTGTGTTAAAGATTCTTCAAAGTTTGAAAGAATGAAAAGAAAGGAAAAGAAAGAATGAAAAAGAGAAGAGTTCGGTGAAATACGAAGAAGTGGGAAACATAGAAAAGAATGATTATTGTGATTTTTGTATATCTAAAACAAAGTGAAAGAGAAAGAAAACTCACGGCTACTAACTACTAATGACTCCACTAATATGCTAACCTCTTAGTGATAGTTGCCTCATATGTATCATTGGCATCACTAGTCCTTGGTTCAAGAGCTATCCAAAGCATGACCCATATGTAACTCATCACAATCCAACTCAACAAAACAAGAGCAAGCTACACTTAAATCATCAAAACCCAATAAGAGCAAGCATGAAGTAAAGCAATGTCAGCTTGTTAGTGGTTAGGAAGTGAGAGTGTTAGATCCATCATCTTGAGCCATCAATGGCTCTTGCTAGACCAAGGCCAATTCGAGGCTATTAGATTCATGTGGATTATCAAATAAGAAGTTAGACTAGTTGGTGGTTAGTAGTTAGTTGCCATGAGATAAAAGTTAGCTACACATGAAAAAGGAAGTAGAGAGAAAACAAAGAGAGGTAAAGAGAGAACCTTTCATAACTTGTCACCTTCTATTACAAGCACTCTTGCACACAAAAAGTGTATGTTTTGAAATCAAGAGTTAAAATGTGTGTGCTTTGGCTTCCTCGATACTTCCGTTATAGCATAGAGGCTAAAACGAGTCGAATCCACAAGGACGGGAGGCGATAGAAGCTTTACCGGTTGATTCACGTGTGTGTTAAAGATTCTTCAAAGTTTGAAAGAATGAAAAGAAAGAAAAAGAAAGAATGAAAAAGAGAAGAGCACGATGAAATACGAAGAAGTGGGAAATATAGAAAAGAATGATTTTTGTGATTTTTGTATATCTAAAACAAAGTGAAAGAGAAAGAAAACTGACGGCTACTAACTACTAATGACTCTACCAACATGCTAATCTCTTAGTGATAGTTGCCTCATATGTATCATTGGCCATCACTAGTCCTTGGTTCAAGAGCTATTCAAAGCATGAGCAAGCTACACTTAAATCATCAAAACCCAACTCAAGAAAACAAGAGCAAGCTACACTTAAATCATCAAAACCCAATAAGAGTAAGCATGAAGTAAAGTAATGTTAGCTTGTTGGTGCTTAGGAAGTGAGAGTGTTAGATCCATCATCATGAGCCATCAATGGCTCTTTCAAGATCAAGGCTAAATCGAGGCTATTAGGTTCATGTGGATTATCAAATAAGAAGTTAGACTAGTTGGTGGTTAGTAGTTAGTTGCCATGAGATAAAAGTTAGCTAGACATGTAAAAGGAAGTAGAGAGAAAACAAAGAGAGGTAAAGAGAGAACCTTTCATAATTTGTCACCTTCTATTACAAGCACTCTTGCATTCCACTCATGTATAACTCTGGCCCAAAACGCGGCTGCGGCCGTACGGCCACGCGCGCGGCGCTTCTAGGTGCGTGCGGTCCCGTCTGTCCCCTGTCTGTTTTTGCTCCCGGTTTCTAGTTTTGGGCTCCTGGTTTTGACAGAATCAGCCTTCTAGATCAATGGCTATCTTAATAGGCCTTTAATCATCAATTAAATGGTAATTTAGGGTCTTCTTCTTCATTGCACACCATGGATCTTGAATCAAGCAAGCAAAACCTTATTAGCAGAATTTTATATTAAATAAATATGAGAATGTGATGAAAATTATGAAAGATCAGAGACTAATCAATTCACACCCCCACACTTATCTTTTGCTCGACCCGAGCAAAACAAAAAAAACTAAGAAAATTATTACACCACTCTCGCAGGTGACGCGATTGCACTGAGCATGTATAACAAGCCATTAAACCTCTAAGTTTTTCCTAGAGGAGGAGTTTTGTCTCCTGAGGGTTTTCAACGGATTACACCCACAAATCCATAAAGAAAGAAATCAAATGTTAGTATTTTGAAAACGACGTTTTAAAATAGGAAAAAGTGTTGAAATATTTTTGCGAAAATATAAGTGATTTAAGGTCAGAGGTTAACCAGAAATTATTCTTTCTTAAACTAAGTCAAAAATGCAAAAAAATCTTGTTATAAATTAAATGTAAGAATTTAAAATTGAATTGACTCTTTGATCTTTCATAAAATTCTTAAAAAAAATATGCACTTTGTGAACTGTGAAGATTTTTGGGATATCGACTCTAACTTTCATGCCATTTATTTATATTATTATATATATATTATTATTCTTTTCTTATTTTCTTTTTCTTCCCTTAGTTTTCTTAGGCTTTCTTATTTACCCAGGTAGTGAGCCTTTAGCTCGTGACTCCCAAACCAGATAGTCTTAGGGCACCAGATGAGAAAATATCCCTCGAACTTAAGAACTCGAGTAAATAAGGCCACAAAACTAATGGGGATTATTTTATTTTTATCCATCATTTTAGGTGTGAATAATCATACTTCCTGAGGCATAATTACCCAACTTAATTAAGTGATTTTTATTATCATAAATATATATATTTACATATTTTTATGACATTTTCAGTCTTTGTTTCAATCCCAAAAATTGTGTAAGCGTGGAGTGCATAACTCTAAGGCAAAAAATTCAAAGATCAAATTATCTTTTCAATTTTACTTTCTTATCCTAAAATTTAAACAAGATCTATTATTTTGACTCGGTTTAAAATTTCATAATTTTAGGTCTTCCTAATTCCTAAGGTAATCTTAATTTTCTTAAAATAAATTAAAACTATTTATCTTGTTTTAAATGTTTTGTAAAAAGAAAAGAAAAGAGTTTTTATATAAAAGATTTGTTAATTAAAAAAGTGTAAAAGAAAGAAAATGTAAAACTAACTATGTTAGTAAACCCTCCCCCACATTTATCTCATGCATTGTCCTCAATGCATTGTGAATGTATATATACATGAAACAAATGAGAAGTGAAGGAAGATTACCTCAAGGGGGTGGCTCCAGTGGTGGTCTGACGGGGCCAAGCGTTGCTACCCAATTAAGATATCGTGGATCTTGCAGAAACCCACCAATGACCTCTCTAACATGACCCAATAAAAGAATGATTGATTGAAGGGTCTTATTTAAATATTTATTCCCATCTAATTTTCAATTTTCAAAAATAATTACGGAGTCATTTTTGTCAACATTCTTCTCCAACAATGAAGTGTGATTTTGGAAATGATGGATTTGGACTCAAAGGGATCAGAAATAAAAACCGATACCGACTCGAAAATTTGACTCAGATCAAGTCGAGAGTCAATAATGAGAGTCAAAATTGGTTCAAAAGTAAGGTGCAAACAAAAGAATTGATGTTCACACACTTTCCCCATGAATAAATTGTGATCATGAGAGATTGGTGATTCCATTTCACGGTGTACTGGTACAGGATTCAATATTGACTGCGGAATAGAGAAAAAATCTGGTAATGATACCGGAGTAATTATTGAATCAAAAAGTGAAATGGAATTACTAACATGAGGTTCAGGATCACATTCAGGTTCGGTTTCAATTCAGGAAAGGGATAACTTGTCAGATTGTCCAGGCGATTTTCATAACTTGGAGTGTGGTCAAGTTCAAATATATGTTCTGAAATTGAATCCGAATTTCCAAAATGACATGATTCATGGGTCCAATCAGTAGAGTTAGGGATATAAGGATCGGTCAAAGGTTGACAAGAAAGACTTTCCTCGCTCTCATTGATCAATTCGCTCATAAGTGTGTCTAATCTACTGATAGGCCGTGTAACAGAATTTGAATTCTGGATCATGTCTTCCATACTCTTTGCAATTGGTTCTTGAAAAAATGAGTATGAAAGTTGATTTTGAAAATTATGGCGAGTTTGTGAGTCCATCGAATTGTGATCTGACTCACGCAAAGGTTCCATACTCTAGTCCAGTATTGATGGTTGTTCATTTTGAATCGATAAAACTGGAAAAGCTGAGTAGAACTCTTGAAAGTTTGGTTGAGATGATAAGTCCAACATGTTTTGCATTCTTTCACAAAAGACCTCCAAACGCTTTTCTAACTCAAATTCTTCTTCAATTGGATGCTCTAGAAAAAGAGTATGTGAAGTTTAATGTGGGAAGGATTGTGAATTGAGCAAATTTTGCATTTATTGTAGGGACTCTTTCATATTCTTTTTTAAATCAGATTTTTCTTCAGTTAGTAGAATAGGAAAAGGAGTATATGAATAAAAATTGTGAAAATTGTGGACAAGGCGGTTGAAAATTTGGCTCGGAGGAGGTGAATCCCCATTGACTCTGTGAAGAGTTGAAATTATTTTAAAAATTATAATCATATGATTGAGGATATGGGTCATATTGAGTCGGATAATCCCAACTCGGCATATATGGTTGGTTCATGTCTTACATAGCCGGGTTGGAGTTATTCGAGTCAAATGAGGTCGGAGTGAAATATGGATTCATATTATGATTGAAAGAATTATTGTTGTTAAAATCCATTTCACAATATACAAAAAATAAAAACAAACAAACAAACAAACAAACAAAGATAAAGAAAAAGAATGATTTTTGTGATTTTTGTATATCTAAAACAAAGTGAAAGAGAAAGAAAACTGACGGCTACTAACTACTAATGACTCTACCAACATGCTAACCTCTTAGTGATAGTTGCCTCATATATATCATTGGCCATCACTAGTTCTTGGTTCAAGAGCTATTCAAAGCATGACCCACATATAACTCATCACATGTATCATTGGCCATCACCTTCTATTACAAGCACTCTTGCATTCCATTTCATAGTTTGTCACCTTCTATTACAAGCACTCTTGCATTCCACTCATGTGTGCTTTGGCTTCCTCGATACTTCCGTTATAGCATAGAGGCTAAAACGAGTCGAATCCACAAGGACAGGAGGTGATAGAAGCTTTACCGATTGATTCATGTGTGTGTTAAAGATTCTTCAAAGTTTGAAAGAATGAAAAGAAAGGAAAAGAAAGAATGAAAAAGAGAAGAGAACGGTGAAATACGAAGAAGTGGAAAATATAGAAAAGAATAATTTTTGTATATCTAAATCAAAGTGAAAGAGGAAGAAAACTCACGGCTACTAACTAATAATGACTCCACCAACATGCTAACCTCTTAGTGATAGTTGCCTCATATGTATTATTGGCCATCACTAGTCCTTGGTTCAAGAGCTATTCAAAGTATGACCCACATGTAACTCCTCACAACCCAACTCAACAAAACAAGAGCAAGCTACACTTAAATCATCAAAACCCAATAAGAGCAAGCATGAAGTAAAGTAATGTGAGCTTGTTAGTGGTTAGAAAGTGAGAGTGTTAGATCCATCATCATGAGCCATCAATGGCTCTTGTAAGAGTAAGGCCAAATCGAGACTATTAGATTCATGTGGATTATCATATATGAACTTAGACTAGTTGGTAGTTAGTAGTTAGTTGCCATGGGATAAAAGTTAGCTACACATGTAAAAGGAAGTAGAGAGAAAATAAAGAGAGGTAAAGAGAGAACCTTTCATAGTTTGTCACCTTCTATTACAAGCACTCTTGCATTCCACTCATGTATAACTCTCCCCCCTAATACAAGATCTAAAGGAAATAAAAACTACAAAGAGGAAGAAGAAGAAAAACTACACTACACTACCCTAAACTATAAAATGAAAATGAGAACTACCCTAAACCTTGCATATCTCCAACTCTGGAACACAAGGGGGTATTTATAGCCACCAGGAAAGAAGGGGGCCAAGGGACAAACCCTGGCCCAAAATGAGGCCGCGGCCGCGGCCATACTAGGGCACGCGCAGCGCTTTGAGCCGCGCGCGGTCCCGTCTGTCCCCTATCAGCTTCTGCTCCCAATTTCTAATTTTGGGCCCTGATTTTGACAGAATCAGCCTCGTAGGTCAATGGCTATCTTAATAGGCCTTTAATCACCAATTAAACGGTGATTTAGGGTCTTCTTCTTCATTGCACATCATGAACCTAGAATCAAGTAAGCCCTTATTAGCAGAATTTTTTATTAAATAAATATGAGAATGTGATGAAAATTATGCAAGATCAGAGACAATCACTAGGCTCAAAGTCAAAATAATAATCACCTCACATTAGAAGGATAAGATACTAAGCCAAATAACCACAATCACCTCTACACTTAGAGGGATACCAAAAAACTAAAACTCAACCTCCACAATCACCTCTACATAAGAGGGATGAACACAAACTCAAAGCAAATAGGATTACAACAGTTGGCGGTCTCAACAAACAACAAAATCAATTTTTCTCACAAAACAAGATCCTATAAATAGAATAAATATGATAGGTCTAGTGTGAGAAAAATAAGGTGTTTGGAATAAAGAAAAACAATTGTGAAAATCTCCAAATAGATATTAAAATCAAGATCAAAACTAATTCCCAAATGACTCTCTTTTCTTTGAAATATTCCAACCCTTGAAAACAAATAAAGATAAATCTTTTTAACCCAAAAACTGTTTAAAACTTCTTGCTAAACCATTGAAATAGATAGAAATTTTAGCTCTCAAACACCATGTCGAACAGTCCAAGAGGGGGGCTATTTATAACCCCTCAAGAACTCTACCCGTTGGCAGCAGGAAAGGACAAAATTGCCCTTCCGGTCGATCGCCCGGTCGACCGGTGCAACGATCATGTTTATGACCGTTGTGCCTCCGGTCAACCTCCCGGTCGATCGGTCAGCACCCGAGAGTGGGGTGCTTTTAGTCGGTCAACCGTGCGGTCGACCGGCCATTGTAGCTGGCCTTTGTGCACGTCTCGTGCACATCAGTCGACCGTTCCAGTCAACCAACCACTGGTCTAATCGACCGGCTCGGTCGACCGCTAGTAAGTCTGGCTGGATTTTTAGGATAGAAAAACTTGTCTTTTTAATACGATTTAAATCCCATAAAAACACATAAATTCCACAAGAATAAGTTCTTATAAGATCTTTGAATACCAAACATTTGTGATCTAAAATAAACACATATTCCAAACTATTTGAACCTTTTTTGTAATATAGAAATTTGGCTTAAACATAAAATCCGTATTTTTCAAAACTTGGATTTTTGAAATGAAAAATTGTTTTCTCCAAAACTTACATGGATACAAAAATATGATATTAAAACAAATTTGAAGCATGTTTTATATGGATAGAATCCAATATACATATAAGATATATATCTATATTTTTGATATGAAATCCAAAATAGGTTTTGTTTAAAAACAAAATTCTAAACACATGAATAGGATTATCAAATAAGTTTTTCTAAGTAGATGAAGCATAGATGTATGTAGATCAAATCTAATATACATTAAACCATGTAAACTTTTTTTAATTCTATCTATTCATGAAAAACATATATTTGAACTTGAAATCCAAAATTGGTTAAACCTAAAACCAAAACCAATATACTTGTGTGTATATGTGAACTTGAGCATATCAACACTAGCTATCTTTACACAAGATTTAAACATACTAAACACAAACCGAAGTCATCTTGTCTCCAAGCCGACTTGATCCAAACGCGATCAAACGAGCTTGATTCCAATAGAGTGCTAGATGCGATCTTGACGCTCGAGCTCTCGAATCAATACGTGTTAGCTCCAAAGCTCCTTTTTTGAAGCTAATCACCTACTAAGATCTTGATCAAATATCTGAGACTAATTAAATACAAGATCATTAATAAACTATAACTACATGAGTTATTCATCATCAAAACTAGAGTGATGGGCCTTTGGGCCAACATTGGTTACCGAAAGAAGTTGGAAAGGGTCTCATAAAATCGATGCCCCGCACGTCCAAAATTTTTACTTCCAAAATTGGGGTAAGGGGCATCATATCCTTATGTGTGATTCAACCTGTCATTTGATATCTTGCATAGAGTTTGCAAAAATTATAGGAGTCCTTAAAAAGAGTAGGCTAGTAGAACCCACTCTGTAGAACTTTCTCAGCAATCTTACGTAGACCAAAGTGTCCATCACATGCAAACTCGTGACAAAATATCAACACACTATGATGTTCATCCTCAGGAAGACACCATCAAATGATCTGGTCAGGATAATATTTAAATAGATACGGTTCATCCCAGATGAAAAATCGTATCTGCGTGAAAAAGCGATATTTATCCTATTTTGACCAACTAGAAGGTTTTTGCCCAATTGCAAGATAATTTACAACATCAGCATATCAGGGCTCTTTACACATTACTAAGATGTGTTCGTCAAGAAAGTTTTCATTAATCGGAATGTTTTCCACTAGTGCGTTTGGAATTCTAAACAAGTGATCTGCCACCACATTTTCAACACCCTTTTTGTCTTTGATTTCTAAATCAAACTCTTGCAAAAGAAGGATCCAACGAATGAGTTTAGCCTTAGCGTCCTTTTGCATCAAATATCGTAGGGCAGAATTATCGGTGAACACCGTTGTTTTAGACCCGAATAGGTATTATCGAAATTTCTCCAACGCAAACACAACTGCTAAAAATTCATTTTCAGTTGTTGTGTAATTGAGTTGGGTATCATTAAGCGTCCTACTCGCATAGTAAATCACACGTTGCCTATTATCAATGCGGTGTCCTAGGACAACGCCAATGGCATAATCAGAGGCATCACACATGACTTCAAAGAGCCTAGTCCAATCGGGTGCTGATATTATCAGTGCAGAGACAAGTTTTTGTTTCAGCTTCTCCCAAGCTTTTAGATATTCATCATCAAAATGGAAGGGCACATCTTTTTCTAAAAGATTAGTTAAAGTTCTAGCAATTTTGCTAAATTCTTTAATAAATCTTCTATAAAAACCAGCGTGCCCTAGAAAAGTCTGATGTCTATTTTGGTTCAGGGAGTTTAGCTATCACTTTCACTTTGGACTAATCAACTTAATTCTTCATCTTGGAACTTCATGCTCAAAGACGATTCCGTGTTTGACCATGAAATGACACTTTTCCCAGTTAAGTGTCAAATTTTTTTCCATGCACCTTTATAAGACCATTGAGATGATGCAGGCATTGGTCAAAAGAATCTCCATATATCGAAAAATTATCCATAAATATCTCCAAAAATCTTTCCACTATGTCCAAGAAGAGACTAAGCATGCAACGTTGGAACATTGCAGAGCGTTGCATAATCCAAATGGCATCCTACGGTATGCAAATTTTTTCAAATGGACGGGTGAAAGTTATTTTCTTTTGGTCTTCGGGAGCAATGGGAATTTTGTTGTATCCTAAATATCCATCCGGGAAATAATAATACTCGTGTCTGGTAAGTCTTTCTAGCATCTGATCTATAAAAGGAAGAGGAAAGTGGTCTTTACATGTGGCTGAGTTCAGTTTGCGATGATCAATGCAAAATCGAATCTTCATTGGAAGACGAGTTTGTACTAATTCTTTTTTGTCATTTTATACCACAGTAAAGCTGGCTTTTTTGGGCACAGCTTGGACTAGACTTACCCATTTGCTATCAGATAAATTATCCCATTGTCTTGCAGTATAAGGATCTCCACACGGATAGCCTCTTGCATAATGGGGTTAAGTCTGCGCTGTGGGTCTCAATTTGGATTTGTCTGTTCTATTAGATGAATCCGATGTTGCATAATAGATAGGTTGATCCCCTTGATGTCGGCCATGGTCCAACCAATGGTCTCCCTATTTTCTCTTAACACTGTAAGAAGATCCTCTTCATATTTTTCCATCAGATGGGAAGCTATTATCATAGAGAAAGCTTCCTTTTTTATCCAAGTACTGGTACTTGAGATGATTAGGAAGAACTTTCACTTCGGAAGAAGGGGTGTGATCCATCAAGGTTGTTCTTCTTGCAAGGGAATGTTTGGGGTTACGATTGTTGCCCATTCTACTCTCGAGTCTACTAGGTCAAGATTGAAGTCATCTGACTCCAAGTCACATTCGTGTTCAGACTCATACTCTAGCTCTTTCTCATATTCACTGGTTAGTCCTTCAATCAAGTTCACTTCAAACGATTGGTTCTCCACATCTCATGGTTGTTTTCCCTGGTGGAAAACATTCACCTCCTTACTCATATCGCCAAAAGTTAAGCGCATTGACCCATTACGATAATTTATGATCGCATTTGTTATTGCTAGAAAGGGTCGTCCTAAGATGACTGGGGTCTGAGCTTTTGGATTCAGTATGGGTTGTGTTTTCAAAACAATGAAATCCACGAAGTAGATGAACTCCCCGACCCGTATAAGGACATCTGTAATTTTTCCCTTGGCGACTTTTATAGAACAATCAGCTAGTTGTATAGTAATCCGAGTTGGACAGAGGTCGCCTAGCTCTTGTTGCTGATAGAGGAAAAGGGAAGTAAGTTGATACTTGCTCCCAGATCAAGTAGTGCCCAGTTTATGATAGTCTATCCTATAATACATGAGATGGTTGGGCATCCAGGGTCTTTATACTTTACAAGAATAGGCCCGGATAGCAACTCGTTGATGTTGGATTCAAGAAAGACCTTTTTGAGAATATTTATTTTCTTTTTCTTAGTGTACATGTCTTTTAGAAACTTAGCATGTGTGGGGACTTGCTGAATGGAATCAAGAAGTGGCACATTTTTCTGGACTTGATTAAACATCTTCTAATCTTTTCCATTTGAGCATTGGTCTTGTTGTTTGCTAACCTATTAGGGAATGGTATAATAGGCTCTTATCCTATTCGTTAGACTTTGAAGTTGATCGTTGGGAACTGGATGATGAAGATGGATCAGTTGGAACAGGTTGTGCAGTAACAGGAGGATTGGACACTGGAGCATTTGAAACCTGGTCTACTTGTTTTCTCGATCTTAGAATATAAATAGTGTTGCATTATTTCGATGTTAAATCCTCGACTTCATTAACGGGAAAAGAGGTTTTTGGATTAGGCAATGACTGACTTGGTAGTGTTTCTTTTTGTCTTTCATTAAGTGAGCTAGCCAATTGACTAATCTGAACTTCTAACCTATTAATAGCTTGGTTGTAACTGTTCATTATTGAGGCTTGAGTTTTTGACAAAGTTTCTAATGCTCTTTCAAAATCTATCATTTTTTTATTTGGATGGTTTTGTTGTTGTTGGTAAGCGGGCTGAAAATTTTGTTGTTAAGTTAGTTGGAAATTGGGTTGATGAGTTTGAGTAGCAAACTGATGTGAAAGATGTTGTCTTGGCTACTCGGAGTAGACTGACTCCAAGAAAATTAGGATGATTCCTCCATCCCAGGTTGTATGTCTTGAAGTAAGGATTATAATTTAGTTTAGTGTAGGTTGCATTCATACTGTCAGGGGACTACTGTTGAGCCTAATATACTAGATACTTCACAAATATGTGGGTCAAGGCATGGCAATGGTGCAACCTAGATTTGGCATTTGGGGTGGGTTAACCTGGTTTACTAAGTTTGCTTCCTAGCCTCAAATAGTTCTAATCTCCTCGTCATTTGTTTGATCTTTACCTCGGCAGCTATAGAGGACTCAATAGAGTGCATACTGGTTCTGAAAGTTGTGGGGAAAGTCTTTTCAGGACAAGACTCCCATTGAATAGTTTTCTCAGATAAGGCTTCATACAAGTCCCATCCCTGGTCCTTATCTTTCTTTATAAATTTTCCTTGACACATAGTCTCAAGGAGCGTCTCAGTCTCATAATCCAAACTGTCAAAGAAAATTTGGCACTGCCTGTTGGCCCAGAGGCCTTCCATTCTATTTTTGATGATGATTAACTCATATAGTTATAGTTTACTAATAATCTTGTGATATTTAGTTTCAGATATTTGATCAAGTTATTAGTAGGTGATTAGCTTCAACAAAGGTGTTTTGGAGCTTTCACATGGTGATTCAAGAACTCGAGCGTCAAGTTCATATCTAGCACTCGGTTGGAGTCAAATTCATTAGATCGCGTTTGGATGGAGACGGCGTTCTACAAGAAGGCTTCAGTTTGTTTAGTTAAGATTTAGTTTAGATCTTTTGTAAAGATTAGATAGTGTGATATGCTCAAGTTCACAACACACATACGTTTCATATTTTGGTTTTGGTTTTCAGTTTAACCGATCTTGGTTTTCATGAATAGATAGAATCAAAACAAGTTTACATGGTTTAATGTCTATTAGATATGATTTATATACATATATGCTTCATATACTTAGAAAAACTTATTTTGATAGTCTACTTCATGAGTTTGGAGTTTTGTATTTTAACAAAACTTATTTTTAGATTTAATATCAAAAACATAGATATAATACCTTTCATGTATATTGGATTTTATCCATATACAATATGCTTCAAAGTTGTTTTAATATCATGTTTTTGTATTTATACTAGTTTATAGAAAACTGTATTTTCCTTTAGAAGTTTGGTTTCTAGAAAATACCGTTTTTGGTTTAAGGCAAATTTTCCTAGTCACAAAAATGGTTCAAAATTTTTGAAATATGTATTGAATTTTTATCACACATGTTTGCATTTCAAAGATATAATAAGAACTGATTTTTGTGAAATTTATGTGTTTTTATGAGATTTAATTAAAGATAAAAACCTAAGTTTTTAAGACCTATATTAGGCTGGATTGGCTGACTGCCGATCGACCAGGCCGGTCGACCATAGCAGTGGGCGGTCGACCGGGCCAGTCGACTGACGTGCATATAGCGTGCACGCAGCCAAGCTGGGGAGGCCGGTCGACCATGTCGGTCGACCGCCAGAGAGCTCTGCTCTCTGGAAAAGCCTCCGGTCGACCGAGCGGTCGATTGGACAGAGAGTCTGTTCTCTGTATCCAGCTTCGGTCGACCGGGCGGAGAGCCGTTGCTCTCTGGATCCAGTCCCGGTCGACCCGGCGGTCGACCGGTAGGCGCAACGGTCAAAATTGTGACCGTTGGCCGGTCAACCGGCCGATCGACCGGAAGGGCAATATGGCCTTTTCAGTTGCCAACGGGCATATTTGAAATGAGGGTATAAATACCCCATTTCTTGGTTGTTTTCAATAAGAATTTTCAAAGAGCAAAATTTTCATCTTTACAAGTGTTTTAACACAAGTTTTCAAAAGAGTTTTTAAGCTTAAAGATTTGATCTTTATTTGTTTTAAAAAGGGTTGAAAAATTTAAAGAAAAAGAAAGTCTTTGGGATTGATTTTGATCTTCATTTTTGTATCTTTCTAGAAGTTTTTCTAAGTGTTTTTCTTTGTGATTTTGATTTTCAAACTCTTTATTTCTCACACTTGAGCTTATCATTCTATCCTATCTATAGGATCTTTGTTTTAGTGAGAAAATTGGTTTGTGGTTGAAAGAGATCACCAAGTTGTAAACCTTCCATTGATTGTGATATCCCTCTAGTGAGAGGTGATTGAGTTGTTATCCCTCAAGTGTGAGGTGATAGTGGAAGTGGTATTTGACTCCCTCTAGTGAGAGGTGAAGATTGTGTTAGAATCCCTCAAGTATGAGGTGATTGTTGTTTGTGTGGCTTTGTGCCTATCCCTCATTTGTGAGGTTGATATTGTGTAGGCTTAGTGCCTTGCCTCTAAGTGTAGAGGTTGTATTTGTTGGAGAGAGGAGTTGTGTACTCCCGGTTGTATTTACCCAAATCCTCAGTGGAGGTTCCCTGTGTGGGAAGTCCTGTGTGGACGAGTTAGTGGAAATCCTTCTGTGTGAAGGCGGGGACGTAGAGCTGTATGCTAGAACCTCGAAACATATCTTTGTATTTGCAATTGATCCACTTTCTCTAACTCTCTCTCTTACATTTGAGCATTGCATCTTATTGTCATATCATATACATGCTTGTGTTATTTGTGTGTGCCCATACTTGTGTTTAACTAAGAGAGCTTTACATAGCACCTCAACTCTTATTTAGAGGAATTCAGAGGAGTTAGTCCAGAGCCCTTCACCGGGAATTCAGCTACACTTTTTGGTTACACTAAGTGTGTTGTATTAAGTTTTTAATTTTCTCAGTATTGTTCATTAGATTAGCCTTACACCTATTCACCCCCCTCTAGGTGTACTTTCAATTGGTGTCAGAGCCTGCGCTCCTGATATTAGGTTTAACCACTTAGGAGTGTGATTTTAGTTTGCTAATCTAGATTTGCATTTGCACACTTATATTGTTTACACACACTCATGGACTTCATGACCCCACCTATGTTTGATACTTCCAACATTGTTGTTTGGAAGGCTAGGATGTCCATGTACCTAAAAATCCTAGGCTTGCATGTTTTCCTTGCCGCTACCAAGAAATTCTATCTTGATAATAGTAAGCATATAGAGGCCAATGCACAAGCCCTTGAGGCACTTAGAAGCACGCTTAATAAAGAATATCTTATGTTGGTTTCTAACTGTGATTCCGCCTTTACAGTGTGGAACACGTTGACCTCCTCCAAGCTTCAAACGCCAAACATTATGGAGAAGGAATCTAGTGGAGAAGAATCCGAACAATATTGCTGCATGGTCCAAGGGAATGACTCCCTTGAGGTATATTCGGAATCCCAACTAGATGATTGTGCTAGTTCTTTCGGCGATGATCATATTGATGCCGATGCTTTAAATGAAGAACTATCAATTGTTTGTGAAAAATTTCTTGAAAAATATAATCTTTTGGAAAAGAAGAGTTTTGGATTAAAAGAAGAAAACAAGGATTTGTATTCAAAACTTGATTTAGCTTTGCAAGAGAAGGTTGAGAATTCAAATGAATGTGACTCTTTGAAAACCCAACTTGAACTTGCTTTAAATGAAAACAAGATTTTGAAAAATAAAAATGATTGTAATGAAGTTTCGAAGAAAAATGAAGTTCTATCTTCAAAACTTGTCTTTGTTTTAAAAGAAAATGATTCTTTTAAAAACAAAATTATTTCTATTTCAAAGGATTTGGATTTGGTTTCCAAGAAAAACATTTCTTTAAAAAATAATTTAGATTCTCATGTTTGCCATGCTAGTGTAACTTCACATTCTAACTCACCTATTGTATGCACCTCTTCTTCCATGATTAAAAATGATATTTGTATGCTTAAGAAGAGTGTTGAATGTTTGGGCTCCACTTTGAGCCATTGTGCTTTGAACAATACACGTTTGGAATTTATATTTCGAAAGAAGCAAGTTCCTCCTATGCATGCACACAAATCACGACATACACATGCTACTCACGTTCACACCCATAACACTTTGTATGCTCATGTGTACACATGTACACATTGTGGACGTAAGGGCCACCTTGCTAAATTTTGTTATGATAGGATACATGATTACAATTTAGCAAATAAATTTATTTGGTTTAGGAAAGGAGCTAACCTCCATGGACCCAAAAGAGTATGGGTACCAAAGACCACTCCTATTTTATTTGATGCAGGTGTGGGCTCTCACATGACGTGAGAGTGATGGTGCCTTGAGGTGGATGCGTTCCGAGCTTAAAGAGGACAATTTGGATGCATTACTTTCTAGGGGAGTTTGGTGGGAGGACCACCTTGGTTTGGAGACATAGAGATGTACCCTCATGATTTTTGGTAATGATCTCTAAACTCCTATTATGTTTACATGCTTTTCATATTGTTAATTTTTAGCATGTCTTATTTCATGATTAGTATGTTAAAAGTCATGATTATTAGACTTGTGATATACATGATTAGTATTTGAGATCATCCATGTTTAATATGAACTTATACCTTTGTGTTCTCACATTTGTTTTAGCTATTGCGTATATCATAGATCTAATGCATGTGCATTTACCATAATGATCATATAAGTTTTGTTTTGATTTCTATGCTTCATGTTTTGACTACATGTTTAGATGTTAATTTTCATTAAAACTTGAGTATATACTTGTACAACTGGTGAGCCACAAATAGATTATTATATGTTTGTGCTTAAACGCTCATTTTTGTACCCATTAGATGTACTAGTATAGCCTAGTTTTGATGATTCATACATTTTGACTTGTATTCTCTATTTTTGTGCATGTTTTTCATGTATATGTCTATTTTGCCTAAACTATTAGTTATACATATATATCCTTGAGCCACTTACCTTCAAGCATATACTTTTGTGGACTCATTTATGTTTGGATATGTATGTATACTCTAGTTTGTACAAAACATACATATACCTTGAAGGATTCTAGTTTTAATGATTTTCATATTTTAAGGAATTTCACATTGAGCTTATTGCCTATTTTCATGATGATGTGTTTCACATAACTCTTATACACTCATATTACTTAATGTTTTCTCATGATTTTATTTTCATGAGTATGATATGTGCCTTATAGATTTTGAGTGTTGATGATCGCTTGACTTACATGTTTTTCATGAAATATATTCTTATTTTATTCCTTACTTGAAGAATTTCGTACTAGTTTACAAGTTTATCATATAAACTAGTTGCGGTACTCTTCATTTGGTAGAGTTTTCAAATGTATTATAACTATTTTCAAACTTATTTTTGAAAAATCCTACCCATCCAAATGGCAGTTGTTGGGCGACCATGCCTTGTATGCTTTATTGAAAATCTATTTAAAACATGTGCATGAAATGGGTGGTAGGAAGTATGAGTTATACACTTGATTCTCATTATAATTTCAATTGGTATCATTGTATCTTTTCAATTGGTATCACTATTGACATTCTTTTTGTATACTCATATATGTTTTTATATATGTATGCTTAAACTTCAAATAGTATCAATTTCGATTGGTATTCAATTTTTCATACATATATATGTATTTATGTTTAGATTGTACTTACTATACCTTTATATCTTTGAGCACAAATTTGATTACGCTAAGCTTGATTTCTTAAATGACAATTATTTAAATTGATATCTTATACAAGCTTATGCATTATTTTCATTAGTATTTCATAAAGGGAGAGAAAACCTTTCAATTGCTTTTGTTTACATTTGGTATCTTACACCCACACTTTATGTTGAAAAATGATTAAAAATGATATTGATTTTTTAATTTGGTATCATACGCTCCTAATGAAAAATATTTTCAATTGATATATGTTTCATTTTCAATATTGGTATCAAGAATCTTAAATTGATTTATTCTTTATTTGGTATCAAGATTACTTATATATTTATTTCTTTAAATTGATATCAAAATTTTTGTTAGTTTATTCAATATGTTTTGTTTATTTTCAATTGGTATCTTAAATTGATATCATGATGTTTCTTTGTATACCTTCATGCTAAATTGATATATCTTTCAATTGGTATCTTTTATTATGTTTGTAACCCTTTGTTGATTTTTATTTCTGGCAAAAAGGAGGAGAACATTTTTTTTTACTTTAACCCCTTTATTGATGAATGACAAAAAGGGGGAGAAGTATTTTAGTATGTATGCATGTTTATTTAAGTTTATATCAAAGTTTATATTAAAAATATTTGTTTTATGTTTTGTTGATATTGGTTTGATATTGGTATCAAGAGCATGAATATTAGTATCAAGAACATATTTTGTTATTTTATTTTATTGGTATCAAGAACTTTTATTGAAATTTTATTGGTATCAAGAGCAATTATTTAAGAACATGTTTTGTTTTAAAATTTGGTATTAAGAGCATGTTTATTTCATTATTTTATGCATGTTTATGGATATTCATGTTTAACATTCATTGCATATCTTTATAGTTTATTGCTATGCATGAGTTAAGGGGGAGCTTCTTTGAAGCATATCTTTATAGTTTATTGCATATTCATGTTTAAGCTTCTTTGGATTTAATGTCAAAAACATAGATATAATACCTTTCATGTATATTAGATTCTATCCATATACAATATGCTTCAAAGTTATTTCAATATCATGTTTTTGTATTTATACTAGTTTATAGAAAAACTATATTTTCCTTTAGAAGTTTGGTTTCTAGAAAATACCGTTTTTGATTTAAGGCAAATTTTTCTAGTCACAAAAATAGCTCAAAAAGTTTGAAATAAACAAGAATTTTTGTCACACATGTTTGCATTTCAAAGATATAATAAGAACTGATTTTTGTGAAATTTATGTATTTTTATGGGATTTAATTAAAGATAAAAACTTAAGTTTTTAAAACCTATATTAGATTGGACTGACTGACTGCCGGTCGACCGGGCCGGTCGTCCGTAGCAGTGGGCGGTCGACCGGGCCGGTCAACCGACGTGCACAGAGCGTGCACGCAGCCAAGCTGGGGAGGCCGGTTGACCGGGTCGGTCGACCGCCAGAGAGCTCTGCTCTCTAGAAAAGCCCCAAACAGATAGTTTGCTCTCTGTATCCCTCTTCGGTCGACCGGCCGGTCGACCGACCAGAGAGCCGTTGCTCTCTGATCCAGTCCCGGTCGACCGGGCGGTCGACCGGCAGGCGCAACGGTCAAAAATGTGACCGTTGGCCGGTCGACCAGAAGGGCAATCTGGCCCTTTTCAGCTGCCAACGGGCAGATTTGAAATGAGGGTATAAATACCCCATTTCTTGGTTGTTTTCAATAAGAATTTTCAAGAGCAAAATTTTCATCTTTACAAGTGTTTTAACACAAGTTTTCAAAAGAGTTTTTAAGCTTAAAGATTTGATCTTTATTTGTTTTAAAAAGGGTTGGAAAATTCAAAGAAAAAGAAAGTCTTTGGGATTGATTTTGATCTTCATTTTTGTATTTTTCTAGAAGTTTTCCCAAGAGTTTTTCTTTGTGATTTTGATTTTCAAACTCTTTATTTCTCACACTTGAGCTTAGCATTTTATCCTATCTATAGGATCTTTATTTTAGTGAGAAAATTGGTTTGTGGTTGAAAGAGACCACCAATTTGTAAACCTTCCATTGATTGTGATATCCCTCTAGTGAGAGGTGATTGAGTTGTTATCCCTCAAGTGTGAGGTGATAGTGAAAGTGGTATTTGGCTCCCTCTAGTGAGAGGTGGAGATTGTGTTGGAATCCCTCAAGTGTGAGGTGATTGTTGTTTGTGTGGCTTTGTGCCTATCCCTCATTTGTGAGGTTGATATTGTGTAGGCTTAGTGCCTTGCCTCGAAGTGTAGAGGTTGTAATTGTTGGAGAGAGGAGTTGTGTACTCCAAGTTGTATTTATCCAAATCCTCAGTGGAGGTTCCCTGTGTGGGAAGTCCTGTGTGGACGAGTTAGTGAAAATCCTTCTGTGTGAAGGCGGGGATATAGAGCTGTGTGCTCGAACCTCGAAACATATCTCTGTGTTTGTGATTGATCCACTTTCTCTAACTCTCTCTCTCTCTCTTACATTTGGGCATTGCATCTTATTGTCATATCATATACATGCTTGTGTTGTTTGTGTGTGCCCATACTTGTGTTTAACCAAGAGAGCTTTACATAGCACCTCAACTCTTATTTAGAGGAATTCAGAGGAGTTAGTCCAGAGTCTTTCACCGGGAATTCGGCTACACTCTTTGGTTACACTAAGTGTGTTGCATTAAGTTTTTATTTTTCGCATTATTGTTCATTAGATTAGCCTTACACCTTTTCACCCCCCTCTAGGTGTACTTTCACTGCCGCCACTTCTCTATTTCGTGGTGAGAACATTGGGCTGACAAATCTTTAAACGTTTTGAAATACTTCCAGAATGGTTCATTGGTTTCCTGTCTTTACGGCATAATGTTCTTCCTGATGAGGGTGGTCTTATGAATTGGGTAAATTTTTTTTTAAAGAAAACCATAACAAAGTCGTCCCAAGATGAAACAGAACCAACGGGTAAGCTATACGCCACTTCTTGGTAGTATCTTTAAGAGCAAAGAGAATGAATCTCAGTCTCATGGTGTCCTCCCCAAGCTGGGGAATTCTCATCATCCAACATATTTTTTCAAACTCTCGAATGAAGAAATATGCATCCTCAGAATCTATGCCATGACATCTAGGATGTGTGTTTATAAATTGGGGTTTCAGCTCAAAATTATTACCATTAGTCTCTGATAACTGGAAGCATGAGGGAAGTGATGATCTAATGGGGTAAAACTTGTCATGAAGGCCATGATTGGAATGAACTCAGGAGGTGGTATAGGTATAAGTAGAGTGTTCCTAACTAACCTTGATGAAATTGAATCCTTGCTCCACTCTTGCATGCACAACACAAATAACGTTCACCCAACAAACAAACGTAAAAAGAAAAAGAACAAACAAAAAAAAGGAAAAAATAATCACCAAGCCTATCTAAGATACCTGGACCTAAATGACTCCTAACTAGGTGATTTCCCGGGAAAAGTTGTTGTTTGAGTTAGACCACCAGTTAATTAGCCAGGTAGGGCAAAATACGGTGGAAGGTATCTGTGCATAAGTAACGGACCTTAATTACGCCAAAGAATGGTATCATCGAGGCTTAACCTGTTAATTCCCAACCTTAGACACTGATTTGACTGGAGTATAATTCAAAATAAGTCCCAACCATTCTCTTATTGAGTCCAGATGTCCTCAGGGGCCAAAGTCTGTCAATTTTTAGATTAAGCTTGGGATTGTGATTGCTTGGAATGTTATTTTTGGGCTAAGAAAGGGTGATGAAATCCCCATCTTATCTTGTTTATTTGGGTGGTGTCTTTAGAATTAATTTGTGCAAGTATACAGAATATATCAAATAGGATTCACTTACAGAGATTAAATCAACTAAGAGATGAGTCATATTCTCTATGCTATCCTCGCGTACCTTGCTCCAGCACTCTTCAACAGTAAAGTAAAAGAATTGTATAGACACGTGCCCTAAAAATGTAAATATCTACATGAATTTTTAACTTTCAATAATCTTTTTACTGTTAGTTTATTAGCAATAATATGGGTGTGACATACAAGAAAAATAATAATTGTAGAGAGCTACTTTTTTGCAAAGCAAGTAACCTGTAAAAAAGATTATTAGTAGTTAACTAATTCTTGCCGCGGAACGCGGCAAGTCTGAGGGGTGCTTGTTCTCTGCTTTCAAGAGCCAAGGCCTAAGACCACTTATATGTCACTGCAGCTGCTATTTTCTTATTTTCAGCACCTATAAACTGAAACAATAAAGAAAACATTCAGACCAAGAAAGCAAAACTAAAATCGTTACCCTCCCCGGCAACGGCGCCAAAAAATTTTATTCGGAATCGAAAAAGTATATAGAAACGATATAAGCACCAGAGTTGTGAGTTATGTCCTTCCGAACTATTCATCCAAGCCAAATGGTAAAACGAGTTGTATCCACAAGGAGGGTGAGCGATAGAAGATTTCTCTGATTTTTATTTTGTTTTCTTCAAAAAAATGTCCTTCTTGTTTCAGTTAAAAACAAAAGAAAGAAAGAAAGAAAAGTGTGAAATCGGTGGTGTGATTTGGTTGGGATTAAGAAAGCGAGCGAAAACAAAAGAGAAAAGAATTACAGATTCAATAAAGCGATGATTGAAAACAAAGAAAAGAAAAAAGATGGTTTAAAGAAACTAAAAGAAAGTTTTTACAAGAAATTTTTAAAAGAAAGCTTTGAGAAAAGAGGTGCAAAAAGAGTTTAAAGAAAATTGAAGAAGTAAAAGAAAAATTGCTTGAAAAGTTTGAGTTGAGGAAATGGGAAAAATTGCATGGTTAACATTCTACTAATTAACCTCACTAACCGTTAACTTGCTTGAAGATAGGACCTCATAATGGATCCTTGGCCTTCATGAGTCTTGTGCCTTAAGAACTAGTCATGTGGTGTTCTAATGAAAGTTTTTCACCCTCCACTTTGCGTTACACGGTAAAAACTTGAACATCACCCTATCAAGGTCCGTTTTAAGGAAAGATTAGGGTGAGAAACAAGTGCACTATCGATATCGGTAAAGATGAACGAGCATTCTCCAAATCAAAATAAGCAAATTAAGCAATCAATAAATCATCAAGAACATAAAGTTAGAGCATGAAATATGAGCGTTGGATTGCTTGTTGAAGAGTTAGAGTTAGAACCCTTCATCATAAGCCATTCATAACTCTTACTTGCACAAGGCTCATTGGCATGCTATAGATACATATGTGCTATCATTCAAGTAGTTACAGTTAGTGGGTTAGTAGTTAGTTAGCCATGCAAGAAGAAGATTAGCTAGACATGAATAAAAAGTATAGAATGTAAAGTTTGTTAGAGGTCATGAATCAAAAAGCGCAAAGTAGAAGATGCAAGAAAGAGCAATGAGGAAAGAAGTAATCCTTGTATTTATTTGTCACTTGAATCAATTACAATCACACTCTCTCTTCCCCCACTCAATTTATGGAAATTAAAAACTTAAGAACTAGACTAAGGTTGCAATAATGCAAGAGAAGAATAACAAGAGTAGCTCAAGCAATAGAGGTGCTCTGCTCTCTGTTTTCTTTCTAAATTTCTCTTGGGTGAATGTACAGGGTATTTATAAGCTGCAGTGGCTTGGAGAGCACGAAACGAGGGGACACGTGTTATTGATCCGCGACTCTCTCCACAGGATTGTCGCTGCTTTATTAAGCGCACTCTGCTTGATCCGATTCCAGCTATCTCTCTTCTAGAAGGGGAGCTCCAGAGAATATCCAATTCTTTACGTACTTGGACTAGCATTTGTCCAGATTCATCCTCTTATTGTTTTTGAACTAATCTACCCCTATCTAGAAGGATTTTTCTTACTTTCAAGAAAACTTTTTAATAATCTGAAAATAGCTGGAAACTCTGGATTAAGTTACAATCTTGCCCGTGACCTTTGAATTATCTGCAAATTACCCAAATGAGATTTATTAATAATATATTTAATATAATATGGTTGGTAATGTGATGATAATGATGAAAATTAACCACTAATTAAGCACGAATGGCCTTCCTCACCTTTTGGTCATTATCAATTTTATCATCTAGAGAAGCTAGACTATTTGTAATTTTAGTAAACTTGGTGATCATATCATCAATAGTTTCATTTTCATTCATACTAAAATTTTTATTTTGGGAACGCAAGAGATCGATTTTGGCTTTCCTGACTTGTGATGTTTCCCCATGTGTGACAATTAAGTGTGACCAAAACTCAAGGGCAAATTTGCAATGAATTACCTTAGATATGTCATCATCGTTCAAGGCTTGAAGTAAGACATAATGTGTCTTAGCATTAGCATTAAACTCCTTGGTGGCAATGTCAGACCAAGTGTCCTGATCATCATCGGGTACACTAAAGGGTTTCACTTTTGCAACCTGGCTTCTTAGAGATTGCAAGAACATGGTCATCTTAACTTTCTATATGTGAAAGTTATGGCCATCAACTTTGGTAGAGTCTTGATTCTTTTGGCTATGGATACTAGTAAAAATGTCAAGTAAATATGCAAATGAGTGATTAGCAAGAGGATCTCTCTAAGGTGATTAAACAAAAAACTAGAGTCTAACCTCTGATACCAATTGAAATACCTCTAGAGAGGGATAAATAGGTGTAATGCTAATTGATTGAGATTAAAGTAGAGTTCAGATTGTCTTAGTCTCAATGCGAATCCGCTGTAGCAAGGGCTCGAGCGGGTCGTGATCCTCAGGGAAGGATGCGATGCAAGCTTTTGCGGCAGATTCCTCGTATGCTTTGAGTAAACACAGAAGAGATTAGATTTGAAGAGAATATGGATTAAGAAGCATGGTTTTACTGAACTACTACCACAACCCACTATGCAAGTCTTGGATGTTGAATTTCATCTTGAGATAAATGTGATTTACCCTAGGTTATTAAGAGTGATTCAAGTAAGAAAATACGATACTAGATTATAACTAAGTTACATTATTAAAAACTAAACAAGTTTCATCCTAACATCTAAGTACAGCTTAAGAAAAGATTAATCTTAAATTTAGGCTGTCCTAGTTCTTAAGCATGAAGTCATGAGGAGTCCTTTAAATGTGCAACCTAGATTAATAGATCTAGTTATCCGTTTTATCTTCAAGAAAAACAATTACTAAACCTAGGGTTTCTAATGGATGGTCATCAATCGATTCAAATCCTACTTGCCTTAGGGTTGCTTAAGTGATCAGCAAACCATACAAAGAATTAGTTGGACATCATCTTTTTTTTTATAATTTATTATTTTTTTATTTTTGATTAGAAGAAAAGAAGAAGAAAGAAAACACGAGATCACAGATGAAAATCAAAGAGAATAAAAACAGAGAAAATAAAATAAAATAACAAGAATTAAATGTGCAAAAGAAAGTAACCTTTATTGCAGATGAGATCCCCAATTACAAAGTTCCTTCTTCTTCCACAACGAGCATGAAAATAAAAATTACAACTTTGAAATAAAAGTGGCTAAAGAAAAACCCTAATCGTCTCTGCATGCCCCTCCCTGTTGCGACTGCACGGATATTTATAGTGCAGAATGTAGAGGAGTCCCGGATAGAAGTGCCAACGGAAACTGGTACCCATATCTATCCAAACTGCCGCGTATGCGCGGCTTTTGCCGCGCCTACGCGGCAGTTTAGTGGCTTCTGGCCACGCGCTTTGGCGCGTGGCCTCTCCTGGTCCGTCCATGTGGGCTTCTGCTTTTAGAAGTGTGATCCTGGCCTTTTAATCTAGATTTTTGAGATAACTTGGTAATCAAGTTACCCTTAATCCAGATTTCTTCAAATCTTCTCTCCACGAAATTTCTCTTTATCTTGGCCTTTTATCCTCATCCTGCAGGTGTTTAGAGTTGGATAGAAGTCTATCCTTCCCTAATCTCTGATATTTGCAACTTTTAGCCCTTGTATTTGCATTTTGACTCTTTGTATTTGCGCTTTTTCATCTGGGCTTCAAACATGGGCTTGGATCTGGGCTTTTGGGCTCTTTAAGCTTTATTCTTTATTAACTTGATAATTTGAGGCCTGCACATATTAAATAAAGAAATATTAATAAATGTGCACTATAATATGAATAAATGCGCAAATGTGATGGTATATATGATGACAATTATGCATTTTTCACTACCTATCACACCCCACACTTATCTTTTTGCTCGTCCTCGAGTAAAAATCAAAAAGAAAGAGAAAAATTTAACCTAGCTAACTCACTTTCGTAGGAATCACGGTTGCACTTAGCATGTGCAACAAGCCGTTAAACCCCTAGGTTACCCTAGAGGACGAGTGTTGTCTCGTGAGGGTTTTCAGCGGATTACACCCACAAAATCCATAAAAAGGAAAATATTTGAATTATATTTGAAGAGACTAAGTAGTCTATAAGTTTTAGGATTATCATTTTTATTCATTCTTCAAACCTGGTCTTTATAAAGTTAATTGTTATTCATTTTAGGTAAGGATTAAAATTGAATTTCTAATATAGTCTTTTTCGTTACCAAAAGTCATACGCACCCTTGTGAATCTAGGAATTCCTTAACTTGGACTCTCATGCCTCATTATTATTTTTATAACATCATCTAATTTTCTTTCGTGTAAGTATCAAGACTTCTTGAGGCCCTCATACCTAACTAATTGACTATTAGATGTGTATATATATATATATATATATATATATATATATATATGGCATGTATAACTCATCTAATTTTCTTTCGTATAAGTATCAAGGCTTCTTGAGGCCCTCATACCTAACTAATTGATTATTAGATGTGTTAATACATATATTATATTTCTTAGTCTTCTTAGGCTTTCTAATCCACCCATGTAACGAACTTAAAGTCGATGACTCCCAAACCGGTTGGCTTTAGGGCACCAGGTGAGAAAACACCCCGCGGACTCAAATTCGAGTGAACTAGGCCCCAAAACTAAGGACTTTATTTTATTTACTCACCTTTAGGCATGAATACTTATGCTTCTTGAGGCACATGTATCAGCTTAATTGGTGATTTTTTTTTTCTCTTTTTTTTTTTTTTTATATGAGGCACAAGGTCTTTGTCTTAGAATCCTAGATATGCATTTGGTATGCATATTTCATTAAGGTAAAAATCAAGACTAATTATTCATTCAATTTCTCTCCTATACCTAAAAATTAAACAATTTATTTATTTTGACCAAGTTTTTAGAAATCCTAATCATGATTTTCCTAATCCTTAAAACTAACTTAGATTTCTTTCAAAAAATAAGTCAAAATATTTCCTTTTTATAACATTTTTTTTTTTAATATTTATTAGCAATTTTTTTTTTTAAATGTTAAAAAAAAAAAATTTTTTGTTTTTTTTTTTAAATGTTAGAACAAATAAAGAGAAAAATATTTTTTTTTTTAATCTTTTCTATGTTAGTAAACCCTCCCCCACACTTATCTCATGCATTGTCCTCAATGTATGAAATGCATGAATGCATGAAGAAAAATGTAAAGAGAGGCAAAGAATAATAGTATACCATAATATGTACAACACATGTATCACTCTCACCTAGAGCTGCTTAGGATTCATCCCTCTAGCTCGTTTCCCATCATTCCAATGGGTTCTCTTTATAAGGCACAATGGGGAGACCAACATTTTTGTTTTAACTTTCTCTCCCCCCAGTTTCATCTTCTTTAGGTTCTTCCTCATCATATGTCCACCTCCATTATTCAAAAATTCATCACACCTTTCAGTTGGAACTTCCTCGCCGAGAAATTCTAGCTCAGTTCCGTACATCTCCTCAAAACTTAAATCAACACTTTTTCCTGGAAGTGAATAATTAACCAACATCTCCTTAATCGGTGTATCTAAACATAGGAGTTCTTCTTCAAAGAGACTTTCGAAAGTTAAGTCAATCGGAGTTTCTTGAACTATATTCTCATGCGATATTTCAGTGCTTGGCTCTTTGAAGATACTTAGATCAAATCTTCGTTTTTTAAATGGAACTTTAAAATTATAATCCTCAACATGTGTCATCTTATCACTAAAATCGCACTTATCCTCAAATAACTTGTCAAGAAATAGAGACTCATTTTCACTTTCTTTTTCACAAATGTTCTCGATGAAGTTCACCTCAAATGTTTGGTCTTTAATCTTACGAGATTGGTTTTCCAGGTTGAAGACATTGACCTCTTTAGTCATGTTTCCAAAAGTCAACCTCATGGATCCATTCCTACAATTTATGATCGCATTTGCAGTTGCAAGGAACGGACGCCCTAGGATAACGGGAGTTTGAGACCGAAGAGTGGATACAGGTTCGGTCTCCAGAACAACAAAATCTACTGGGTAGATAAACTCCCCAACTTGGACGAGCACATCGGTAATTTCTCCTTTGGGAATTTTTATAGATCGGTCAGCCAATTGGATTGTAACCTTAGTCGGACTAAGTTCGCCCAACCCAAGTTGTTGGTAAACTGAGAAGGGGAGTAAGTTGATACTTGCTCCCAAATCAAGAAGTGCATGCTTAATTGCAGTTTGACCTATTGTGCAAGAGATGGTGGGGCAACCAGGGTCCTTATACTTGACAGGGATCTGGTTAGACAATAGCTCACTAATGTTAGTGGCTAGAAAAACCTTCTTGGGCACATTAGTCTTTCTCTTCTTTGTGCACATGTCCTTAATAAACTTGGCATACTTAGGGACTTGTTGAATTGCATCAAGAAGAGGTATATTGATCTTGACTTGATTAAAAATCTCTCGTACCTTATCCATTTGTGCACATTGCTTATCTTTAAGCCTATTTGGGTAGGGTGCGATGGGCTTGTGCATATCTTCGGCTGACTTGTCTTTTTTCGTGTTGTTGGCATTAAGTTGGGATGGAGTGGGATCAGGCAAGCTGAATGCTTGTTTAGAACTTGATGGTGTTGATACTTGGTTATCAACTTGTTTTCCCGACCGCAATGTATGAATCGCATTGCACTGACTTATATGATTCTCTTCAGCCAAGTGAGCTTGACTAGAGTTCCTAGGGTTTGGGAATGGTTGACTAGGTAGAGTACCCTTTTGCCTTTCTTGCTGATTCATTTGCATCTCTATCCTAGTCAAGACTTGAGCCAGTGTGTCATTGCTTTTGACGATAGTGTCCACCTTTCTTTCCAGATTGGAGAGCCTTGTTTTCATTTATGAATATTGGAAAGAGGGTGGAGGATTTTGATAGGGCGGATTTTGGAAATTGTTGGAGAATTTGGGCCTAGTTTGATCATTGTTACTTTGGCCCCATGACAAATTGGGTTGGTTTCTCCAACCGGGATTGTAGGTGGGCGAATATGGATTGTTGGCGGGCAGATTATTGGCGGGCAGATTGTTGGCGGGCCTTGTGAAGGCCGCACTCATATGTTCGGGCAGACTTTGGTGCGCGATGAAGACAGGACATTCCTCGAACACATGGTTCCTATCTTGACAATAAGTACAGCCCGCCGAAGATGTTGGGCTGACTTGGTTCACTGAGACTGGCTCCTTAGTTTCTAGAGCATCTAGTCTACGCATAACAGCAGCTAACTTAGCATCATTTGCTATGTTGGCCTCAATGGAATGAATACCTCCTTTTGAAGAAGTGGGGTCATTAGTCCTAGATTTCTCAGGAGTAGGGTCCCATTGGATGGATTTTTCAGCTAAGTCTTCAAACAATAACCATCCTTCATCTTCATTCTTTTGCAGAAATTCTCCTTGACACATGGATTCTAACAGTGTTTTAGTAGAATAATCTAATCCATCATATATAACTTGGCAAAGTCGCCATTGCTCTATCCCATGATGGGGACATTGGGCAAGGAGGTCCTTAAAACGTTCGAAGTATTTCCAAAAGGGCTCATTGGCTGTTTGCTTAAACTATAGGATATTCTTCCTAATCAATGCAGTCTTGTGAACGGGATAAAATTTCTTTAAGAAGGCCTTAACGAAACTGTCCCAAGTATCTATAGAACCAACCTCTAGACTGTAGAGCCATTTCTTTGCTAAATCTTTCAAAGCAAAGGGGATAAACCTAAGCTTAATGGCATCTTTTCCCAACTTAGGGATATTTATCATTAAACATACTTCCTCAAATTCTGATAAGAAGAAGTATGCATCCTCTGATTCAAGTCCATGGAACTTGGGAAGGGTGCTGATATATTGTGGCTTAAGCTCAAATGGGTCAGCACCTTCATTACTTAGCTTGATGCAAGAAGGAATAGAGGTTCTAAGAGGATAGAACCTATCTTGGAGAGATGGCGGTTGTGTTGGCCCAAGAGGTTACACTCTCCATTGTTTTGTGTTTTGATGATAACAAACCAAATAAGTGCTATTTGGTACTAATCTTTTGTCTAAGATGAGTTTCAGGTTTTGTACCATGTTTAGAGTTCATTCGCTTCGCTTTTGCAAAAACTTCTAAGCATTGAAGGCAAATTGCACATCAAGGAAGGATCATAGAAGAGAAGGCACTAGCAAGGCATTGGATGGCTCAAAGATTGCTTCAGAGGTCCTTAGGTTTTATTTTCTAGCTTTATAGCATGTTAAAGAATAGAGAGTAGGTTTGAAGCTCAAACACACACGTTTTCACGCGTATGTCTTTTCTAAGTTTATTTCTTATAAAATATACAAAAATATTTTAATACTAAATCTTTCTTCTACAAATTCTTTATTATGTTAGATACTGAATTTGTGTTTGAAATAGATTTGATAAAAATATTAATCTCTTCAAAATTCTATTTTTATTTCATCTTTTGGCCTGAGTCGGTCGACCGGTTATCTACCACCAGTCGACCGATGTCCTGGCAGAGTGCACGTATCCGTGTGCACGTCTGTCGGTCGACCGACTGTCTACCGACAGTCGACCGGAATTTTATTTTAAGTCTCAGTCAGGCATCAGTCGACCGGATCGGTCGACCGATAGTTTGTTTTGCTCTCTGTATCTTTTCAGTCGACTGGATCAGTCGACCGATAGTTCATAACGGTCGGATTTTTGAACTATCGGTCGACCGGGCCAGTCGACCGATGTGTCCGTTGAACAGTAACGGGCAGATTTTTTAATAGCTGTTTTAAACTTGATTTTTGAAATTAAAAATCCGTTGGAGGGTATATTTGGAACTAATTACTTCCTAATCTTCAGTAATTAATTCCTAACCCTAAACCCTAGCCCTCTCCTATAAATAGGGGTGTTTGGGGAGAGTTTCTTGACAACAATTATTCAAGAGAAAAATTCAAAGTTTGTGATATTCAAAAGAGCTATTTTTCTTGGTTTTTGTGCTGATATTTCTCACTCATTTCAGAAGTGTTTTCTTGATAATACTCTCTGATTTGATTTCATTTTTCTTCACTTACACAAGAGCTTCATTCCTTCTCAATATTCTCTAAGGACCTTTGTAAGGGAAGAGATATTTGAAAGAGAGAGTTTGTGATCTTTTGATTACTAAGGAATTCAATTGTGCTGAAATTGTAGGAGTTGGGTACTCCATTGTAATTGATCTTTGTGATAGTGGAAGTAGCTAGAATCCTTCTGGGGAAGGCGGGGAGTAGAGCTGGGTGCTCGAACCTCGATAACATATCTTTGTGTTTGCGATTGGTTTACTTTCCCTTGCTATTACTTTGTGTTTTGATTACTATTGCCATTTTCATCATACTTCATCTTGTCAATCAAAATCCCATACAACAAGGTTGCATTGCGCACCTCTAACTCATTTTACGAGGAAGCCGGAGGAAGGAGTTCAGAACCCCGCAAGGGGCATACGGCTCTTAGTCTTGTTTTGGGAGATTGTTGCATTGCATTTGCATTCACTTGCTTCATAATTTTTTAAATTGCCCTTTGATTAGCTTCATCACCTATTCACCCCCCCTCTAGGTGATTTTCAATTGGTATCAGAGCTTGGACTCTAGGTTTGGCTTAACATCCATAGAGAGATCCTTAAAATATTGCTAATCAACATTTTCATTCATCCATTCATACACTAGTAAACATGGCCGACAACATTAAAACCCCACCTAAATTTGATGGACTCAACTTCCCTATTTGGAAGGTTAGGATGACTATCTTTTTGCAATCACTAGGTAGTTTAGTGGCTAAGTCTTTGACCAAACCCTATGTAGCACCCAATGAAGATGAAAGCACTTGGACCGACTTCAACTTTAGAGAATATGAGGCTAACTCAAAAGCCCAAAACTCCCTTTTAACCGCCTTGAATGAGGATGACCTTACACGGGTAATTCATTGCCAATCCGCCTATGAGATTTGGCAACACTTATTGGTCACGCATGAAGGGACTTCACAAGTCAAGAGAGCTAAAATAGATCTCTTGAGGTCTCAATATGAATCATTTAAGATGCTTGATGATGAAACCATTGATTGCATGATTACTCGTTTCACAAAAATCACTAATGGTCTTTCTTCATTAGGTGACGTCATCTCCAATGATCAAAAGGTGCGCAAGGTGATACGGGCTCTTCCTCCATCTTGGGAGATCAAGGCCACCACCTTAAAGGAGTTGAATGACAAGGACGAGATGGACATCATAAATCTCATTGGGAACCTAAAAACCCATGAGATGGAGAAGAAGGCAAGAGAAGAGGCGGCTCCAACAAAGAAAAAGTCCATAGCTTTCAAGTCTTCATCCACCATTGAAGATGATGAAGAAGATGAAGAAGAAGATGAGGAGCTCTCCCTCCTAGTGCGCAACATCAAGAGGATGTACCGGAAGAACAAGCAAAATTTCCGGAGAAAGTTTGAAGGCAAAGAGGAGAAGAGGATCATTTGCTACAATTGCCGCAAGCCCGGACACATCATGGCCGATTGTCCGGAGTTCAAGAAAAGAATGACTTCCTCCTTCAAGCCAAAGAAACAAGATGAAAAGAAAGCTTACAAGGCCACATGGGATTCGGAAAGCGAGTCCGAAGAAGAACAAGTGGATACCGCAAACATGTGTTTCATGGCAAACACACCCAAGGTAAACCCTCAAACTCTTGAATCTATAGATGATAATGATGATGATTTGAGTAAGGAAGTTCTAGTTCATGCTTTTGTAGAACTTTCCGAAACTTATGATAACAAGAAAATGGAATGCTTTAAATTGCAAAAAGAAGTTGCTTTTCTCAAAAACCAACTTGCTTTGGTTACAAAAGAAAAAGATGATCTTTCTTCCAATCTTGTTGTTATTCAAAATGATTTTGATGCTTATAAGATTTCTTGCAAGGGTAAAATCCCTATTGTTGATAATAAAGAAATTTCTTCTCTTAAATCTAAAATGAGTGATTTTGAAAAAGTTTTAAAAGATTGTGCTTTTAATACTAAGAAGCTTGAAGAAAAATTTTCTAAAAAGAATACTTCTCATGATAAAGTTTCTCATGCTAAGATTCCACATGCTCACACTTCAAATAATACTTCTCATGCTAAATCTTTTCATGCTCACAATGCCAATGCTCACAAATCACACACTCATTATGCATTTAAATATGGTAGAGTTTATAGATGTACATATTGTGGCAAAAATGGACATTTAGCTAAATTTTGTTATGATAAATTGCATAGCTCAAATAATCTTGTTTGGGTTAATGGTTCTAACCCTCATGGACCCAAGAAAATGTGGGTACCAAAATCAAGCCCTAATTTGTTTGATGTAGGTACACACCAAGGCTCCAAGACGTAGGGAGCGGTGGTACCTTGATAGTGGTTGTTCGAGGCACATGACATGGGATATCAACAACTTCACAACCCTATCAAGGTACATGGAAGGTGGCTCCGTCACCTTCGGGGATGATTCCAAAGGAACTATCATCGGTATAGGTAACATTCAAGTTGGTTCATCTCCTATTATAGAGAATGTTGTTTTGGTTGATGGTTTAAAGCATAATTTGCTTAGTATTAGCCAATTTTGTGATCGTGGTCTTAAAGTTGTTTTTGATGATTCTTCTTGTAAGATTTTTGATGTTAAATCGAATGATTGTATTTTGACCGGATTTCGTGATGATAATGTTTATATTATTGACATGCTTAATGTAGAGTGTTCTACTAAATGTTTAAATGTTTTTGATGAAAATTCATGGCTTTGGCATAGAAGATTAGGACATGCTTCTTTTGAACATCTTTATAGAATTAATTCAAAGGAATTGGTGAAGGGTATTCCTAGCTTGAGTTTTGAGAAAGACCGCATTTGTGGTGCGTGCCAACTTGGGAAACAAACCAAGTCTTCCTTTAAACCAATCAAGGATATCATGTCAACTAGACCTCTAGAATTAATTCACATGGATTTATTTGGACCAACTAAAACTAAAAGCTTAAATGGAAGTAGATTTGCATTTGTTTTAGTTGATGATTTCTCTCGATTTACTTGGGTTTTCTTTTTGCAAAATAAAGATCAAACTTTTTCTCACTTTAAGATTTTTAGAAAAAGAGTTGAAAAAGAAAAAGGTTTTCCGATTTTGAAAATAAGGAGTGATAGAGGTGGTGAATTTGTGAACCAACTCTTCATGACTTATTGTGATGAAAAGGGAATTAAGCATGAAATGTCTTGTCCTAGAACTCCACAACAAAATGGAGTTGTAGAAAGAAAAAATAGAACACTTCAAGAGATGGCTAGGACAATGATAAGTGAATACGACCTCCCTCAATATTTATGGGCCGAGGCCGTAAACACCGCATGCTATATATCAAACCGTATTTATTTATGCAAAAATTCTTCTAAAACTTCTTTTGAAATGTATCATTTTAGAAAACCAAATGTTTCATATTTCAAAGTTTTTGGATGCAAGTGTTTTGTTTTAAATACAAAAGAGAATTTGGGTAAATTTGATGCTAAAGCTTATGAGGCTATCTTTGTTGGATATTCCTCTACTAGCAAAGCATATAGAGTTTTCATTAGATCTTCACTTACTATTGAAGAAACTATGCATGTTAAGTTTGAAGAGTCTAATGTGTTTGTTGAGAATGTTGTAGAGATTGAACCATTAGGTGAAAGCATGGAGAAACTATCCTTGAAGGACTCACCCGCTCAAGAAGATAAGCAAGAACCTTTAGGTGAAGTTCAAAAGGATAATGAGGAAAGCACTCAACCGCTTCCCAAAGCTTGGAGATATGCTACAAATCATCCTAAGGAGCTCATCATCGGTGACGCTTCAAGAGGAGTCACAACGCGCTCCAAACTCCATGACCTATGTGGTAACTTTGCTTTCATTTCTCATTTTGAACCCAAAGGCATTCTCGAAGCCGAGACGGACCCATATTGGTTGCTTGCCATGCAAGAGGAACTCAATCAATTTGAGCGCAACCAAGTTTGGCACCTTGTTCCTAAGCCCCACGATAGACCAATAATTGGTACTAAGTGGATCTTTAGAAACAAGATGGATGAGTCCGGAAATGTCATTAGGAATAAAGCTAGGTTAGTGGCCCAAGGTTACACTCAAGTTGAGGGAATCGACTTTGAGGAATCCTTTGCACCCGTAGCACGGCTTGAAGCCATACGGATAACACTAGCTTATGCATCTTTTAAAAATTTCAAACTTTTTCAAATGGATGTAAAAAGTGCATTTTTAAATGGTTTTCTTAATGAAGAAGTTTATGTTTCTCAACCTCCCGGTTTTATCGATCATATTCATCCCGATTTTGTTTTCAAACTTGATAAGGCTTTGTATGGTTTAAAACAAGCTCCAAGAGCTTGGTATGAAAGGCTTTCAAGTTTTCTAATTTCAAATAACTTTATTAAAGGCAAAGTAGACACCACTCTCTTCACTAAGCATGTTGATAATGATATTTTAATTGTCCAAATTTATGTTGATGATATTATTTTCGGTTCTACTAATGAAGTTTTATGCAAGGATTTTGAAAAGGTAATGCAACAAGAATTCGAAATGTCCTCCATGGGTGAGCTCAACTTTTTTCTTGGATTCCAAGTCAAGCAATTGCAAGATGGGAACTTCATCTCTCAAGCCAAATACGCAAAGGAACTCGTGAAGAGGTTTGGACTTGAAGACGCTAAAGCTTGCAACACTCCCATGGCTACAACAACCAAGCTTGATAAGGACGAACAAGGTAAAAATGTTGATATTAAATTGTTTAGAAGCATGATAGGTAGTCTTTTATATTTAACGGCAAGTAGGCCGGATATCATGTTTAGTGTGTGTCTTTGTGCTAGATTTCAATCGTGTCCCAAAGAATCTCATTTAATTGCCGTAAAACGCATTATTCGTTATGTTAAGGGAATGATTGGATTAGGTCTTTGGTATCCGAAAACTATAGATTTTTCTATGACTAGTTATTCGGACGCCGACTATGCGGGTTGTAGAGTAGATAGAAAAAGTACTAGTGGAACATGTCAATTTCTCGGTAATTGTCTTGTTTCATGGTCCTCTAGGAAGCAAAATTCCGTAGCTCTATCAACCGCCGAGGCGGAGTATGTTGCCGCGGGGGCTTGTTGTGCACAAGTCCTTTGGATGAAACATACTCTCCTTGATTATGATTTGCATTATAAAAATATTAAAATATTTTGTGATAATACTAGTACTATTCATCTAACCAAAAATGCAAATCAACATAGTAAGACCAAGCACATTGAGATTAGATATCACTTTCTTAGAGATCATTTTGAGAAAGGTGATATAGATATTGATTATGTTTCCACCGATTTTCAACTAGCCGATATTTTCACAAAACCACTTGATTTTGCTAGATTTTCGTTTATTTGTGGAGAGTTAAATATGTGTATTATTGATTAAACATGTTTTTCTAACCCTTTTTTGATGTATGACAAAAAGGGGGAGAATAAGTTTACATGGACAAAAATAAGTTCATTTGGTCTTGGTTCCATATGAATTTATATGATGTTTTGGTTTTATGAGTTTTTGGTTTTTGTATTTTAGTTGGTATTTTTGTTTAAAATTGGTATCAAGGAGCAATTTTTGATTTTTGGTGTTTTGATAGATTTTTGGTGTTTTTGATATCAAGTGCAAGTTTTTGAGTTTTATTTGTATTGTATTGTTGTTTTAAATTGACTTCAATAATTGGTGCATCACTTCTATTTATCATTTCAATTATTGGTATCTAGAGCATTTTTATATGTTTTAAATATAGCATAATTTAAGGGGGAGTTTTCTCCTCCCTATATTTTTGTTAATAGCCTATTTGTTTTGTCATCATCAAAAAGGGGGAGATTGTTGGCCCAAGAGGTTACACTCTCCATTGTTTTGTGTTTTGATGATAACAAACCAAATAAGTGCTATTTGGTACTAATCTTTTGTCTAAGATGAGTTTCAGGTTTTGTACCATGTTTAGAGTTCATTCGCTTCGCTTTTGCAAAAACTTCTAAGCATTGAAGGCAAATTGCACATCAAGGAAGGATCATAGAAGAGAAGGCACTAGCAAGGCATTGGATGGCTCAAAGATTGCTTCAGAGGTCCTTAGGTTTTATTTTCTAGCTTTATAGCATGTTAAAGAATAGAGAGTAGGTTTGAAGCTCAAACACACACGTTTTCACGCGTATGTCTTTTCTAAGTTTATTTCTTATAAAATATACAAAAATATTTTAATACTAAATCTTTCTTCTACAAATTCTTTATTATGTTAGATACTGAATTTGTGTTTGAAATAGATTTGATAAAAATATTAATCTCTTCAAAATTCTATTTTTATTTCATCTTTTGGCCTGAGCCGGTCGACCGGTTATCTACCACCAGTCGACCGATGTCCTGGCAAAGTGCACGTATCCGTGTGCACGTCTGTCGGTCGACCGACTGTCTACCGACAGTCGACCGGAATTTTATTTTAAGTCTCAGTCAGGCATCAGTCGACCGGATCGGTCGACCGATAGTTTGTTTTGCTCTCTGTATCTTTTCAGTCGACTGGATCAGTCGACCGATAGTTCATAACGGTCGGATTTTTGAACTATCGGTCGACCGGGCCAGTCGACCGATGTGTCCGTTGAACAGTAACGGGCAGATTTTTTAATAGCTGTTTTAAACTTGATTTTTGAAATTAAAAATCCGTTGGAGGGTATATTTGGAACTAATTACTTCCTAATCTTCAGTAATTAATTCCTAACCCTAAACCCTAGCCCTCTCCTATAAATAGGGGTGTTTGGGGAGAGTTTCTTGACAACAATTATTCAAGAGAAAAATTCAAAGTTTGTGATATTCAAAAGAGCTATTTTTCTTGGTTTTTGTGCTGATATTTCTCACTCATTTCAGAAGTGTTTTCTTGATAATACTCTCTGATTTGATTTCATTTTTCTTCACTTACACAAGAGCTTCATTCCTTCTCAATATTCTCTAAGGACCTTTGTAAGGGAAGAGATATTTGAAAGAGAGAGTTTGTGATCTTTTGATTACTAAGGAATTCAATTGTGCTGAAATTGTAGGAGTTGGGTACTCCATTGTAATTGATCTTTGTGATAGCGGAAGTAGCTAGAATCCTTCTGGGGAAGGCGGGGAGTAGAGCTGGGTGCTCGAACCTCGATAACATATCTTTGTGTTTGCGATTGGTTTACTTTCCCTGCTATTACTTTGTGTTTTTGATTACTATTGCCATTTTCATCATACTTCATCTTGTCAATCAAAATCCCATACAACAAGGTTGCATTGCGCACCTCTAACTCATTTTACGAGGAAGCCGGAGGAAGGAGTTCAGAACCCCGCAAGGGGCATACGGCTCTTAGTCTTGTTTTGGGAGATTGTTGCATTGCATTTGCATTCACTTGCTTCATAATTTTTTAAATTGCCCTTTGATTAGCTTCATCACCTATTCACCCCCCCTCTAGGTGATTTTCAGGTTGAGCCATGTGTGGGTCGGGCTTGAGCTCGGGTGGTGAACTAGTTCTAGTTAGCCTGGATGTAAGTGGGTCTCTCGACCAAGCGGGCATGCACAGTTAGCAACCAAAGTTCACCCAATCAACCAAAAAGAAAAAGAAAAACAAACAAAAATCCTATTCTAGGGTTATCCTTGACCTAGACGACTCCTAACTTTAGACTGTCCTTAGGAGGTCTATTGTCGACGTCAACCACGAGCTAATCGGCCAGTTCAGGGCAAGACCGGTGGGAGGTTTTCCGTCAGAGACGTTCCTTAATTAAATAACCACCGTTCTTCGGGCTTTCGGCCCTCAATCCCTTCGCTAGACACCGATTTGGCAAGGGTTAATTTCGAACAACTTTCCTTCTTCGGTCAATCTCCTATTGAGTCCGAGTTACCTTAGGGCCAACGTCTAGTCAAGTTTTAATTAGGGTTAGGATTGTGAGTGTGACTAGTATGATTTGTGGGCCAAGGAAGGGTGATGAAATCCCCACCTTATCTTTGTTATGGGTTATGCCCTTAAGATGGATTAGTGTACGTGTAAAGCGGTAGAAAAGTAATCACTCAAGAAAGCGGTAAACAACCAAGAGTGCTTCCTAATCTATATGCTTATGCAAACGTACCTTGTCGCCAGCACTCTTCAACAGAATTAAAGAATAAAAATAGACACGTGCCCTAAAATGCAAGTCTAAAAAAATATTTTTTTTTATTCAACAAATAGGTTAATGTTAATTATTAGCAGTTGCAGAGTGATCACAGAGAAGTAATAATACAGCAGAAAATAGAATTTTGCACTGCAGAGCAACCTGCAGAAAAATCTATCAGTAGTCAACTACAACTGCCGCGGACCCGCGGCTTTTGCCGTGGAAACGCGGCAAAGTTGTAGGTCCAGATGCTCTGCCTTCGAGGGCAGAGGCACTGGATTGCAATATGTGTCTTCTGCTGTTCTGTTTCTGCTTCCTATTCTCTGTACCTGCAACAGAAAAGAAAGAATGATTAGAATGAGGAAATCGTGCCGTTCCTTCCCCGGCAACGGCGCCAAAATTTGATTGAGATTAAAGTAGAGTTCAGATTGTCTTAGTCTCAATGCGAATCCGCTGTAGCAAGGGCTCGAGCGGGTCGTGATCCTCAGGGAAGGATGCGATGCAAGCTTTTGCGGCAGATTCCTCGTATGCTTTGAGTAAACACAGAAGAGATTAGATTTGAAGAGAATATGGATTAAGAAGCATGGTTTTACTGATCTACTACCACAACCCACTATGCAAGTCTTGGATGTTGAATTTCATCTTGAGATAAATGTGATTTACCCTAGGTTATTAAGAGTGATTCAAGTAAGAAAATACGATACTAGATTATAACTAAGTTACATTATTAAAAACTAAACAAGTTTCATCCTAACATCTAAGTACAGCTTAAGAAAAGATTAATCTTAAATTTAGGCTGTCCTAGTTCTTAAGCATGAAGTCATGAGGAGTCCTTTAAATGTGCAACCTAGATTAATAGATCTAGTTATCCGTTTTATCTTCAAGAAAAATAATTACTAAACCTAGGGTTTCTAATGGATGGTCATCAATCGATTCAAATCCTACTTGCCTTAGGGTTGCTTAAGTGATCAGCAAACCATACAAAGAATTAGTTGGACATCATCTTTTTTTTTATAATTTATTATTTTTTTATTTTTGATTAGAAGAAAAGAAGAAGAAAGAAAACACGAGATCACAGATGAAAATCGAAGAGAATAAAAACAGAGAAAATAAAATAAAATAACAAGAATTAAATGTGCAAAAGAAAGTAACCTTTATTGCAGATGAGATCCCCAATTACAAAGTTCCTTCTTCTTCCACAACGAGCATGAAAATAAAAATTACAACTTTGAAATAAAAGTGGCTAAAGAAAAACCCTAATCGTCTCTGCATGCCCCTCCCTGTTGCGACTGCACGGATATTTATAGTGCAGAATGTAGAGGAGTCCCGGATAGAAGTGCCAACGGAAACTGGTACCCATATCTATCCAAACTGCCGCGTATGCGCGGCTTCTGGCCACGCGCTTTGGCGCGTGGCCTCTCCTGGTCCGTCCATGTGGGCTTCTTCTTTTAGAAGTGTGATCCTGGCCTTTTAATCTAGATTTTCGAGATAACTTGGTAATCAAGTTACCCTTAATCCAGATTTCTTCAAATCTTCTCTCCACGAAATTCCTCTTTATCTTGGCCTTTTATCCTCATCCTGCAGGTGTTTAGAGTTGGATAGAAGTCTATCCTTCCCTAATCTCTGATATTTGCAACTTTTAGCCCTTGTATTTGCATTTTGACTCTTTGTATTTGCGCTTTTTCATCTGGGCTTCAAACATGGGCTTGGATCTGGGCTTTTGGGCTCTTTAAGCTTTATTCTTTATTAACTTGATAATTTGAGGCCTGCACATATTAAATAAAGAAATATTAATAAATGTGCACTATAATATGAATAAATGCGCAAATGTGATGGTATATATGATGACAATTATGCATTTTTCACTACCTATCACTAATCAAATTTAAAAATATGACAATTAAAAATGAATAATGCAAACCATCAACTCAAATAAGGAAATGAAGCCGTATTCTCAATTAAGGGCTCTAAAACTTCTTCTCTATATTCCTCTAGACTAAGAGTTGAGCTGCTCAATTGCCTTCTTGATTGTAAGAGAAAAATCGACAAGTATGAATGATGCAAGTAATATATAGCAAGTGCAAGCACAACTGTAAGCAATAGAGATAGAGTAAGAGCGAGAGAGAGAAATCACAAACATAAGAAAATTATTTTGAGGTTCGAGTAACTCACTTTATGTCTCCGCCTTCACCGCGTGAAGGATTTTCAATATCCACTTAGGATCTTCCACAAAGAAATTATAATGGTTTACACAAGACTTGGAATACACAACTCCAACCTTCAATTTTCTACACAAGAGGTAGCGTAAAGTCAATGAAGTTTACAAGCTTTTGGTGACTACAAAGATCACAAACCTTCTCTTTACATCTTCTTAGAGTATAAAATGAGAAATGAATGATTGAGTTTTAACCTATACAAAAAATACAGAATTACAGAACTTAAGAATAGAAGTGTGCAAGTTCTCAATACTACCACTATAGCGAATAGCTATACGGGTCGGGATCAACAAAGAGGAACTAGAAATGGAAGTGTTTGAGTAAGTTCATTTCTTTTTGAATTTACTAAAACAATGTTAGGGGTTTCTTCTCAGTTTTAGAAAACGAAAACAAAAAAGTTAAGTTAGAAGATATTAAGAAGATGGTTAAAGAAAAAAAGGTGACGTTATTATTGTTGTTGTTTTATTTACAAAAGTAAAGGAAAAAGTAAATAAAGAGGAGAATGATGGTTTTGAAGTAGAATTTTAAACTAAGAATTAAAATAAAGAAAAACTAAAGAAAAGTTCACTTACCTCTTATGTTGATTACCGTACCCTGGATTATTGGCAAAATCTTACCTTACTTCGGAGGCGATCAACGCATAACCCATGAGATCGAGCTCAGTCCCCATCCACATTTCATCATCAAGACAAACAAGAATGAAATGATACAGACTCTTGAGGAAGAGATCATCATCATAAAATATCGTTGGCACTCACACAAATAGGGCTATACCTATACTACTAGATTCATTTGGATACTCAATCATATACAAAAAGAAAGTGAAAGAAAACAAGAATAAAGAAGAAAAAGTAACTTTTGATTCGATTAAATAACAATGAAAGAAAAGATGAATACTTACACCAGTGTCACTCTCAGTACAAGCTCCTTTCTCATTCCTCCATGAAACTCTCCTCTCCTCTCAGTTACATAAAGAAAAATAAAAATTACATTAAAAGAGAAAGAAAAATCTAGGTTAAACCTATACAAGAATCTATTCTATTTTCTGCTTCATCCTCTCTTGTGACCTTAGAGTATCCAGGTATTTATAGGGAGAAAAGGATAAGGGAGAGCATACTCTAATTCAAATAGATTGTCGCAAAAACGTGGTTTTGGACACGTTTTCGCGGCCAGATCTTGGCCATTGGGCCAAGATCTGAGGGCGCTCCTTTGTTGATCCTTCCCCTATCTTTTTATCTTATTAGAATTTAACTTTCTGCTCCATATTTTGACGATTTATCTTTTTATCCTTATCTCAATTGATAGGGTCTTCAAGCAATCTGTTTTTTCTTGAAATTACATGATATTATCTTATCTGATATATTCAGTTTTCATATAAGATAGCTTCTAACACCTTTAAATTTGAATCGATCCCCTTTTGAATTTCTGGATTTAATTTGGATAAATCTATCAATCTCTTTCTTTTCTTTGATAATTACACTGCACGCCATTAAAGAAGAAAAATACATTAAATAGCAGAGTTTTATTAAAGAATAAATACAAAAATATGACACATATGTATGAAAATATGTAATGCACGTGTATGATCACACGCCTACACCTATCTTTTGCTCGTCCTCGAGCAAAACAAAAACTACTATTCATTTTCGTAGGAAACACGATTGCACTTACCATGTGCAACAAGCCATTAAACCTCTAGGTTGCCCATAGAGGATGAATTTGTCTCGTGAGAATTTTTAGTGGATTACCCTACAAAATTCATAAAGAAAAGAAAAAAGTGTTAGTATTTTCGAAAAGCATTTTGAAGAGGAGAGAAAATATTTGATGTATTATTATAAGAGTTCAAGTAATCTGTAAGTTATAAGAAAACATAATTTTTCTCCCTAAGCTTAGTCTCTATTCAAAAACTTGTTATCAATTAAGGTACATAGTTAAACTTATATTTCTCATTTAGTCTATTACTTTACCCTAAATCACATGCACCTTTGTGACCGTGAAATTTTGACTATGGTTCTTTTAACTCTAACTCTTATGCCATTTTTTTCTTTTTCTTTTCTTTTTTTTCATATATTTGGTGGTATTATTCTTAGTTCTATTAGGCTTTCCTTTAGTTGGTGACACTCAAATCAGACGGTCTTAGGGCACCGGGTGAGAAAACATCCCAAGGACTTAAGGACTCGAGTAAATAAGATCACAAAATTAAGGATTTTATTATATGAACCGCTTTTAGGCATGAATACTTGTGCTTTATGAGGCAGGCGTGAATGCTTGTGCTTTATGTGGCACAAATACTCAGCTTAATCAGAATTTATATATATATATATAATTTTTTTATAAGGTATAAAAATCTTTATTTTTTAACCTTAAGCGTGTACGTGTATAAAGTGTGCATATTTCATCAAGGTAAAGATCAAAACTATATTACTTTTTCAAATTTTCTTCCTAACCCTAGAAATTAAAAAAATAATCTTATTTTGACCAAATATAAGAAATCCTAATATGATTTTCCTATTCCTTAAAATTAACTTAATTTCTTATAAAAATTAGGTATAAATATTGTTTCTATTTTCAAAAAGTTTTTAAAATCAAAGAAAATGTTAATAATTTTTTTTAATATAAAAAGAAAATCCATGTTATGTTTGAACCTTCCCCCACACCTATCTCATGCGTTGTCATCAATGTATGAATGAATGCATAAATACATGAAAAAAGAAGAAAGAGAAAAAAATATTACCTTAAGGTGGTGGTCCGATGGTGTTCAGGTTGGTCAAGCGTTGCTACCCAATTAAGATAATGTGGTGGTTCATGAAATCCACCTTTATTGACCTCTTTTCTATGTACACAATTACAATCCTCAATATGAATAGGATCATGAAAGATCCTATCTTGAAACTTATTCCATTTAAGTGACCAGTCGTGGAAAATCATCATGGTCTATACCTATGTCCAACAAAAGAATGTGACTTGGTGGAATGGTTGACTTAGGCTCAAGAGTGATAGGTTCAGGAATTAATACTGACTCAGGAAAATCAATTTTGAGTTCGAGAGTTGGTTTTGACTTAAGAGTTGAGTCCAAATCAAAAATTAAAATTCACATTCTTTTTTCACCAATAGAATGTGACTCTCTAAAATTGGTGATTCAATTTCTAGATTTATGGGTACAGGAATAAATATCGGCTCGAGAAATTGGTTCAAATTAGGTAAGGATCCGGAGTAAACATAGATTTGAAGATGGGAACTGAATCACAAGGTTAGGTATCGAGGCCACATTTACATTCAAGTTCAATTTCATTGAATGGAAAACTTGCCAATTTGTTTATGGTTTGAGATTGGTCAAGTTCAAATTTGTTTGATAAAATTGAGTCTTGGTTAAGTCTCCAAGACACCATGATTCTTGATTTTTATCAATATGACTAGGGCAATCAGGAATGGTCGAACATGTGTTAGGTAGAGTTTTCTCATTCCTATCTTTCACTACGTTGATCAAATGACTCATCTGTGCTTCTAACCTATTGATAGATTAGAAAAAATTATTTTCAGACTGAATCATGTTTTTCATACTCCTATCTGAGTCTATAGGTTCTTCTTCTTGTTGTGGGACTTGGAATATGGAGTAAGGATTTTGGATTTGAAAGTCTTGTGGGAATTGTGAGTCCATCATTTTTTGCTTTTATTCTTGAGACTTAATCATGACTTCTATATTCTTCATCCCCTCAGATTTTTCTTCTATGGATTGATCATGAATAGAAAAATTAGAAGCTGAATGTTAGAATGGTGATTGACAATATGACTCGGACAAATTGTATCCCTATTGACTTTGTGAAGAGTAGCGATGATTGTTCTAGTCTTGTTCATAATATTGGGACTGGGGCATGTATTGATTTGGATAAAATCAATCCGGCATACTTGATTAGTTAAAATTATGATATGCCGGGTTGGTAATATTTGAGTCAAAAGAGGTCGGGGTGAAGTATGGATCACTATATGCATAGGAATAATTGTGATTATAATTCATATCACCAAGATGTCAAAACAAAAACGAAAAAAGGCAAACAAACAAACAAATAAAAAGGAGAAAAAAATCTAGCCTAAGTTAGAATAGATCTTAGACATAAATGACTCCTAACTGGTTAGAGTATCCACGGGGGGTATATTACAGAATCTGACCACAAGTTAATCGGTCAGGTAGGGGCAAGATCAGTGGGAGGTATTCATGTCTAAGCAACAAGCCTAATAATGTCAAACCACTATTCTTCAAGGTTTTGCCTCATCAATCTCCAACTTTTGACACCGATTTGACAAGAGTCAAATTCTAATCAACTTCCCCCTTAGGTCAATCTCCTATTGAGTCTGAGATGTCCCTAGGGCTAACGTCTACTCAGTTTTAGTTAGGCTTGGGTTAATGAGTGAGCAGATTATTTATGGACTAAGGGAGGATAATAACTTTCCCACCATATCTTGTTTAGAGGACAAGCCCTTAAATAAATTTAGTGCAATGTTTACGAAAAGCAACACTTAAGTAATATAAACAATTCGAAAGTGTTCCTATACTACATGCTATGCACACGTACCTTTGCTCCAGCAGTCTTCAACAGTAATATAAAATGTAAGCGAATTAGACATATGCCAAAATGCAAGTCTAAACCATTTTTATCATTTATAAACAACCAATTTATTGTTGAATTAAATACAGTGTGTAGAGTGTATTAAAACACTGCAGATTATGTATTTTCCAAACCACCTACTCTGCAAAAAACAAAAGTGAGTAATTCACTACTCTTACCACGAAAACACGGTTCTTGTAGCGTTTACACGGTAAATAAGTAGGCTCTGGTGCTCTGCTTTCTTGGGCAGAGGCGCAGAGTAGCAATATGTCCACTTCAATGCTTATTTTCCTGAATTTCGATCCTGAACACCAAAACAAAAAAGAAAGAAGTTAAACCGTTTAAGCAAATCAACAAAAGAAGAAAACTTACCGTCCCTCCCCGACAACGGCGCCAAAAGTTTGATTGAGTTTTAACCTGCACAAAAAATACAGAATTTCAGAACTTAAGAATAGAAGTGTGCAAGTTCTCAATACTACCACTTTAGCGAGTGGCTATACAGGTTATGATCCACAAGGAGGGACGGGCAATGGAAGCGTTTGAGCAAGTTCGTTTCTTTTTGAGTTTACTAAAACAATGCTAGGGGTTACTTCTCAGTTTTAGAAAAAGAAAACAAAAAGATTAAGTTAGAAAATATTAAGAAGATGGTAAAAGAAAAGATGGTGATGTTATTATTGTTGTTGTTTTATTTACAAAAGAAAAGGAAAAATAAATAAAGTGGAGAAAGATGGTTTTGAAGTAGAATTTTAAACTAAGAATTAAAATAAAGAAAAACTAAAGAAAAGTTCACTTACCTCTAGTGTTGATTACCGTATCCTTGATTGTTGGCAAAAGCTTACCTTAGTTTAGAGGCGATGAACGCATAACCTATAAGATATAGCTCAGTCCCTGTCCACATTACATCATCAAGACGAGTAAGAATGAAATGATATAGACTCTTGAGGAGGAGATCATCATCATGAAATATCGGTGGCACTCATACAAACAAGGCTACGTTGATGCTACTAGATTCATTTGGATACTCAATCATATACAAAAAGAAAGTGAAAGAAAATAAGAATAAAGAAGAAAAAGTAACTTTCGATTCGATTAAATAACAATGAAAAAAAAGATGAATACTTGCACCGGTGTCACTCTCAGTATAAGCTCCTTTCTCATTCCTCCATGAAACTCTCCTCTCCTCTCAGTTACATAAAGAAATTAAAAATTACATTAAAAGAGAAAAAATCTAAGTTAAACCTGTACAGGAATCTATTCTACTCTCTGCTTCGTCCTCTCCTGTGACCTCAGAGCATGCAGGTTTTTATAGGGAGAACAGGATAAGGGAGAGCGTAAGGAGATAGGGGGAGCAAACACTCCACCTAATTTAAATAGATTGTTGAGGAAAGGCGGCTTTGGCTTAGTTTTCGCGGCCAGATCCTAGCCATTGGCTAGGATCTGGGGGCGCTGCTTCGTTGATCCTTCCCTTATCCTTTTATGTTATTGGAATTTGACTTTCTGCTCCATATTTTGATGATTTATCTTTTATCCTCATCTCAATTGATAAGGTCTTCAAGCAATCTGTTTTTTCTTGAAATTAGATGATATTATCTTATCTGATATATCCAGTTTTCAGATAAAATAGCTTCTATGACTTTTAGATTTGAATTGATCCCTTTCTTTTAAATTTCTGGATTTAATTTGGATAAATCTGTCAATTTCTCCCTTTTTCTTTAATTACATTGCACGCCATTAAACATGAAAAATACATTAAATAGCAGAGTTTTATTAAAGAATAAATGCAGAAATGTGACATATATAGTATGAAAATATGTAATGCACGTGTACGATCAATGAAGCTCAAGAAGTTTGTGTGAAGGAAAATTCACTTGAAATGAGTGAATTCGAGAGTCTAAAACTTGTAGAAATTGAGTTGGAATTGGAAGCTCATGAAACTTGAAAACTAAAATTTTTTCTCTTTGAATAAACTTGAATTTTTTGAATAAAACTTGCAACAACTTTTTGTTTTGTGTTTAATCCTCTACAAATGAACCATATATATAGGCAATAGGTAAAAGTCATTTGAGGCGTGAACCATGGCAGTAGGACGGTGATAAGATCTTAAAGCTGCAAAAATACCTGTTGAAAAAAAGTAAAAATCCAGCAGATTTAACAATTAGCTGTTACTGTAGTAGAGACATCTATCGGTTGACCAGCCGATCGATCGTACGACCTAGTTCAAAAACTAGCATTGCCAATCGATCGACTGGTCAGTCGATCGAAACAAACAAAGAGCACTGACAAAGGAACGGTCGACCAGTTGGTCGACCGAAATGCTAAACAGGGGTAGCCAGGATTTGACGGTCGACCAGTCGGTCGGTTGACAAACATACACAAACAAGATGCGCACAAAGGGTCGACTACCCGATCTACTGATAGCTGTGCATTTACAATGCACATAGGACGGTCGACCAGTCAGTCCAACCTACACCAAAAATCATTTTCAAGATAGTTTTGAAATTGAACTTATTTTAAATATTTTATATATATTTAAAATATGTTTTGGCAACACATAGGCTATAAAATACATGTTTAAAACTGAATATAAAAATCTGGAAAATATATACCATGTATCAATTTTAAAATACCAAAACCCAAAAATTATATACGAAATCTTGTATTGTGTGTGATCTTGAGCATCAATTCAACCCTACACTTAAACATTCTAATTTCTTACATAGATTCTACATGTTTTCTAGCAATCTTTAAGAAGGTTTCTCCAAAATCGATTCTTGATCGTCTGAGTTTGAATCACATCCTTTGAGTGAACTTGAGACTTCAACACCTTCTTTTTGAGGTAGAATGAAACTAAATCTTCTTTGAACCCCGGAAAACTTAAACACTTGAACTTGATTAGTAACTAATAACTTTATGAGTGTTGTAATCATCAAAACAAAAAACCAGTGATTGTAACCTTGGGCCAACATCACCCAAACACCTGGCTGCTAGTGCGGTTACAATCACTCAGCATGTGAGGGCTATGAATGCGGTTTTGGACCCCAATCCTCGCCATCCAGTATGACCCCGACAATACATACCACTCAAACCAATTATAACTTGGGCGTTATATACAGTTACGATAGTGGCCAGATCCAGAGGTTGAGATCTCGAAGGCCGCGACTCAGCTCGCTATCCATCAGCTATAAAAGTCGATCTCTTCCTCTTTTATGAGGAATCAAAACCTAGAGAATTAACCTTGTAATAGAATGTTAAGAACTCCTTGCATTTGATTTAGTGGAATCTCTCTTTCTCTTTGCTCCGCGGTTTTTCCCTCACTTTTTACACGTAATTCTCTGATGTCAGCGTCTGATTTACATTCTTGTTCACAATTTGAATATAGATAAATTTCTCCAAGGAATTTACCTTTACAATTTCCCTCATATTTAAGTTAATATCATGTACTATTTTTTTTCCTTGTGTTAATACCCTACGATTTTCTAATTTGGCAGACTAATATCTTGTAAAATAATTGGTCATTTTTAGCCCCAACTAATATTCAATAACATTTTCTTCCTCTTCTTCCTCTAACGTCATCTTCTTTTTATTGAACCCTAATCTTAATCAAGTAAAACACATCCTTTCTTCTTCTTCCTCGCCACACCCTTTTTTCTGCTATCACTACCATTCTACTATTTCTTTGCTTTTTTCATCAACTTCTTCATTTTCCCTTTTATGAAAACATCTAAAAAAATGTACTTATTTTGTCTCCCACTTCCTTTAAACACCGTCACCTCCTCTTTTTTAACTTTCACACTATTCATTGACATTTTCGCTCCCTTCTTCTATAGCACAATAATCTAACGTCTTTATAATCTCAAGATCCAATTGACTAATTGAATTCTCTCTCTCTCTCTCACCCCTGTCATTCCCTCTCCCCCCTACCCTCGCATCACCACCTTGTCTGCTGCTAGCACCATCATCTCCTCTTTCATATGAGCCTTCAACATTTTCATGAGTGCCATCACCAACTTTCTCTGGAAAGAACAATATTGTAAAAAAAGTTGATAAGATGCCAATATAGGATCTTCCATCACTCATTTTGTTAAGACCTTAACCTGCAGAATGCTGCTTATAAATCAGAGCTAATTTTGCATTGGCAAGTACCAGCAGATTTAAAACACAAGAACAATGCCACAATGAAATTTGATGGTTAGGAAACAAATTTCCATAAACAATTCAATCGACGGCAGGAAATTATCATGGTTCTGTTATAGTTAACTATTATACATCAATACAAAGAAAAATTTACGTGCAAATTTTGTGCAACAATAAAGATATTCCCTTGGGGGGCTCATATCTGATTTGAGGAAGTTGACTGATGATTCCATGAACTGTAATATAATTACGAGTGGTTTAACTTAATCTTCTGTTATTGATGAAATGAAAGATAGGCGGCCTGTCAACAAAAACTGATCTTCCATCATCACACCGGAATTCAAACTTCCATGCTGGGCCGAGAAACCATGACATAGCAGCTCCACCAAGCAAACCTCCCAACTGTAAATAAAATAATGATGCATTATGACATTCACTCGCAGAATAACAAGAAATGGTGTCCTTTAAATATTTTTTACATTTTTTAGATAAAAATGTGCCAACTTACATGACCCCAATTATCGATGCCTCTAGACAGAAGTCCAATGACCTGAAATATGAACATTCCCCGTCACCAGAAAAGCAAACATTTTATAACTGGATAATTCTCGAGGCCGAAACCATTATTACCATATTTAGGGCTATCACACGTGCAATTTGCTGCAAATCCTGCTTTCCTCCCCCAAGCAGGCTTTTATGCCTCAAGACAAACACGGCAAGAGAACCCACCTGGGTAAAGAAATAAAAGAGGCATCAGTATCATTCGGTTTACAAGGAGTGACCATATCAATCTAGCATCTGTAAACCGGGACAGAAAGAAGTATCAATTACAAAATTAAGCATTACTAGAACACCAATCAGACTGCTTTTGAACTTTGTAAATTGTTTGGGGCCTTGTTATATACAACAGTAGCTTATTTTACACTTTTTCTTCTTTTTTTTCCCCTTTAGATAATGGCATATGCCTATAGCTATGTAGCATGAGCACCCCTATCATGAAGCTGTGCCGTGTCGCATACATATGTATTTTTAAGAATTTGTCACGTATCAGTGTATCGTGTCCGTGCAAGATAGGCCCATAGTTATCAGTACATATACAACAAAAGTAAAAGTTACAACATTGTACATGATTTTGTACTTAAGTGGCAAAGCCATCTGACTAATATTGCTGAGCTCCTTTGAAAGATGTTGCTGAATAGCTTATTTTACTCTTTAATACATATATTAGGAGAATATGTTACACAAGAAAAATGTTTTTTAATAATTGCTTGAGTTTACTAAAAGAGAGCTATTTTCTTTTAATGAAATAAAAAGAGGGGAATTCCATTAAAAGGATTATTGAAATTAGATTCTTCTAACAGAAACAAATTACTTACTAAGATACTAACAGTCTTATGTGTTAATGGTTACTAAAGGTCCCTTTCACTGCACGAAAACGCTTAAAAGTTTTGTGAAGGTTGAGGGTAATATGTTTATATTTAACACACTCCGCTGGTCAAGCGCTTATTTTATGGGAAGAAAACCATTGAAACATGAGCTTTTGCACAATGGTGTTTTCCTTTTTAAATCCGCTTTTTAAATGTGTTTTTTGGTGAGAATTGCTCATACAATATTAAGGTCTCATTCACTGCATCAAAACTCCGAAGTTTTGGAGACGATTGAGGGTAATACGTTTATGTTCTAACAGTCACAGTTTAATTTATCATAGATACATTTAAGGGTTTTACCTACTTCCTTTATAAAGAATATAAAGGATTATGGCTGTTTGGTTTGATGCACGTGTGTACATGTGTGTTGTCATATCCATCTCTCATGTCTGTATTAGCAATTTGAATCCAACGTGTGTGTGTTTTGTGTGTTTTGTCATATCCATCTCTCATGTCCGTATCAATGCAATATAGAATCCAACATGCTTAAGCAGTACAATACTGCACACATATTTGAAATATTAGTCATAGAATTTAATAACCTTCTATGAGGTCAAGACATGAGGGAAGGTGACCATTTTCTATCGGGAGTCGCATCCATCTGAACTTAATTGATGTCATAGCCAAATTGAAACATTCCAAGAATCCTGATGATACGGTACAACAAGAATAGATGAGATGCAAAGATATAGTGATCTTATTCAAATAACATATGCTGATGGTAGACAAGTGGTCTCTCGAAACAAGTAGTGAAAGAATGAACATCTATTTGCTTTGAAAGTGATGACTCAAACAGAAAATTAAAACAATAGTCACAGATTCTATTTGCACAGATGTCACAATGGCTAGGAACATTTATGAAAAAGGAACAAAACAAGTAGCTTTCATGACTATTCCATATTGAAAAGGTATGTCTACAAAATATGATATTAGGAAAAGCATTCTTGAAGAATATGAATAATGATCAGACTTATGAATATCTCCTATAAAAGAGAGCAGTAATACAGTTCATGTCAAAGCCTACATTCTAAAAAAGGCATCCAAACATAGCATTGAAGTCATGAATATCTCAAACAAACTTACTAATCCAAATATTGCTCCTGAAGCACCTACAGCTGGTGATTGGCAGTAGCGGTAGCTCATCAGTGAACCTATTTTCCTTAAAAAGTTTATATCAGGACTTGACATCAAAAGAAAGCCAATCTTGAATGAATAGCTACACTTCTATCATCCAATGCAGGTGTATGAGTTGTTACTTGCAATCGCTGAAGTGAAGTAAACTGCAAAAAACCGTCTAGGTCCACTCAGTTGCTCCACAGTAGGACCAATTGAGTTCAAAGAGTAACAATTCACCTGTAAAGTTAAATTTCAAAACTAATCATAATCTGAATAAATTATGAGCCAAACAAGTTAGAAGAAAAGAAAAGAAAGACCATGAGGTGCCCAATATTTGCATGCAGAAATGATGATGTAGCCAATCTCCACAATTGTCCTTTATTGATCAGGCCATTGACCTATTTCACAACTGTAATATATAAATAATATGAGATAATGCAAAAAAAAATCAAGAGGTTAATGTATTTTTTCTGACCTTAGCTCCCCATAAGGTTAACCTCCCTTGAGATGCAACCTGTGCAACATATACTCTGGAAAGAGAAAACAGAAAGTAAATACAAATACTTTTCAACTCGTACAGTTCACTTCCTACATCAAACACAAAAGAATAATGAAACAGGCAGAAAGCAAAACTAATTCAAGCGTGATACCATAATGTGACAGAAGAAGTAAAGGTCATGAGAATCATTAGTTGTTAAGTTTTGGTTTAGGATCTTTTATTATTTATTTTGGGCTAGGCACTTTTTTTTTCCTCTTTATTTACTCTCATATTGGTTATGATGGGAGTTGGCTTTTGTATGAGGCTTATACAAGGCCAAGACTTGCAGTTGTTTGGGTAGTTTAGTTATTTTGGAGAATTAAGACTTTTCTATTGCAAATATTGCTTTGTGTATGAATCTTGACATGGTAATGTGTTGAGGGGGAGAGCGATCTCCCTGAGCGCTGAAACCCAAATCAAATCTTTATCCTCTTCTTCCTCAAAAACCCTAAGTTCTTCCCTCTTTCCTTTCTCTCATCTCTGCTCTACATCAAAAGGCCAAAAAGAAAAGTATACAGGCTTATGTCTGGTATATGAAAGTTAGATGCTGGACCTGTTATGTTTGGCATATAAGTTCTTTTAGAAATGCAAAAAAGGAGTGTATGAAGAAATGGGAAATATCCGAATGGATACAAATTGCAAAAGGTATCAAATTGAAAAGCCATCTGTAAACATGATAACAAATGAGATGAAAAGAAATATTCTTCTATAAGTTATGTCATTTTGGGTAAAGTGGTTTCCAGAGAAATATGTTCCATAAGAATCTAGCAATTGCCATCTTACATTAACAGAGATAAAGGATTTCGCAATGTAAGCATAAATCAGTGGAGGTGGAACCCAAAATTATCTGAGGTTAAACAAGCTATCCAGTAAGGAATCCAACAAAAGCAAGCACTCGACAAGGAAAATCTCTAGATTCAGAAACTCTCCACCTCCAGCCGCTTAATGGTAATACATATGGGAAACAGTGGGGGTTGGTCAGAGGGATAAGCTTGTTCTAGAGGTATGACACCTTTCACAAGCAATGGCTGGTGCAAGAGGTTGCTCGTCGCAACTTGATTCTTTCAACCCTTCCATTCTTTTAAGGCTGAAGTCCCCTTCTCCTTAGGTGCAAAGAATGTCCTTTCATTTCGTAGCGTAGGTCTTTCCAAACAATATTCTATAGTCTTAACGTGTTGAATGAACTCAGATGACCTGTATAGACCAAAATATGAGCCTTCCTATTATTCAAGTTTTTCCCATATCATCAGTAAGTGGTAGCAGAATGCTACTATAGCATTTGTCCACAAAGTGGAAGTCTAGTTATTTTAGAAGATAGGTCTTCATTATGCAGGGATTTTACAGAAATTAACCCCAACTCAGCCCAAGCCCTCCCCATATTGCTATACAAACTGATTGGATTCAAAGCATTCAAGTATCTTTTCCAAATAGCAATTAGCACGCATCTAAATGCTCTTTGATGCAGGGTTCCACACCTAAAGGAGTACTTTCCAAAAGTGGATGAAGAAACCTCATCAATAGGAAAGGTAAGTCGATGTCCGACACGCTATTAAATTTGGCACCAAGCTAACCCTCCAGAACCCTCACTGGTACGCCAGATGAAGCTCCAACATGCGCCCAAGGTTTTTCTGAATCAGGTGGCTAGCAGTCAGGCAAACACTAATGCGGTGGGCAATAATGAAGTAACTGACGTTACTCTGTAGTCAAGATAAGACCCAATGAAGGTCCACATTAACGACTTAGCTTTCCATATAGAACGCTAGGGTCTAAGGTTTTATTTAGCTTAGAGGGCTTGGCTCAGGTTCAAATCCTTTACAATTTCCTATCTATGAGGCCGGGCATTGGCTTGGATGCTTGAATGCTTAAAACGAGACCTCCCTTTTTGAGCAAATACTTCACTGAAAATTGGTAGTCTTAGGGCCCGTTTGTTTCGCGTAAAACTCCGTAATTCGTAAATAACTCACTACCCAGTTACAACTACGGCGTTTGTTTGGACCGTAATTCGTAAAAGACTTACGTAACTCAACTAACACTCACTTGCAACCCAGTTACCACTCACTTACAGCCCAGTTACAGTTAATTTTGTGGTGATACAAATTTGTAATATTTTTTTATATTAATATTAAAAATTTTTAATATTTAACTTTTTTAATATTTATTTGCAGTATTAAAAACTTTTAAAATCACCAAATAGTTAATTTTGTGGTCAACTTTTTCACTTACGACTTATACATTACGACAACCAAATACCGTAAAGTACAATACACTTTCCCACTTTACAATTTTATATTACCAACCAAACACCGTAAATTTACATACATGTAACTCATTTACAATTATAAAAGACTTTACCAATTACAACTATGAATTACGGTCAGTTACGACAACCAAACAGACCCTTAAAGGCAGACTTCAACATTCTGCTTGTCCTAATTCAGCATTTTTTTCCTTCTAGAAATGTGTACATCCTTGACCATCAATCCTTCTTTGTTCCCTATGTGGTAGCCACATCCACATCATGTATAACCTTTCTAGTCAACATCATCCAAACCAACCACACCTCCTTCCAAGCTTGCCCCCCCCACCCCAATAACAAAAACCACCACCACCACCACTTGCGCAAAAACATCCTCAAAATGACTCTGGAGTAACTTTATGGCAGAGCATCCCATAATGATCCTCTCCATTCATCATGACCTACAAATGTTAAATAGTCCAAGGAAGAATGATCAACTGATATGGAAACTACTTGACCGTGCATCAAGTAACAAGGGTTGTGTGTGTGTCTCCCTTGAGAAGGATTTGGAAGCAAATTATTTCCATTTAAATTCATTAACAAAAAAACACAATAGAAGATTCATATTGTTTAAATCTACATCATTTAGAGTGTGAAAATAAATCAAGTGACTTGAAGGTTTTTTGTTTCTATATGCATCAAAAAGGTACAAAATAGACAGAAAAAAATAACAACCTTTTTTTTTTAATTATAGTCTAGAATCTTTGAAACGTAACAAAAAATTGGTGGGTAAGGGTTTTAAAGTGTTAGATGTTGATCAAATGCTTGGATCAATTTGTACACTCCAAACTATAATTCTAAGAAACAAGCTGCATTCGACAGCCCTTGTGTTTGTGTCCATGTGCATGTGTGTCAAACTAATATGCACATCAAGTGTACAAATTAAAGTCAAAAAGTTTAAAATAGCCTTTAAATAATTTAATATATATTTCTTATAATATATTTTATTATTAAATGCATAATACATCATTATCAATATAATTTTTTCATACAATCTGACGGTGGAAGTTTCAATGCATCGCGTGCTGTGTTTGTACACGCATGCACACAAATATGTATGCATGCACATAATTTTTGTTGTATCCACACCATATCCATTGTCTTACTTTTTGAAAATTAGCATTACTGCTATGCCGTAGCCCGTGTCTATTCTGATACTAGTGTATGCCCCTAAAGGGGAACAATGGTGGGATACATCAGGCATCATCCAATATATCCTGTGCTGAACAACTATACCATTAAGTATAAGAGAGTTTACCAAGTTTTGAAATATTAAAGAATTCACTAAAGTACTTAAAAAAGAAAGCACCTAACCAAGCATACACTATGCGACATACATAATCAGCCAAAAGGTGATTGAGTAAAAAGTTTCGCGAGCATTGAGACCCTTGAAGAAACAGTTTCTAGGGAGTAGGAAAATCCATCAAAAGTGGATGTTTCTAGTTATTGATGCCTAATCATGACCTTGGAGTTGTTGATCATCAATCAGAGAAGACTGATAGAGGTCTTGCATTTTCCTTTTAGGCCATCTAAGACTACATTAAGGCATATCTTGTCTGCGTAATGCAAGTGTACTATTGATGTAGAACAGAAAGGGGAAAAGATAAAGAGAGAAAAGAAATTGGGGATTGTAGAATTTGGGGGAAGATAAAGACGATAAAGATTGATTTTTTTGACTTCACCACCAAGGAGATCGCTCTCCCACTCAGCACATCACCATGCAGAGATTCAGCACAAAAAATAGTTGCAATGCAAAATTTAAATTTATCAAATCAACTGAACTCCAAAACAAATGCAAGTCTTCGCCTTATATAAGCCTCATACAAGAGACATCTTCCACCATATCCAATATGAGACTAAAATAAAGAAGTAAAATGAGCCTAGCCTAAATAAAGACTAAACGAACCCAAACAAAATATAACAGCCTAATGATTCTCATCAATTCTCCCTGGCTTCGAAAAAATTTGCCACTGACAAATGGCGACGCGGTGGATGATGACATCGAGCCGGAAAGAACTGAACAAACTCCTCAGTGGTGGGTCTCCTCAGCAGTGGTGACTGCAATGGACGAACTAAATGTTGGCCCAAAGGCCCATCACTCTAGTTTTGATGATGATTAACTCATGTAGTTATAGTACTAATGATCTTGTATCTATTTAGTCTCAGATATTTAATCAAGATCTTAGTAGGTGTTTAACTTCAACAAAAAATTTGAAGTCAAGTTTTGGAGCTAGCACGTGTTGATTCAAGAGGTCGCGCATCAAGTACTCAAGAGGAGTCTACCTCTTTGGATCAAGGTTTGGACCAAGTCAAGAAGAAGAAGATTTTCATGAAGACTTGAGTCATATTTGTAAGTGCTAAGATTTGTTTTTAGATAAAATGTAAAGGATAGATTAGTTGTGGATTGCTCAAGTTCATATACACACACAAACAAAATTTATATCTGTTTTCATAAGATAATTTTGAGTTTAGAAAAATACCATTTTGGTTTTTGAGCTTCATAATATATATCTTTATGTTTCATGAATAGAGTTCATCAAAATGAGTTTATATGGTTTATATATGTTTTAGATTTCATCCACATATTGTTGATTTAAAAGATTAGAAAATCTTATTTGATGTTTCCTATATCATGTGTTTGAGTTTTGGATTTATCAAAACTTATTTTAGAGCTTATTGTCAAAACATAGATATTTCATCTCATATGTGTATTGGATCATATCCATACACTGTAAGCTTCAAAAGTGTTTAAAATATCCTGCTTTTGTATTTGGACAAGTTTTGAAAAAATCGTTTTTCAATTTGGAGATTGTTTTTGAAAAATACAGATTTTTGTTAAAGGCCAAAATTTCTATATCACAAAAATAGTTCAAAATGTTTGTAATATGTATTGATTTTTAATCAAACATGTTTGTATATCAAAGTATGTTAATGAACTTATTTTTGTGGAATTTATGAGAATTTATGAGATTTTATTGGAGTTAAAATAACAAGGTTTTTAATCCTAAAATTTCAACCAGACTATACTGGCAGTCGACCGGACCGGTCGACCGATGTGCACGAGACATGCACAAAGGATCAGCCTACAAGCCGATTGACCGCGCGGTCGACCGACTGAAAGCACCCAGCTCTCGGGTGCGGCCGGTCGACCGGGCGGTCGACCGTTAGGCTTAGCCCGGTCGACCGGAGGCACAACGGTCAGAAATCCGACCGTTGGCCGGTCGATCGGGCGGTCGACCGACAACAGATTTCCTCTTGAGTTGGACCCCAACGGCTAGATTTTGGAGGTCTATATATTGGGCTGTTTTGGGCTGTTTTCAACAAGATTTTTGGAGAGTTTCAAAGCTAGTTTTTCCTATCTCTCTTAGAGCTTTTCTCTACTTGTTTTAGAGCTAATATTTTCATATCAAAAGGAGAGTTTTCAAAAGTTTTTTCAAAAATAATTTCTTGAGTTTTTCACCACATCTCTATCCTAGTTTTTCTCACACATATTTGAGCTTTCCATTACCATATCTATCCTCTAGCGATCTTTGTTGTGAGAGTATTTTAGGTGATCAAAGTGTTGAGATCACCAAGTGTTCTTTCTATTTGAGGAGGCGAACTTGCGCGTTCGTATTGTTTCGAGTTCTTGTGGGAGCTCGGTGTAGAGGTGCGGCCTCAGTAAGCTAGTGTGCTTGCGTGTGTTGTTCTTGCGGGAACAAGAGAGGGACTAGTGAGTCTAAGAGTTCTAGTGTGAACTTGTAGGTGTTGCGGCACCAAGTGATCCGGCGGGATCGATTTTTGTGGAAATCCTTCATAGTGTTGAAGGCGGGGACGTAAAACAAGGGTGCTCGAATCTCGAAACAAATCTCCCATATTTGCGATTGCTCTCTATCTCTCAACATATCTTACATGCTTATGTTGTTTTCATCTTTATTTGTTTGATATATCTTGTGCTTAATTGTTATATGCTTGGGATTGTTTCCTCACACTTGTATTCAACCAAGAGAGTCATAGTGGCACCTCAACTCTTAATCTAGAGGATCTTGAGGAGATAATCCAGAGCCCTTCACCGGGAATTCGACTACACTCTTATGTTATACTTTGTGTGTTTAGCTTAATAGTTTTAATTTGCATAAATAGTTTTTAATTCCGCATTATTCATCATTAGATTAGCTAGTCACCTATTCACCCCCCTCTAGGTGACCTACAATTGGTATCAGAGATTGGTGCTCTTGATTTGGGTCTAGAAATCTTGAGTTAAAGATCCTCATTTTAGCTAATCACAATATTTGTACACACACATGGATTTTCATGACACCTCATATGTTTGACATTCTTAACATCCAAACTTGGAAAGTTAAGATGTCTATATACCTTAAAACCCTAGGTATTCATGTTTATCTTGCCACTATTAAGGATGCATATTGTTTAAATGGCAAACATCTAGAGGCTAATTCAAAAGCCATCCATGCATTAAAAAGTACCCTAAATGATAAATATTTATCTAGGGTTGCTAATTTTGATTCGGCTTTTGTAGTATGGAACACACTTATCTCTCTTGGTGAACAAAAGCAACACTGTGCCGGGAGTGACTCGGATGATGGAAGTGATGCTTCCAATATATGCTACATGGTCCAAGGGGATAACCCCCTTGAGGTGAATTCCGAATCCGAGTTTGATGAGGATGTTGACATGTCATATGATGAGCTTACTATATTTTGTCAACAACTTCTTGAAAAATATGATTTGCTCAAAAAGGATAATAAAAGATTGAAAAATAAATATGATCCATTTTAAAGGAAAAAGATTCTTTTTAAAATAAATTTGAATGGAAAATGAATTTTTGAAAAAGGAGAATATTTCCTTAGCTTCAAAATCAAATGATATTTGTGAAGGAAATAAATCTTTGAAAAATAAAATCATTTTGGTGGAAAAAAAGAGATTGCTTTGAATGAAAACAACTCTTTGAAAAGAAAAATTATTTTAAAAGAAAAAGAAAACATTTCTAAAAAAAGGATTGTTGATTCTCATTCTTGCCATGCTCTTCATGCTACTATTGATAAAAATGAGATTTAAGTCTTGAAAAATAGAATTGATTGTTTGAGCACAACCTTGAGCAATTGTGCATTTAACCATTCTAAATTGGAAACCTTATTTCAAAAGAAACAAGCTCTACATGTTCATGCACATAGCTCACGGCATACATATGCACACACTCACACCACTCATATGCATGCTAGAGTGTACATATGTACACATTGTGGCTGCAAAGGCCATTTAGCAAAGTTTTATTTGATAAGGTAAATTCTATAAATTTTGCTAATAAAAATGTTTGGGTTTCTTATGATGCTAACCCCTTGGACCCAAAAGAAAATGGGTACCAAATCCTCACCTCTTGTATTTGATGTAGGTGTGGGCTCTCACATGACGTGAGAGGGTTGGTGCCTTGATGGTGGATGCATTATGAGCTAGATGGACATACCCTATTGATGCATCGCTATCAAGGAAGTTTGGTGGGAGGACCACCATGGTTTAGAGACTTAGAGATTAGTGCATAGGGTTTGGTAACTATCTCTAAACTCTCATTTAGCTTACATGCTTTTACATTGATAATTTTAGCATGTTTTGACTTTATGTTAAATAATCAGGTTTTGTACTTCATGTGGTGAATACTTGTTTAGATATAGTTTTTGTTAAAACTTGTGTTTATACTTGTACAAGTAGTGAGCTACACTTGATTATTATATGTTTATACTTCAATGCTCATTTGTACTCATTACATGTACATGTATAACCTAGTTTTGATGATTCATTCATTTATACTTGTTTTTCCTATCTTTGTACATATTTTGCTTCATGTATATGTTGTTTTTGTTTAAAATTTATAAATATACATGTATACCCTTGAGTCACTTGCCTTCATGCAAATTCTATTATAAACCCTTTTGTGCTTGGGATATGTATGTATATTTTTAGTTTTGATAGAACATACATATACCTTGAAGTTTGTTTAAGTTTAATGAAAAATAAATATTTATGATTTTCATGTTTTTGATAAAAGAATTTCATGTTTATTTTGAGTCAAATTGATTATTTTATGAATATGCTATTCACATGATTCTTGTGCACTCATATTATTTTTGTTTACTCATATATTTGTTTTATGAGCACATTTTTTAGCCTTATAGATGAATGACAATGTTTGTGTACTTAGCAATGATTCATGGGATATATGATTTGATTTCATATTTTGAAGGATCTTTAACTAGTTTTTTAAAAAAATTACTTTAAAACTAGTTATTCATTCTTTATTTGGTTGTGTTTTCAATCTATAACTATTTTCAAATCTTATTTTTGAAAACTTCTACCTTACAAGGGCGGTTGGATGGGCAACCATACCTTTAATGCTCAAAATTGAAAATCTTTTAAATTTGTGCATGAATAGGATGGTAGTTATGAGTTATACACATGATTTTCATGTTATTTCATCTTTGTATACTCAAATATGTTTTCTTATATATGTATGATTCAAAATTCAATTAATATCAATTTCAATTGGTATTTTCATTTTCATACATATATATGATTTGATTATGCTTATTTTATAATATTTCTACCTTCTTAAGGCACAAATTATGTTTACGCTAAGCTTGACTTAAATTCAAATATCAATTGTTATCTTAATAAGGTTATGCATTGTTCTCTTTTGCATCTCAAAAATTTTTGTTTATCTACAAGTGGTACCAATTTTAGTTTTGTCAACTACAATTTGATTTCATTGGTACCAAAATTTATTTTGTTGACTTCTAAAAGTTCAAAATTTTTTTAAAAGTGGTTTCAAAATGTTTTGATATGTATTGCGTATATGTAAGGGGAGCTTAACATCTTCTCTATATATATATATATATATATATATATATATTCATGTTGAGTGTATCTTAAATTGAGAAGCTTGACATCTCTTCTTTATGTGATACACGTGGGTAGGGGGAGCTTAACATCTCCGCTTAGACATTGTATATTATGCTTTATGTGGATTAGGGTCTTGTCATCCCTTCTTCATATAATGCATGTATGCATGGAGAGCTAACTTTACGTCTCTTCTCTTCATGAATGTATATTGCATATATCTTTATTGTTTGATTTGTTTTCTCCACTTTGTTGATGAATTGACAAAAAAAAGGGAGAAGAATTTTGAGAGTTTACATATGCATTTTCTGTTTATGCAAAAAAGGGAGAAAAATTTGGTGAGTTTATGCATGTTTATCTCCTTGTTTATGCATATATGTTCTGTTTAGTGTATGTGATTGCTAAAAGAAAGAACAATCAAAGAGTTTAAGAATTTACCATGTAGCTTGTGGCTAACGAGTCGTGTCCACGAGGAGGAATGCGATAGAAGCTTTTCGGTGAATCGTTTAAAAACAAAGAATTGTGTTTGTTTTTTATGGAAAAGAGAATGGAAAGAAAGAGATAATTAAAAGAGAAATTGCAACTTTTAGAAAAGATTTTGGAGAAGGTGATTTAGAAGGCTTGAAAATTGTTTTGTTGTTTATAATAATGAAGAAAATCTGGGCTCACTATCTCACTACTCATTGTTCATTCTTCTATTAAGATCTTAAGTGCCTCAAAGTGATCATAGGCAAAACTTAAAGTTGATTTTTAGAAAGATGAAGTAAAGCACATAAGATGGTTGGAAGAGTTTAGTCTTTTCTTCTAGAAATCGTTTAGAATTGAATATTAAATCATCAAGCGCGAAGAAGCAAGAATGAAGTAAAAACAATTCAAGAGACGTTCATGAAAGAAGTGAGAGTTTAACAATCCAAACCCATCCTCATGTGCCTTCAAGAACACTTTCAAAAAAAAAGGCTTTAAGTAAGGCATACAAATGATTCATTGGGTCTTTTTCTTTTAAAAACAGAAGAGAAGAAGAACAAGAGAGAGTTACAATAGCGAGCCCAGAAAACCGTTTAGTTACTCATGGAAAACAACGAAGAAATCAAAAAAAAACAATCAAGCCATACCGTAATACGAGTGGAAGGAAAAGCGTCTCGATTCTTGTATTGATGTCACCTCAATCTTCAAGTACAAGCACTCAATTCCTCTCTCACAAGTTTTGATACTGGATTACAAATTAAAAACAAGATTACAACTTTTGTGCTAACTAACAAAGAGCCTAAATCCTAAGAAAATAAACACAAATTCTAATCCTAGTCTTCGCTCCATTTTTCCTTACTGAAACCAGTATTTATAGCCAAAAACCAAACGAGGAGGATCCCGGAAGATTGGGGGACCAAACGCTCCCCCAACTGCCACAAGATAGCCGCGGAAACGCGGCTTGGGCCGCGTTTCCGCGGCCCTGGTGTGGCCAGATGGCCACATCCAGTTGGGTGGAATTGCTGCTTTGGTAGGTATCCCGTATCATCTTCTGATTTTCTTGTTTCTGCTCCAAACGTTGACGAAACAGCTTTTGATTGTGTGGCTTCAACCGCTCGATTCAGGGAGGATTCTTCTCAACCTCTTGATATGCCAAGATTTAGCCCTGATTTCTTCATTTCGAATTTATTCTGAATTAATTCATAATTTGGTGGGCTTTTGGGCTTGTTTCTCTTTTCTTTCTTTAAGCACTTGGGCTTACATTTAGCAAAGAAAAAGAAAACTTATTAATAGGATTTATTAGCTAAAAAGCATGTTAAGGTGACAATGTAAATGCAACATATGTGACTAATCAGTATACACTTTATTGAATATCTTTATGTTTATTGTTATGCATGAGTTAAGAGGGAGCTTCTATGAAACTTAACTTTAATTCATGCATATATAACTCCATGAGTTTTGTCATCATCAAAAGGGGAAGATTGTTGACCCAAAGGCCCATCACTCTAGTTTTGATGATGATTAACTCATGTAGTTATAATACTAATGATCTTGTATTCATTTATTCTCAGATATTTGATCAAGATCTTAGTAGGTGTTTAGCTTCAAAAAAAGATTTGAAGTCAACTTTTGGAGGTAGCACGTGTTGATTCAAGAGCTCGCGCATCAAGATCGCATCAAGTACTCAAGAGGAGTCTACCTCTTTGGATCAAGATTTGGATCAAGTCAAGAAGAAGAAGAAGATTTTCATGAAGATTTGAGTCATGTTTGTAAGTGCTAAAATTTGTTTTAGATAAAATGTAAATGATAGATTAGTTGTGGATTGCTCAAGTTCATACACACACAAAATTTATATGTATTTTCATAAGATAGTTTTGAGTTTAGAAAAATGTCATTTTGATTTTTGAGCTTCATAATATATATCTTTATGTTTCATGAATAAAATTCATCAAAATGTGTTTATATGGTTTATATGTGTTTTGGATTTCATCCACACACATTGTTGATTCAAAAGATTAGAAAAACTTATTTGATGTTTCCTATATCATGTGTTTGAGTTTTATATTTATCACAACTTATTTTAGAGCTTATTGTCAAAAACATAGATATTTCATTTCATATGTGTATTGAATCATATCCATACACTCTAAGCTTCAAAAGTGTTTAAAATATCTTATTTTTGTATTTGGATAAGTTTTGAAAAAAATCATTTTTCAATTTGGAGATTCTTTTTGAAAAATACAGGTTTTTGTTAAAGGCTAAATTTCTATATCACAAAAATAGTTCAAAATGTTTGTAATATATATTGATTTTTAATCTAACATGTTTGCATATCAAAGTATGTTAATGAACTTATTTTTGTGAAATTTATGAGAATTTATGGGATTTTATTGGAGTTAAAATAACAAGGTTTTTATCCTAAAATTTCAGCCAAACTATACTGGCGGTCGACCGATGTGCACAAGACGTGCACAAAGGACCAGCCTACAAAGCCGGTCGACCGCGCGATCGATCGACTGAAAGCACCCAGCTCTCGGGTGCGGCCGGTCGACCAGGCGGTCGACCGTTAGGCTTGGCCCGGTCGACCAGAGGCACAACGGTCAGAAATCCGACCGTTGGCCGGTCGATCCAGGCGATTGACCGCCAGCAGGATTTCCTGCTGAGTTGGACCCCAAGGCTAGATTTTGGAGGCCTATATATTGGGGTTGTTTTCAACAAGATTTTTGGACAGTTTCAAAGATAGTTTTTCCTCTCTCTTAGAGGTTTTCTAACTTATTTTAGAGCTAATATTTCCATACCAAAAGGAGAGTTTTTAAGAGTTTTTTCAAAAGTGATTTCTTGAGTTTTTCACCACATCTCTATCCTAGTTTTTCTCACACATACTTGAGTTTTCTATTGCCATATCTATCCTCTAGGGATCTTTGTTGTGAGAGTGTTTTAGGTGATCAAAGTGTTGAGATCACCAAGTATTCTTCTTTGTAATTGAGGAGGCGAACTTGCGGGTTCGTGTTGTTTCGAGTTCTTGTGGGAGCTCGGCGTAGAGGTGCGGCCTCGACAAGCTAGTGTGCTTGAGTGTGTTATTCTTGCGGGAACAAGAGAGGGACTAGTGAGTCCAAGAGTTCTAGTGTGAACTCCTTGTAGGTGTTGCGGTACCAAGTGATTCGGTGGGATCGATTTTAGTGAAAATCCTTCATAGTGTTGGAGGCGGGGACGTAGAGCAAGGGTGCTCGAACCTCGAAACAAATCTCCCATGCTTGCGATTGCTCTCTATCTCTCACTTGTGTTTACATATCTTGCATGCTTACATTGCTTTCATCTTTATATGCTTGATATATCTTGTGCTTAATTGTTATATGCTTGGGATTATTTGCTCACACTTGTATTCAACCAAGAGTCATAGTGGCACCTCAACTCTTAATCTAGAAGAATATTGAGAAGATAGTCCAGAGCCCTTCACCGGGAATTCGGCTACACTCTTGTGCTATACTTTGTGTGTTTAGCTTAATAGTTTTAATTTACATAAATAGTTTTTAATTCCGCATTATTCATCATTAGATTAGCTAGTCACCTATTCACCCCCTCTAGGTGACTAAAAACAGTTGCGGCCCCGTGAAAGTATGAAAACGAGTCAGGTCCTCAACGTTATTCACAGGGAATATCGAGCTCGTAGGCACGGGAACCAAACTTCCTCAAATGATCTTTTATTTATTAAGTTTCAGGTATTCAATCAAGATCTTGTTGGTGTTTAGCTTCTTCAAATTAACACATGGAGTTTCATGAGCTCAAACTTAAAGATCGCATCAAGTGCTCAAGATGGAGTCTAGCTCGATGGAATCTAGTTTGGATCAAGTCTACATAGAGAAGACGATTTTCAAGAAGATTTGATTTTAGAGTATGTGAGTTTAGATCTTATGTATAGAATAGATTAGTTTTGATTGCTCAAGCTCACAGACACAAATTTTAACTGGTTTACGTTTTGTGTTTTGATTTACAAAACATATTTCATCAAAAACAAGTTCATATTAGTTTATACGAAATGAGTTTGAAATACTTGTTTTTTCGTTTCTGCAAGTTTTGGAGAAACTTTATGTTCAATATATATATTGTTTTAGAAAATGATTTCTATTTGTCAAAAACAAATTCACATCATTTTGTTTGTATATTGGAGTATCCATACACTATTGAGCTTCAAATATGTTTGAAAAACTTGTTTTTGTATCAACATGTGTTTTAAAAAACAAAATTTTCATTTACAAGTTTCGCTTTTGAAGAAATACAATTTTGTTTCAAGATTGAATTTCTCTATCTCAAAATAAATTCACATATTTGTAATATGTGTTGATTTATAATCACGCATATTTGTACTTCATTGTATTTTCTAATTTTTGTAGAATTTATTGAGATTTAAAAATAAATTTAAAATATGTTTAAATGGTTCAGGTATATGATTTTTGGGCTGAGCCGATCGACTACGCGATCGACCAACCGCAGAACTCATTTCCTCTGCCAGTCGACCGCACAATCGACCAACATGCACAAAGTGCACAGCATAATGAGCTCGGTCAGTTGAGATTAGTCGACCGACCAAGACTGTCGAGCTCTTGGGTTTTCTTGGTCGACCGGCAAACCCTCTAGGTCAGAAATATAACCGTTGGCAGTCAACCGTCCCGTTAACCAATCGCCATTTCTGACATGATTTGATCCCCAACAGCTAGTTTTTTTTAACCTATAAATATGGGTTTTGGGGACAGTTTTCCTCCACGATTGTCAAGATAATTTTTACCAGTTTTCAAGAGCTTTATTGCCTACTTTCTAAAGAGTTTTCAACAAGTTTTTGGCTTAAAATCTATATCTATATATTGTTTCAAAGTTTTAGAAAATCAAAGAAAATAAGTTTTTGAGTTTCTATATTCTATATCTTCAAAGGAGTTTTCCCAATTGTTTTATAGAGAGCTTTATTTTCAAAATTTTTGTTTTCTCACAAGCTTGAGCTATTCATTACAAAATCTATCCTTTAGGATCTTGTATTGTGAGAGGTGTTTGTGATCACCAAGTATTGCAACCACTCTTTTGCTTTGTGCCTTCCCTCATGTAGAGGTCATTGCTTTGCGCATTGGCTTTGTGCCCACCTCTTGTATAGAGGTTGTTTGTATTCTTTATGGAGTCCCAAATGGAGATAGTGGAAATCCTTCACGCGGTGAAGGCAGGGACGTATAGCTTAGTGCTCGAACCTCAAAACATATCCTTGTGTTTGCGTTTGGCTCTCTCTTAACTCTACTCTCTTTATATCTAGCATTGTTGTTACCTTCATCTATACATGCTTAATATTGCTATTGTGCACATACTTATATTGATCCAAGAGAGTCATTGAAGCACTTCAACTCTTATAAAAGAAAAATCTTGAAGAGAAGTTCTAGAGCCTTTCACCGGAAATTCGGCTTCACTCAATTGCTATCAGAGCTAGTGCTCCTGATATTCCGTTTAACCATTGAAAAGTGATCCTTGTTTTGCTAATCTCTATTTTTGTTAATCACTATATTTGTTTTACACACACTCATGGATTATCTTGCTTCACATATGTTTGCCGTTTCTAACATCATGTGAAAATTTAAAATGAATTCATATCTTAAAGCTTTAAGGATGCATGTTTATCTTGTCACTACAAAAAGATCATATATTGAAAATGACAAATATTTAGAGGCTAATGAACACACCATGATTGCACTAAAGAAACCGTAAATAATGATTATCTTTCTAGGGTTACTAATTGTGATATCACCTTTGCAGTGTGGAATATGCTGATCTCTCTTGAAGAACAAACTTCAAATGATGTGGAGAAAGAATCTAGTGAAGATTCTGACCAAGCTTGCTTCATAATCCAAGGGAATGACTCCCTTGAGGTAAATTTAGAATCCGATCTTGATAATTGTACAAGTACATCTAATAATAATGCTAGTATGTCTAGTATGGATGCATATATGTGAATGATGAGCATGCTATGTTTTGTGAAGATTTACATGCAAATTGCAAAATATAAATTGTTGAAAAATAAAAGTTTACAATTGAAAAAGAAAAATGATTCTTTCTCTTTAAAATTAGATTTTGTTTTGAAAGAAAAAGGAAATTTCAAAAGAAAAGACTCTTTGAAGATTCAACTTGATTTTGTTTTAAATAAAAAATTTCATTGAAAAAGAAAGTTGATTTGGTTTCAAAAGAGAAGGATATCGCTTTAAAGGAAAATAATATTTTATCCTCAAAACTTGATTTTTTTAAAAGAAAATGATTCTTTGAAACAAAATTGTTTTGATTTCCAAAGAAATAGATTATATTTCAATAGAAAAAGATTCTTTGAAAAATGTTTTGATTGAAAGAGAAAGATGTCTTTTTTCAAGAAAAAGAATTTTGTTTCTCATGCTCATGTTATTTTTTCTTTCGTTATTAAAAATGATATTTGTGTTTTGAAGAAGAATATTGATTATTTGAGCTCGACTTTGAGCCAGAGATTGGAATTCATGTTTCACAAGAAACATGTTCCATATATGCATGCACACCCTTCACGGCATACACATGCACACCATGATCACACTCATACCACCATGTATGCTAGAGTGTACACATATACACATTGCGGTCGCAAAGACCATCTTGCAAAGTTCTGTTTTGATATATTAAATGTTACAAATTTTGCAAGTAAAAATGTTTGGGTTCGAAACATTAACCCTGAAGGATCCAAGAAAGTTTGGGTACCAAAATTCACACCATTTGTATTTGATGTACGTGTGACCTCTCACAAGACGTGAAAGGCTTGGTGTCTTGATGGTGGATGCAATCGGAGGTTAATGAACCATATCCATGAATGCATCACTATCAAGGAGTTTAGGTGGGAGGACCACCAGTCTTGGAGAAATGGAGACTAGCCATACCGGTGTTGGTAACTATCTCTATCCTCCATTTATATTATTTCTATATGCTTCTTATTGATGATATTTAGCATATTATGATTTGCTTGTTTTGTTAACATGCTTAGATGCATTTTATTTAAAAAAAACTTGCAATGCACTTGTATAGCTTTTGAGCACCCTTGATTTTGTGCCTATAATGATTCATAACCTTTGTTTACTCATTTGTGGTTTAGGTATATGTGTAGATGCTAGTTTTGATGATTCTTACATTTGCACATATGTTCGATTTATAATGCATTTTTTCAATTATATGCATAATCTTTTATAAGCATGTTTTTCATTAATTTTGTTTCATGTAAGTGTAAATCTTGTTAAAATTATAAGATATACATATAGTGACTTAACCTTGAGTCACTTTATATGTCATATACTCATTTGTGAACTCTATTCATGTTTGGAGATATATATATGTGCGTGTGTGTGTACCCTAAGTTTTGATGAAACTTACATATACCTTGAAGTTTGTTTTATTTTTTTTTCTGATGTGCTTCTTGAATATCTTATTGGTGGAAATATTTGATGATTTGAGGTTGTCTTTCACTAATCATGATATATTTTTGTGAAAAAGAATTTTCGTGAATTTCATGTTTTCAAATCTAGTTTCAATATGTTAATAGTTTGAAAAAGAATTTCATGAGAGTTTTGATGAATTCTTTAGAGCCTTAACGTGTTATTTTCGTGAATGTGTTATTTACATGATTTTTATACACTCACATTTATGTTTACTCATAATTTTGTGTTCATTAGCTTGCATGTGCTATATTGATTTTGAGTGACAATTCTAGTGTAATTAGCATATTTCATAAGATGTATATAATTAGTTTCTTATTTGAAGAATTTTGAACTACTTTTTAAAACTATTTTAAATTAGTTCTTTTATTCTTCACTTAGTAGTATTTTCAATATATACTCAACTATTTTCAAATCATTATTTTTGAAAACTTCTCACATTTAATGGGAGGTTAGTTGAGTGATCATATCTTGTATGCTTAATTGACTATTTCTCTGACATATGCATATATGTTGGTGATTTCAATAAGTTATACACATGATTCACATGATATTTGATTTTCTTATGCGCATTTTTTATCTATATATTTTTGCCTCAAAATTTCAAAAGGTATTAAATTTTCATTGGTATCATACATATATGATCGATTATGCTTGTTTTAACAATGTTCTTACATGTTTCTAAAGCACAATTGATTTCATGCAAAGCTTATGTTCATTTTAAATCGTATCATAAAATGGTATTTCTTTCAATTGGTATCACTTTCTATTGATATCACTTTTCAAAACTTATGCATTGATTCTTTGGGTGTTTCAAAAAGGGGAGAAATTTCTTGATTTAAATTTTAAATTGGTATCTTATTCCCTGCTTTTTGAGAAAAATATTTTAATAGCTCATATTTTCAATTGTTATCTGCTTTTCAAAAATTGTTTAGAATTTCAAAATTGGTATCATGTTTAAACCATAAATTGGTATCAAAATTGTTTTGCAAATTGGTATCCATGTTGGTTTTAAAATTATTTTCAACTTCCAATTAGTATTTCTAGTTTTTCAATTGGTATCCATGTTTGTTTTACAATTGGTATCTTTCAATTATTATCCTTTCAATTGGTTTAGAAAATCAAATTTTCAATTGTCCTCAAAATTTGTTTTTGATATGTATTACCTATATGCAAGGGGGTTAACTTAACATCTCCTCTATATATAAATTTATGATTTGTGTACTGTATAAAGAAGAGATTGACCTCTCTTCTCTATACCTTACACGTATAGGAGGAGCTTAATATCCCCACCTATACATTGTATACTACACATGATATGAGCTAGGATTTTAGTTATCTCTTCTCCATGTAATGCATGTATGTGGGAGGAGTTAACTTGATGTCTCTCCTCTTCATAGATTTATATCGCATATACTTATATCATGTTTTCTCTACCCTTTTGTTAATGAATTGATAAAAAAAAGGAGAGAAATTGAGAGTTTATATATGCATTGCATGTGATTATATGTTCTTGCATATATGTGTTTATATTCATAATTTGTTTTCATGATTTATTTGATATTTTGTTTGGTATCTATGAGTTTACATTGAATATTTATATGTTTTATGCTACGCATGAGTTAAGGGAGAGCTTTTACAAAACTTATCTGTAATCCATGCATATATAACTCCATGAGTTCTGTCATCATCAAAATGAGAGAAATTATTGGCCCAAAGGCCTATCACTCTAGTTTTGATGATGATTAACTCATATAATTATAGTACTAATAATTTTGTATTTATTAAGTTTCAGGTATTCAATCAAGATCTTAGTGTTTAGCTTCCTCAAGCTAACACATGGAGTTTCAATAGTTCAAGCTTAAAAATCGCATTAAGTACTTAAGATGGAGTCTAATTCGATGGAATCTAGTTTGGATCAAGTCTACTTGGAGAAGACGATCTTCAAGAAGACTTGAGTTTAGAATTTGTGAGTTTAGATCTTGTGTATAAAATAAATTAGTTTTGATTGCTCAAGCTCACATACACACAAAGTTTAATATATTGGTTTCGATTTAACCGGTTTATATTTTGTGTTTTAATTTATAAAACATATTTCATCAAAAACAAGTTCATATTAGTTTAGACAAAATGAGTTTGAAATACTTGTTTTTGTGTTTATGTAAGTTTTGGAGAAACTCGATATTCAATATATAGTTTATTATTTTAGAAAATGGTTTCCATTTGTCAAAAACAAATTCATATCATTTTCTTTGTGTATTGGAGTATTCATACACTATTAAGCTTCAAATATTATTTTGGAGGAATTGTAGAGATCTTTGGCTGTTGAGGAGTTTAATTTTTGTAACTAAGAGGAAGATTGGTGGTTAAGATTTTGATACGTGGGAGAAGATAAAAGAGGTTAGGATTTGGATTTTTTTTTAAATTTTGACAAAGAGATGAAAATGAAAGTGAATTAAGTAACAAATTGCACCGGCTCCTCACCGGATTACCAATTCATTTCAACACTCACAATGAATGGTTCAAATAAAATTGTATCAATTTCACATCAAAAATCTTTTTCACAAGAATTATATTATAATTTAATTTTCATTACTCATTACTTTTTCTTAACCATGCTCTAATACCAAATTGATGTGAAACATAGGAGAGGGTCTACGAATTTTGAAAAAAGATAAGAGATAAAAGAAATAACTAATGGTCACCTAATGGATAAATGAAAAGCCTTCCACTTTCTGAATCTCACGTTGCTTCTCGTCGCACGCTCATCAATCTTGATCTCAAGTCGTTTCACACCACACGTTCGATCTTTACTTCACAATTAGGGCTTCACATCCTGCACGAGAGGCACATCACTCAAGGAAAAATACTAAAATATTTTTTCTCAAAATTCTGATCTACTTTTATATAAAGCAATGTAACTTTTAAATAGGCTTACAACTACAAACTTTTCTTCACATACCCGATGTAGGACTAAAATAAAGTACAAGACTAGGAACAAACAATTAACAAAAGGCTACTAAATAAAATAAAAGAAAAAAAAGACTCGGTCTTGAAAACAAAAGAAAACTGACTCGATATCCCCATCACTTACATCCACATAATTATATCATTGTGTCTTTGTACCCTACATTTTAAGAATTTGTCGTGTCATCGCGCCTGCGTCGTGTCGTATCCGTGTCCATGCTTCATAAGCATATAGAATAGCATTAAATCAATAAAGCTTTTGTCCTATGCATTTTCTTTAAGGTTTGTTGGTAGTTTTATATTAAATCAGAAAGACAATGATTCTTATCATTTCGCCATTGTTGATGCAGATGTCTGATTGGAGTGAGTCCTACTGCAAGATGTAAGGATTTATTCAGACTTCAACTAGCACTTTCAGATTCTTAACTGCTATATCTATTATTTATTTCAGTTCCTCAAAGAATATTTTTATAAAATCAGGCCTCATTTATGTAGTTTTTTATTGTTTGGGGTTTTTCTTTTGAACCAACAGGTAGGTTATTGAAGTTCTACATAGAATCCATTTGGGGAATGACTGTTACAATCAACATTTTGATATAGAAAAGAGAAGACATTGCTCTTTCAATAGGATTTATCATTAAATTGGTCGAGAAAAATCTATCTATCCTCGAGTGCAGTACAGTGTTTATATAAAAAAGAGAGGAGAAGAGACCCAAATCTGGAAGGAATTTAATCAGGATCATGGGATCCCATACGAAGGTGTTCATGAGAAATGAGAAACAAGGATACAAAGATTAATTTGTTCCGGAGTAGTAGTCGAATGTCGGAGTGTAGAATTTCTTTGAAAACTCGTACTCCTGGATCTCCTTAGAGAGAGGATTCATGGATCTTAGTGGTTGGAGTCAGGTGATCCAGCAGTCTGACCTCCTCAATCCGCTTCTGGATCAGTTCATCGAGACTGCGAAAGTTCAGAGCCCTGCTGTTCTCGGGGTTGCCCTCTGTTTGCACCGACTTGTTCTGGAGGGTGGAGCCAGAAGCTGTTAATTGAGTTGTCTCAACTTTTTTTCCTCCTGGAGATTGTTCTCGTGTCGAGAATCATCTGTTTCCATTCGCGGTCTGATTGCACATGTTGCTCCTTCATCTGCTCTCTCATCTCGTGAAGTAGTCTTCTCGTTGCTGTGAGGACTGGATGCTAGCGACTGGCTTTCATCGCGATGAGGAGCTTGAGTCCTCGATGGTGTGCGATTATTCGCCGGTTGGTGGAGGGACTGTGCCCCAGCGGCTTCGACTGCCTTATCTTTGGACGTTGCGCCTTTGATGACTTGCTTTTTCAGGGTCATTCTTGACACAGAAGAGGCTTTTTTTAGGTAGGTTTTGGGTTTTGGGATCGATCTTGAGTGTAATGACTCGGATCTCAATGAAAGCACTAATTTGAGATGGAGATTTTCTGTTGTGATTGGTCAAACAATCGTTCTCGCGCCGCAAACGAAAGGGGATGTAGCTAGATTGGGGGTGAAGCTATCATCAACACAATAAACAGGCAGAGACCAAGATTTTATGTGAAAACTCAAATTGAAAAAAAAACTATAAGAGGAGAGAGAATTCACTATATTTTTCTTGAGGTTACAATGAACTCTGTGCTTACAATTTCCTCGATCAGCCCCTTCTTCATAGGCTCTATGAGTATAACTATTCTGTAGCGTTGTAGCTAGTCGTGTGGATTCTTGAGATCTGCACGATTTGTACGTTAAGATCCTTTTATAACCGCTCAGATTGTTGTGCTTTATCGTTAGGATTGGCATGTCGAGGTAGCCGCCAATATCCAAAATTGTTTCACTAAAATAAGAGAGTATTTAGAACGTGGGGAATCATAACCTCTCCGCAATCTGAGAAATCCTACTGTTCAGTTGTGTCCAACGGAGACGAGGAGAGGTCTGGTAGTTGTTAATGTCGAGGAATGGAAGAGGTCCAAGGTCCTCTCCTTGGGGTCGAATGTGAACTCGGGGTAGAGCCTGAGACTTTCTCCTTCGGGGTTGAACGTGAATTCGGGGCAGGGCCGAGACTCTCTCCTTCGGGTTGAATGAGAGCCAACTGGTACGTAGAGTTTGTTACCTGCTTGAGGCACTCCTAGTGCGATTGACACATGTCGCTTTCCTGGGGAGCGGCAAGATTCTGACCACTACACTTACATAACTTGGTTCCAAAGGAGGGGGTTACTGTTACAAGGGACTTCAGGTCTACAAGTCTCCTTAGGTTTCTTCAAGATTATCATGAAAGTTTTATCCAACAGACTTAGTGCCAAGATTAATGTCATTATAGAGCCGACACACAATCAGATTTCATCAAAAGAAGATCCATCCTCGATAGTGTAGCCTCTCCACAGGACATTGTCTTTGCATGCTCCCACCACTACAATGGCCTACTAAGCTGGATTTTACCAAGGCATTCAATCTGAGAAACTAGAATTTCCTAAGACCCTTCACTTGAGAGGCTTCAAGGAATGTGGTGTAGCTAGATAAGCTTAGCGTTAAACTCGGGTTTCTCCTCAAACTTGGTTCATGGCACTAGCAGGGACATATCAAGTATCAGAGAGTCACTGTCACGATGACCCGTCGTCATCCTACCTTTTTCATTGTAACGCCCCGATCCCAAGGATACGGAGACGTTATGGCGATGTACATACGCGAGGTGAAAACACCCTCACGCGTACGTTAAGCCTCAGTACAGGACATACCATCCATATACACAAGAGTTCCAACAGGAATTAAGTACAAGATATCTGCAGAAAGGAGTTAGGGCTCATAACAGATATGAAAACAGGGATAAATAAGATAACAGAAATAAATCACCAAGATACCTATGAATAGTCTCGATTACCACTGGCAGTTCATACTGGAGCCCGCACTCCAGTCGAACCCATCCGGGCATGGCCTACGGGTACCATTATCCAAACGAGAGAGTGACCAAATAACAAGTGTTTCCGATGTCACTATTGTGTATACTGTTGTCTTATGTTACTTGAAAACTCATGGTCGAGGAGCTCTAGTCAGGTGGGTGTATCCCGTGCATACCCGGGACAACGGCCTTATCAGACCCCTGGCTGCTGAGACTAGGACCAGCCCGCTAGGGCTGTAACATGTAACGAGATCTCAATGAGCTAAAACAATAACGGGAAACGGGAGCTCATGAGTAACAGACGGTAGCCAGCACTACCCCGTCCCCTGCAGTGGGACAAACAATGGATCCAGACATCCACCCGATAAGATCTAGTCAACCGTCAAGTCTCCCCCATACCCAAGTTATCTTTATTATCTTTCACTAAACAGTATAACAGGAACAAGTACGGGACATGGTACATGTAATACGATAATATGACATGAGCTCTGTTGATAGCACGAAACATGATAACGGGAAACAATAGCTGTGGGAGTCCACACATTGCATATTAACAGCTCATGTATCCAGTAACGGGAATATCAATATCAGTAACGGGAAACAAGCATATAACAGGAATACGGGGATATCATGGCACAATAATACATGTAATATGCACGGGGATCCATATGACAAGAATAGAGAAACCATATATGCATGTGTAACAGTGATATGCCGAGAATGCATGTAACGATGATAACAATATATTTCATAACGGTATCCGTGAAGTGGTGCATATATATATCGGTGGGACATGAATACGAAATAAGAGTGTGACGTGTCATGTAATAACAGTGGTCAGTGTCTAATATCATGTATAGTGAACTACAGTATCCGTGTAATGATGATACTATTGCAGGACCTAACGGTGTCTAGCAGTCATGTCTAGTAACAAGGTAGTGTCATCGAGTACCGTGGATCTAGTTATCTAACGGTGATACCATACATAAAATAAGAGTCCACTAATTACACGTTACTCATGAATAGTTACCGATAAAGTTAAGATCTATCAATCAATTTCACTAAACATGATAAAGTACAATTTATAAAAGAAAAACACTCACAACTTAGCCATGGGAAGGTAGCCCTCTTCCCCACGATCGCAACGGATCCAGAATCGTCCGAATCGGAGTCTGGATGCTCCAGATATCGCTCGGATACCAAAACCAATAGAAAAGGTAAGATACGTAATAACTGAAAATATTCAGGGGGCTGTTTGTAATTTTTCAGGGGCCCCAAAGTAATTTAGAATTTCACAGGGGCTAAAATGAAATTTTACCTTTAATGGGTCGGGTGGGTGCAAACGAGTCGGGTTTGGGTTAAACCCAAAACCCAAACCCGTTTGGGTTTTTCCTCACGCAGGCTGCGGCAGCAGCAGCCGCTGCTACTGCTCGCGGCTGCAGCAGCCCGCGGCTGACGCGGCCACCGCCGCTCAGCCGCGCGGTGGCGCGGCCACCACCCCGGCGCGGGCGCCGCTCCGGCGGTGCTCCAGCGCCGCTCCGGCCAGATGCCAACCAAAGAGAGAGAGAGATGGGGAGGGGCTGGTGCTTTCCCCCTCCCCCACTGCCGGCCCTGCGCCGGCCGGCCTACGGCGCCGCCGGTCAGGCCGCCGGGGGAGAGAGAGATGGGTTTTAAAGAGGGGGGAATGGCGGTGGGTTTAAGGCGGTGAAGGAGAAAGATCCAGAGAAGAAGAGAAAGGAAAAGAAAAGAAAAAGAAAAGAATTGTAAAATAATAATTTAATATTATGTTAATATGGTCAAAAATGACTAGCTCTGAATGATGCCCAAAAATTACAGAAAATAGAGAATATTATCCTGAGACGTAATATGAAAACAGTTTGCAGAAATTCGATCCGGTTTGCAAATTAAAAATCCCGGAGTGTCTCGCCGATACCGGGCGACACCGGTTTGGCCGGATTTTCGATAAATTCGGAAAAATTCCCAAAAATATCCTAAGGTAGATAATACGATTCTAAGACACATGGTGAAAGCGGATTCGCAAAATACAACTCCGTTTGTGAATTAAAAATCGTAGAGCCGATTATCGGTATCGGTCGACACCGATTACGGAGATTTTCCAAAATGATCCAGAAAATTTCCAGAAAATCCTGAAAAATCTACAATATTAGAAAATGATTTTTGAAACTGAAATCAGCTCAATCGGACTACCAAGGAGGTCAAGTCAATTTGTACGTCGTATCGAGTACAGATACTGTGATACGGACACCAGGGATCAGGGGGTTACATTTCTCCCCACCTTACAAAAAATTTCGTCCTCAAAATTTCAATTCAGGTGTGAGAACAATATTTCCAACCCCAAAGCCTCAATGTTACGGGCCCACGACGCTTCCGCTGCGCACTCTGATATCGATAAGGAACTCAGGATGGAGAAGTATTGTAGTGAACTAATACTAACGGTTTGGAAGCAAGAAGATGCAAAGAAAGCAAGAAGGAAATCAGATATTCTGGTTGCCAACTGTAAGAAAGGAATAGGACAGAGAATGAATTGTCAATAATATGGTATTCTTGTACTCGCTGCTGGAATCCCAATTCAGATACAGACAAGTTTGAATCTGAATTTAATTGTACTGTTGGTAAGAGCCCAAGCATTGACCCAGGTGGTTGAACCTAGGCTCTGATACCACTATGTAACGCCCCGATCCCAAGGATACGGAGACGTTATGACGACGTACATACGCGAGGTGAAAACATCCTCACGCGTACGTTAAGCCTCAGTACAGGACATAGCCTCCATATACACAAGAGTTCCAGCAGGAATTAAGTACAAGAATACCTGCAGAAAGGGTTTAGGGCTCATAACAGATATAAAAACAGGGATAAATAAGATAACAGAAATAAATCACCAAGAGACCTATGAATAGTCTCGATGAGGAATCTCCTATGTGACTCCAAGACACTATCTGATAATACGATAACTCAGATCTCCAACCTGGGCACGCAAACCCAGGGTCGTCAGAAAGCGACCTAGTGAGTGGTAAAATGAAGGAGCAGTAATATATACTATAGTAATACAAGCACGATACTAATATATAGTACATGATGTTGTAATAGTGATACCATGTAATAAGCATATAATAAGCAGTAGAAATATATAAACATGTCATCTTTTAATACCTTCACTACCTAGCATGTTCTTATCGGGTCATGTCTATAGTCATATCCAGTTTCTATAACTGTTGTCTAGTGATGACGTGATAGAAATGAACATGCTAGTGGTGATGTGATGGAAGTGAACCTGCAGATGAGCATATGCAATATAGCCATAATACAGTGTTGTGCATAGACAGTAATGATGTCTGCAAGGTATACAGAAAACAGAATATATGTAATGCAGTGTATACTTGTACATGAGTAGTATATGCAAACACAGAAAACAGAAGATATGCAATGCAGTGTATACACAGTATACATGTAACATGATAGCGGATAAATGATCAGGAACAGTAACAAGTACAACTAAACAATAGTATACATGTATCAGGCACGTCATGATATTTATACAATAGTAGCAATCAGTACCACCTGGTATTTTAATCAATCTCTTCCAGTGTCCCATACCACTGGCAGTTCATACTGGAGTCCACACTCCAGTCGAACCCATCCGGACATGGCCTACGGGTACCATTATCCAAACGAGAGAGTGACCAAATAACAAGTGTTCCCGATATCACTATTGTGTATACTGTTGTCTTATGTTACTTGGAAACCCATGGTCGAGAAGCTCTAGTCAGGTGGGTGTATCCCGTGCATACCCGGGACAACGGCCTTATCAGACCCCTGGCTGCTGAGACCAGGACCAGCCCGCTAGGGCTGTAACATGTAACGGGATCTCAATGAGCTAAAACAATAACGGGAAACGGGAGCTCATGAGTAACAGACGGTAGCCAGCACTACCCCGTCCCTTGCAGTGGGACAAACAATGGATCCAGACATCCACCCGACAAGATCTAGTCAACCGTCAAGTCTCCCCCATACCCAAGTTATCTTTATTATCTTTCACTATACAGTATAACAGGAACAAGTACGGGACATGGTACATGTAATACGATAATATGACATGAGCTCTGTTGATAGCACGAAACATGATAACGAGAAACGGGAAACAATAGCTGTGGGAGTCCACACATTGCATATCAACAGCTCATGTATCCAGTAACGGGAATATCAATATCAGTAACGGGAAACAAGCATATAACAGGAATACGGGATATCATGGCACAATAATACATGTAATATGCACGGGGATCCATATGACAAGAATAGAGAAACCATATATGCATGTGTAACAGTGATATGCCGAGAATCCATGTAACGATGATAATAATATATTTCATAACGGTATCCGTGAAGTGGTGTATATATATATCGGTGGGACATGAATACGAAATAAGAGTGTGACATGTCATGTAATAACAGTGGTCAGTGTCTAATATCATGTATAGTGAATTACAGTATCCGTGTAATGATGATACTAGTGCAGGACCAACGGTGTCTAGCAGTCATGTCTAGTAACAGGGTAGTGTCATCGAGTACTGTGGATCTAGTTATCTAACGGTGATACCATACATGAAATAAGAGTGTCCACTAATTACACGTTACTCATGAATAGTTACCGATAAAGTTAAGATCTATCAATCAATTTCACTAAACATGATAAAGCCCAATTTATAAAAGAAAAACACTCACAACTTAGCCATGGGAAGGTAGCCCTCTTCCCCACGATCGCAACGGATCCAGAATCGTCCGAATCGGAGTTCGGATGCTCCAAATATCGCTCGGATATCAAAACCAATAGAAAAGGTTAGATACGTAATAACTGAAAATATCCAGGGGGCTGTTTGTAATTTTTCAGGGGCCCCAAAGTAATTTAGAATTTCACAGGGGCTAAAATGAAATTTACCTTTAATGGGTCGGGTGGGTGCAAACGGGTCGGGTTTGGGTTAAACTCAAAACCCAAACCCGTTTGGGTTTTTCCTCACGCAGGCTGCGGCAGAGCAGCAGCCGCCCGCGGCTGACGTGGCCACCGCCGCTCAGCCGCGCGGTGGCGCGGGCGCCGCTCCGGCGGTGCTCCGGCGCCGCTCCGGCCAGATGCCAGCCAAAGAGAGAGAGATGGGGAGGGGCTGGTGCTTTCCCCCTCCCCCACTGCCGGCCCTGCGTCGGCCGGCCTACGGCGCCGCCGTCAGGCTGCCGGAGAGAGAGAGAGAGATGGAAGGAGAGAGGGGGAGATGGGTTTTAAAGAGGGGGAATGGCGTTGGGTTTAAGGCGGTGGATGAGAAAGATCCAGAGAAGAAGAGAAAGGAAAAGAAAAGAAAAAGAAAAGAATTGTAAAATAATAATTTAATATTATTTTAATATGGTCAAAAATTGACTAGCTCTGAATGATACCCAAAATTACAGAAAATAGAGAATATTATCCTGAGAGGTAATATGAAAACGGTTTGCAGAAATTCGATTCGGTTTGCAAATTAAAAATCCCGGAGTGTCTCGCCGATACGGGCGACACCGGTTTGGCCGGATTTTCGATAAATTCAGAAAAATCCCCAAAATATCCTAAGGTAGATAATACGATTTTAAGACACATGGTGAAAGCGGATTCGCAAAATACAACTCCGTTTGTGAATTAAAAATCGTAGAGCCGATTATCAGAATCGGTCGACACCGATTACGGAGATTTTCCAAAATGATCCAGAAAATTTCCAGAAAATGAAAATCTACAATATTAGAAAATGATTTTTGAAACTGAAATCAGCTCAATCGGACTACCAAGGAGGTCAAGTCAATTTTGTACGTCATATCGAGTACAGATACTGTGGTACGGACACCAGGGATCAGGGGGTTACATTCATCCTTGCAGCGAACATTCGCGGCAGGCCTTTGAAGTAGGTTTCATTTAGTGTGTTGGTCCTTGGACGTTGGGCGCCACTAGCTTGCAACATAAGGATGCTACCCCCTTCTCATACCATGTCAAAATGCTTCACAGAGGAACCTCAAAATGCTCTTGTTAGGTTTTGAGATGCTATCGGGGTTATCAATTAATTTTAAAAAAATCATGTATGTACCCAATGGGCATGGATCCGGAGGTAGCACAAGTAGCAACCCACACCTTGCACTGCAATCTAGGTTAATCCCCATTCAGCTACTTGGGTCTTCTAAACAAGCCAACTTCCCTTCATGCCATGACTTTCTCCCGGACAAGTTTGGAAGGAAGTTAGCCACATGGAAAGGCTCCTTTCTTTTGGGGGAGGTAGGTTGACCCTTCTCAATTCGGTCTTAACCTTCATTACTCTGTATTATGTCATTTTTCTTCTACCACAGTGGATCGACTAAATTAATACGACGGGTTTTCTTCTTCACTAGTAGCAGAGAGATATTATGTGGCCAGTACTTGGTAAGATGAGACATTCTCTATACCCCGAGAAACCAAGGGGGGTCGGGGACAAGGAATCTCAGATATTTCAATATTTCGCTCATTGCGAAGTGGTGGTGGAAGCTTTTAAGTAATAATCTTTCACACTATAGATCATAGTCTCCAGTATCTACAAAGCTCTATCCCTGGCCACATGTCCCCATCCTAACAGGGAGTTTCATTTCATCTTATTTACCATATTTGCTGTGGAAATGGTTGTAATACCATGTTTTGGCGACGCTAGTGGATTGGAGAACAAAATCTCACTACAACATTACCTCTCTTTATGAGATAGCCCACAATCAGGATACCACAGAATCTTCTCTGTTCAGGAACAAGGATGCGTGTTTATGTTTTGATGCCTATAGTCGTCCACCGACAAACTTCCCTCCATAGCTCTTGCTTCTTCTCTAATGGTCCCTCCCATCAGATATCCTTTGTTGAAGATCATCGTGCTTGGACTCTTCAGCCTTCCTGATCTTTCACAATGTGCTCGCTTTACAGTCATTTGTAGCAAGCTCACCCCCTACAATACCGCTATGACTATTTGGAAAAACCTGGGTCCTCTCAAGGAACACATATGATGTGGCTAGCTCTAAAGGACAGATTGTCAACAAGTGCCTACGCGTACAGATGGAACTCTACCGTGGGTTTCCCTGCGTACTTTGTGGGATGTTGTCGGAATCTACTTGATATGTCCTCCTTCAACCAAGGTTCAAAGAATCAGTTGTTCCAGTTCCGACTCGGCCGAGTCAGAACCGGAACGGAGCTGGCCGGGCCGAAACCGCGACGCGGGTCGCTGGTTTTCATGTGGGAGAGGCGACTCAGGTCCCTATCGGTCGACTTGGCCGATTTCTTATTGAAATCAGTTGACTCGGCTGATTCAATCGAGTTGAGCCGAGTCAGAACCGATTCGAACCTTGAATCTTTTACTGTTCAGACGAAGACTGAAAAGGCAAAAAGAAAAAAAATCAAACTCACAAGATCCTCGTCGTCGCTGTCGATCTCGTCATCGGCCTTTGATCTCGTCGTCGCGTTGCCGTCGACCTCCGATCTCGCTTGTAGCCTGGATCTGAGAGAGCGGAGAGAGGAAGGGAAGGGGAAGAGAGGGGGAGAGACATAGACAAAAATCGGAGAGGGGGGGAGAGAGAGCCTCCTCCCTCTGATCTCTCCCCCCCTTCTCTCTTCACTCTCGCCATTTTCTCCCCCGATCTTTCTCCCCCCCTTTCTCACCTGATCTCTCACCCTCTCTCTCTTATATAAGTTTTGTTTTCTTTTTTTGGTTTTTTTAAGTTACCCCAGAAATCATAAGTTACCCCACAAATCATTCATATTTCAAAATCTACCCCCCAAATTTATATATTTCTTATATTTACCCCCTTAAATCATCATATCTTCCAATTACCCCTCAAAACAAATTTGTTTTAGACATGTGATACATGAAAATTGATATTTACATTTTTTTAAGATTTGTCGTATTTTTTCAAAATTTTTTGAGCTTTATTTGTAGCATTTTGTGCATATCGCCCGAATCCGTTTCAAGACGCCGCGACCGATGTAGAACGGGCAATCATTTTCAATAACTTATTGATTACATATTATACTTCTCATATAACCCAAGTTTATTCGAGCTTGAAATTTGGTCAAATAAATTAGAAAGAACATTACAACTTTCTTTCTTTAAATATACTAATCTGAACATTTCAATTTCACATTTATTTTCTTATTTAATCTAGGAAGTCTATGTTACTCAAATTGTAATAGATATGCACGCAAGTTCAATAAAATGACTAAGAATATAACTCCACAGAGCACTGAACTTCATCTGCAGGAAAAAAAAACTTTGGTTCTTCAAACATAAAAAGAGGAAAATGATATTTTCAATTCTAAATGAACAAGTTAAAAAATGGGAAGGATCAAATCAAAAGTCAGCTTATGAGTAGGAACTCACATAATATTAAGGGCAAGGATAACATTGGTCCATAGCCTTCCACTAGGTCGGTTTCCTTCGTAACTCTTAAAGTGTGATCTCTGCTTACCTTGTCCCTCTTCAGATTCACTTCCACCAAAGAAAGAAAGCAAGATGAGCATGACGTTGAGAATGCATCAGCTAATGTTTTAAGAAGAGAATATCTTTTCAGTAAATATCTTCTCGGGTGCCAAGTATTATGGATTCTGTCAAAGTTACCAAAATGATAACCTTCCTCCTGGTTGGAAAAGCAAAAGCAAGGATCAGCAAAAGAAAGGATCAGAAATTAGTTGACTTGCAACTTGCAAGACCAATATCAATGTAATCTGACATTTACAATAAGCAAGCAAGGTAAGTAAGATCAGAAGTTATGCAATTTAATCATGTTGAGGAATGATTTCTCACTGGAAAGATATCAAATAAATAATCTAACTATAGCATGCATAAATATGCATCATTGCTAACAGGTTAAAAACACAGACACGAACAATCTGAGAGGCACACTACAGGACGCGGCCATGCATAGCAAGTTCTAAGATATCACACATGAAATAGCAATGAGACAATAGGAATTATGGTGCCTGCTACAAGTGGCGTGTAAAACATAAATGTCTCCAAACTGGGAGTGGTCGCGCTACATTGTAACTCTGGTTACATTGCATAACATAAACAAAATCAAGCCTAATACCTACTTTGTGGAGTATTCGGGCTTCACAGCACAATGGCCTTAAAGAGAGGCTGGTGACTAATTTGACCCAAAATTGGGTCAAATTGGTCCTGAGCCTTCGTTTAGGCCCATCGTGCTCCCCGTGGAGAAACAACTATTCCCCGAGTGGGTATCAAAGCCCAGTTTTGGCCTACGGGGGAGTGAATCCAATGTGAAGCCTGACTAGCAAGTCGGGAGGTGACTGAGATCTGGTTCCCACGGTCGGTGAAAATTTGTAGATAGTTTGTCCAAAAATAGTGGAGATTTATAGATGGTTTGCCTACTATGGATGGTTAATACTCCGGTTGAGACTAAAGTCGGCTGAGATCCGTAGACGGTTGCAGTCCAATCCAAGCATTCCGTGGATGATGATTAAGATATATTCACACATAACGGGGAGATTATTAAATATTCATGTTTGAATAAAGTTTCATATTAAAAAGTGAATAAAAAAGTGTTTTGCGGGCGGTGATGCCTCCTTTCTTCGTTTGGTGGAGAAAGGAGAGAGAGGATGGTGTTGATTGTTGTGCTCCTGATGTTTAGGAGTCCATTGGTCAAGGAGTTTTGGTTTTCGTGATGGGCTCGTTAAGTAGTTTCAACTCTCGTGACGAGGTCCGGCTGCCAGGAAGAACACAGAATGTTCTAATTTCTGCTTGGTCTGCACATCTGGACTCTGGCCAGAACAGACCGGGCGGGGATTGAGACTCGACCCCCTTTCTTTCCCTGCAGCCAACATAGAGCAGGAGTATAAGGGTGCTTGATGACGGTTCAATCTTTGGGGCTAGCCTTCTGTGCTCTTATGGGATGCCTCTGCTTTGGCTACCCCCGCTCCTGAGTTCATCTTTGGAGTTACGGTCTTGGCATCGATATCCTTCTCGCCTTGCAGATTTCAATCGGCAGTTCGAGGCGTGATCTCTCTTGCTGGTGTCTTTCTACGGTTCTCGGCGCCCTTGCCCTTCTGGCCTGGTAAATTGTTTGTTTAGGAGCCGTCTCCTGGACGCTGTTGGGGGCGCAGCTGAAGGCATATCTTGTTTTTCTCTCAAAAAAGAACGCACATGTAACAGATCTTGTATCACTCTTGCTAGATGTAACTACACTTGTAAGTGGTGGATATAATCGTAAAAAATTGTATAATAAAGCAGAGAATTTTAATGAAAGCATTGTTTGGATCTTGCCTTATTTGAAATTGTGATTTGACTTGTTGTGTCTGCCTGCTCGGGGAGTTGTTTTGGTTCCGAAGCGTTTGAAACGATTTGGAATATAGTTCCCGAATGGGGTTCGTTACACAATGGTACCTGCGAATGTTACCTGAGTGGGGAGCTCCCAGCTTCGAAGTTGTGTTGTCATGTTGGCTGTCCAGGTACGACCTGAGGTAGACTGTTGACTCGCTTGGGTGACCATCGGAGTAGATCCCGTTGTAGACCGACTCCGAGCTGCCAACATGGGCAAGCTCCCATCTTTCAAGAGGCTCCCCGAAGGGTCGCCGTCGGGGTGAAGACTCGTATGGGCGGTTGACCTCCTCGGGCGGCCATCAGGGTATATCTCAATATAGGCTGGCAACAAGCATCCAACGTGGGCGAGCCTCCATCTATCAGGAGGCTCCCCAAAGGGTCGCCTGAAGGGTCGCCATCAGGGTGAAGACCCGTATAAGCGGTTGACCTGCTTGAGCGGCCATCAGGGTATATCTCATATAAGCTGGCTTCAAGCATCCAACGTGAGCAAGCACCCATCTTTCAGGAGGCTCCCCGAAGGGTCACAGTTAGGGTGAAGACCCGTATAGGCGGTTGACCTGCTCAGGCGGCCATCAGGGTATATCCTATTATAGGCTGGTTCGGAGCATCCAACGTAGGCGAGCCCCCACGAAGGGTCAACGTCGGGGTGAAGACCCGTATAGGCGGTTGACCTACTCGGACGACCATCAGGATATATCTCATTGTAGGCTTGTTCCGAGCATCCAACGTGAGTGAGCCCCCATCTTTCAGGAGACTCTGCGACCATCAAGGTATATCCCATTATAGGATGGCTCCGAGCATCCAACGTGAGCGAACCCCAATCTTTCAGGAGACTCCTCGAAGGGTCGCTGTTAGGGTAAAGAACCGTAAAGGCGATTGACCTACTCGGGCGGCCATCAGGGTATATTCCATTATGGGCTGGATCCGAACAATCAACGTGGAGAGCCCCCATCTTTCAGGAGGCTCCCCGAAGGATCTCCATCAGGGTGAAGACCCGTATAAGCTGACTCCCAGCAGTCATTATGGACGAGTCCCCGTCTTTTAGGGGGCTCCCCGAGGGATAGCCTTCAAGGTAAGACCCGTATAGGCTGTTTTCCCCTTGTAGCTGTCAATGTAGGAACCGTATAAGCTGTTAACTCACTCGGGCGGCCATCAGAGCATATCTCATTATTGGCTGGCTCCGAGCAGTCATTGCGAGCAAGTCTTCGTCTTTCAGGGGGCTCCCCGAGGGATAGCCATCACGATAGGACCCGTATAGGCAGTCGACTCACTCGGGTGGCTGTCAGAGTGAAGACCCGCATAGGTTAACTCCAAGCAGTCAAGGTAGGTAAGTCTGCGTCTTTCAGGGGCTCCCCAAGGGATAGTTATTAGGGTAGGACTCGTATAGGTTATTTCCTCGTAGCCATCATGTTAGGACCCGTATAGGTTGTTGACTCACTCGGGTGGCCGTCAGGATGAAGATCCGTATAGGCTAACTCCGAGCAGTCATTGTGGGTGAATCCCCGTCTTTCAGGGGCTCCCTGAGGGATATCCGTCAGGATAGGACTGTACAAGCTGTTTTTCCCTTGTAACCGTTAGGGAAAGGCCGATCACTCAGGTGACCGTCAGGGTGAACACCCGTATAAGCTGACTCCAAGCAGTCATGGTGGGCAAGTCTCATCTTTCAGGGGGCTCCCCAAGGGATAGTCGTCAGGGTAGGACCCGTATAGGCTGTTTTTTTTGTAGCCATCAGGGTAAGACCCGTATAGGCTGTTGACTCACTCGGATGGTCGTCAGGATGAAGACCCGTATAGGCTGACTCCGAGCAATCATTGTGAGCGAGTTCTCGTCTTTCAGGGGGCTCCCTGAGGGATAGCCATCAGGGTAGGACCCGTATAGATTGTTATTCCTTTGTAGCTGTCAGGGTAGGACCTGTATAAGCTGTTGACTCACTCGGTTGACCGTCGAGGTGAAGACCCGTATAGGCTGACTCCGAGCAGTCATTGTGGGCGAGTCCCCGTCTTTCATGGAGCTCCTTGAAGGATAACCGTCAGGGTAAGACCCGTGTAGGCTGTTTTTCATTTTTAGCCGTCAGGGTAGGACCCGTATAGGCTGTTGACTCATTCGGGTGGCCGTCAGGGTGAAGACCCATATAGGCTGACTCCGAGCAGTCATGGTGGGCAAGTCTCCGTCTTTCAGGGGCTCCCCGAGGGATAGCTGTCAGAGTAGGACCCGTATAGGCTGTTGATTCGGGTGGCTATCAGGGTGAAGATCCGTATAGGCTGACTCTGAGAAGGTGCCTGGACCTAATGAAATGTGATTGAGATAGAAAAATGATCTTTTCATTGGATATCACATGATTTACATATACAACCGTTTCAGCTGGAAGGAGTCTCGTTGCCCGCTCGGGGTCTTCATGTCCCGAAGGGTGCCGATGAGTGAGTGCTTTAGTTGACAGTTTCGGTCAGAGCCTCTCCGTCCTCTGGAGGGTGCCGATGAGTGAGTGCTTTAGTTGACAATTTCGGCCGGGACCTCTACGTCCTCTGGATTTTTCTCAAAGTCGAGCATGAGCTCGTTCATGTATCCACGTTGAACTAGATCCTCAGGTGTCTTTTGAGGGTCCAACAATGCAGGGTGGTGTGTCCCCAACTGCCATGAGGGATCTGTCGTGCTTGGCTGGCTTAGGAAGTTTCACCCATGGCGGATGCTAGATGATGTGAATGATTAAGTCAATCGGCAGTTTTAGGGGTGGAGATTGGGAGGTCCTCAGTCTTCGCCGTTGTCGGAGAAGCGCTCCTTGTGTGTTGGGGCGTGATGTCCCCTCGCACGCTTTCGTGAGCTGTCGGCTCAAAGGCTCTCGGGGTCCCCATTCACAGGGTTACTTTGGAGCGCATCTTATTTAGCTTGAAACGTAGGTCAGTCGGGAATTCGGGATATTGGTTGACCTCGGAGGAGGTATCCACCTGAGTCTCCCTTGCACCCAACTCGATGACTTTTTGTTGCGCTTCTCAAAAACCTTTATCTGAGTGAGCAACTATGGTTGACCTGCGTTACTGCCTCTCGCTCGCACTCTGCGATATCACGATGGATGACGACTAGCTCTCGCTCGCGGTCTGCCTTGGCCCGCTGTTCGCCCAACCGTCACCGTAGGCCAATCACCATCTGGACGAGTTGCCCTTGGGAGAGGACTGAAGGATCGATTCGCCAGAAGCGTTGGTGTCATGACGGGTCGCGTTCTTGTGTGCCATGATTGTTGTGCGAGGGTATTTTGTGGAAAGGTTAGGGTATTGGATGGGGAGATCTCGAGAATATGGTCTCAAAGATCTCAATGAAAGCACCAAATGTTGTAGATAATTTCCTAAGGAATTAATCCACACACTAAATTTATGAAAATGAGAAAAGTCAATCACAGAAAATCCAACACAAACACAGAGACTTGCGTGAAAACCCGAAAGGGAAAAATCACGGAGGGGCGCCTATAATAATTGCGATTATATGATGATTCTCTGGTGTGCTATTCTCTGGTGTGCTAGGGTTTCTAGGCTCCATTAATCGTTCCCTTTCACGTTAGAAGGGATCTGCTATTTATATAGGTAGTGTCTGATAAAAAAGGTTGCAGAGTCTATCTTTGTTTAAACATTTAACCGCTTATCTCAAAGACGGTTAGAACTGAACATCCTGCTTTGAATTGGTTAAGCAAGAGTATTATTCTAAAAATCGGATTAATCGACCGATTAATCCTATTCAGTGGCAGCCCGCTTAATATTACATTAATCGCTCTGATTATACGCTCGAGCGATTAATCGGGTCCAAAACGATTAATCTCCGATTAATCCCCAATTAATGCACGATTAATATGATTAATCCCCCATTAATCATTTAGGTATTTCAGATGTTTTTTATTTGAAAAATTTATCACCTTGTGTCTGTTAGATCGCTAAGTAGTTTATGTTGTGATGTTAATGATTTGATAATAATCTTTTATTAAATAGTAGATGAACTGTTATTTATTAAATAATAGATGAATTATGATATTTTATTATTGTATATTTTGCATAAAGTGATACTTATGTTTTATTATTTTTGATTATTTTTCAAATTAACTTATTTAGCAATCTTTCTCCATCATTCTTTAAAGCTCATTATTTTGATTGATAAATTGACTAATTTTTTTTATTTATTTTATTTTGCAAGTAAGTTCTTTGATTTATATTTATGTTACAAGATTTGAAATCTTGAATTACTAATGTGAAAAGATAAGTTCTTTTACTTCTTTTTTTTTTACTATTTATTCATATTGTCTTGTTCATCATATCATGGTTTATAACTTCACATCTAGATATTGTCTTGTATAATATATAGGTATTTTCAATAATTAATTGTATATATTCATATGTAGTTGTGTATAAATATAATTAAATATATTAAAATTTTCAAAAACGATTAATCCCTGATTAATCTCCGATTAATCCGATTAATCCGATTAATCATTATTCAGTGTTAAGACCGCACGAAAACATTGAGCAAGAGTCCATGTTTATCTGGTTGTCTGCGTCCAGTTGTTGATGTGGTTGATCCGTTTTTGAGTTGTTACTGTTGAGTTCAAATGGAGATTTAGCTTAGAGATAGGGATACTCGTAACTGATTTTCTCTTTTTTCTAACCACCTGAACTGCTCAGAGTTTGAATTGAACGGGGACTCTCGGTCAGAGGTTCCGGAAGTGACCGCGTGTCACGTGTTTGTTTGGTTCTAGATGGACACATGGTTTGATCTCGAAGAGGTCATCCTCATCTCCTTTCCCTCATTTCACAAGGAGTTTCCATTGGGATCCTTGAGCTATAGATTTAAGGGTGGTCGTTTTTGAAACGTCCATCAACCAGCGAGATCAAGACAAGGAGTGGGATTGAGTCTACCGTCACTACTACTTTCACTGAGGTAATCTTAATCCCTCTCCTCCATGTTTAGTATATTCTAAATTCTACATTGGTATCAGAGCAATCATGTTCTTTGGGGTTCATTGATAAATCTAAAGATCATGCTTGTAGAATTTAGATTGTGGGTTGATTAAATAAAATCAATTTTAGGGAGTTAATCTCCCTTGAGCAATTTTAGGGATTTTACCTCCCTATGCCATATTTCGGCAATCTCAGGGAGTTCGCATCCCTTGTACAAATCTAGAGAGTTAATCTCCCTTGAGCGAATCAAAGGGGTTTGCCTCCTTAGGCGAACTCAAGCGAGATCAAGAAGTCATCTCCCTTAGGCGAGATTAGCACCCATGGGGAGATGCCGCGGCTGGCTGGCATCACCACCCGAGGTGCTGCTGAAGCTGCCGCAACTGGTTGGCAGTGCTGCTAAAGCTGCCGCGGCTGGCTGGCAGCACCACCCGAGATTAGCACCCACGAGCGTCGCCGGCATCCCTGCAGGATTCTGGGTGATGGATCCTAAAGGACTACTCCCTGAGCTTGGTCCGAGTTTAGAGCAGCCCTTATAATAATTGTTTTTGGCACAAAATTCTATTCTCATTTTAGATGATTGAAAATTTTTGTCATATATCATGTTTGATGATTTATTATGGGAATTTTTGATGCATCACTAACTATTGCCTGTATACTTTATTTAAGTAGGAGTATAGTTGAGATTTGTTTTAATCTCTTATGCATTTTTTGCGCAACACCTGAATTAAACTGATAGTAAATATATGATATAAATGATGATTTTGAGTTTGACAATCTTTCGACTTTATATTATGTCTGAATTGTTAGCTTTAAATTAAGACGCTTGCTACAAAATAATATATGTGTGTGTGCCAATAATGATATCCACTTTTGCGCATTAGAGATGACATCGAAGGATATCATTGCTGACTTAAACAAAGGAGAGAAACTAGACGATGATAATTATGACATATAACACCGCAAGATCCAATATCTTCTCGATGAGTAAGAGATTTTGGAAATCCTGATACAGTCCATGGATGCGCCTCCCGAGGAGGGCAGCGGTCTACAACACCAGCGCGATGTTGGAGCCCATGTAAAATGGACCAAGAAAGATCGTTGTGCGCGCTTTGTTCTGCTGAGCAGCATGCATAATGATTTAATCAGCGCGTTCGAGAACTATAAGACTGCTCGCGAAATGTATAATGTCCTGAAACTCAAGTTTGGTGAAACCTCTGCTACGAGATTGCGCATGTTGACCCTTAAGTTTGACTCTCATAAAATGATCCCAAATGAGAATATGAAGCAGCATCTTAAAAAGATGTCATTCGTGATTCACAAAATCAAAGCAGCTGGAAACAACTTGAGTGATAAATAGTAAGTCTAAGCTGGCATCCGTTCTCTACCTGACACTTGTGAGCAAATAAGACTTAACATGACGCACAATGAGAACATTAAGACGTTTGATGATCTTTGCGTCATTTGGAGCTTGAAGCTAAGCTCTTGGAAGCGGCTAAAGCTAATGGCTCGTCTTATACTGCTCAGTCTAGTTCGAGCAAGCCATCTAGGCCGAAGCGCAAGAACAACTAAGGCGGAAAGAATTGGAATCCCGGTCATGCGCCTAAGAAGGCTAATGCTATCAAGCGCAAAAGAGACAAGCATGGTGGCAAGAAGGGAAAAACTAGCATAGCGCGCTTTAACTGTGGCAAGGAATGACACTTCGCTCGTGATTGCACTGAGCCAAGGGAGGGACTCCCAAGTTGAGTTCTCGCTTTACTTTTGTTACTAGCCATGTCATCATAGCCCATTCATCCTCTGATTGGATTGTTAATTCATGAGCAACCGAACATGTAGCGAGGGAACAGAGTTGGGTTCGTGGAGTATTGTTGAATAACATCAGGTAGCAAGATTCTCTTCATGGGAAATGGTGATAGCGTGGATGTGCTTGGTATGGGTACCTACAAGCTAGACTTGTACGGAGGACGCGTACTGTTAATCCATGATGTCCTTTATATTTCTGATGTTCGTTCGACGAAACTTGTTATCAGTTACTACTTTGCTTAGGCTAGGATTTTTTGTTTCGAAATAATGGTGTACGAATATTCTGTGGAATCACTTTTCATGGTAGTGGCTTTATCAGTAATAGATTATTTGTTTTGAATATTCATTATTCAAATAATGATTCTAGTTTCTTTTTGACTACTGCATATAATTCTGTTATTTGGCATGCTACTTGGCCATATTGGTCAAGAAAGAATGAACAAGTTAGCTCAAGAAGGCCTATTAGGCCAGCTCGCTAAAATTAGCTTGTGTATTTGTGAACATTATTTATCAGGCAAATCGACTAGGAAGACATTTAGCAAATCCACAACGGCATCTTCATCGCTTGAATTAATTCATTCTGACATCTGTGGGCCGATGAGTGTGAGGGAACGATATGGTGCCACTTATTTCATACATTTATAGATAATTATACTCGCTATAATCATATTTTTCTGATCTCCCATAAGTCAAAAGCATTAAATTGCTTTAGACGCTACTTGAGTTTGGTTGAGAATTAGAAGAATGAACAGTGAAAGCTCTTCGTACTGACCGAAAAGGTGAGTATTTGTCGCGCCTATGGAGGAAGCCGGCTATGTTCACAGCAACTCTATAGATATGGGAAGCTTGGCCCTAGACAAAACATGTGCATATTCATTAGATACTCTGATGAATCTAAAAGGTATGTGATGCCCGGTGAACAGCCAGATGGAATAGTTACCGAAATTGAGTCACGAGATGTGGTTTTCCTCAAAGGAGAATTTCCGAGAAAAGAGATATTGATGACATTGATAGATTTTTTGAAGTGGACGAGTCATAAGAAGGCGCTCCTAATCCTGCTCAGGAAGAGCAACTTGCTGCCTAGTGGGAGTGTACCTTCGAATGGTACGAGTGTACCATTAATGACTGATTCTGAAGCTACATTTTTGCGTAAAAAATAACGAAGAAACATCCCTCGTCGTCACTTTAAGATTGGGAGGGAAGCTTTCATGTGTGCTCCGCTAGAGGCAGATGAGCCTAAAAAGTATCAAGAGGCTATGAAATCCCCAACTTTCTAAGGAATGAAAACTTGTTATGCAAAATGAGATGGAATCCACGAGAAAGAATCAAGTCTGAGACGTAGATCTTCCACATGGGTGTAGCACTGTCGGAAACAAATGGTTTCTAAAAGTCAAACACAATGCAAATGGTTCCATCGAAAAGTACAAAGCTCGACTCACGGCGAAAGGCTACACCCAAAGAAAGGATATTGACTACGAGAAAACCTTCTCTCTCACTGGTAGTGAGGTTACCATCTAAGGAAGAAGCTGCAACAAAGTCAGGGCTTTTGGTGGATGTTGAAGAAACTTAGAAAATTAGAGATGATCCCCTTCTCCAGATCTCATCCATTTTATAACAGATGAATGAGTTCACCACCATCAATGTGAATCTTGGAAACATAAGAGTTCTTAAAGAGTCATCCCACAACCCAAAAAGATTGTCCAATCGAAAAGACGGAAAGCCAATCGTTGCCATTAAGCCATTATAACACTGGGAATTAAATCAGCACTCATAATGACACTAGGATTTGAATCGACGTCTGACGTGACTAGGCGACAGTTGGCCTCCAGAAGCGACACCTCCCATTAAATGCCAAGGATCTGTCATAATGTAGAGATATTCTGGACGATCTCCCGACTGCTTGTACCAAAGAAGAGACAAAAGAAGCCTTTCAACAAACTCTGTTCCCTCATTTCTCCTCTACGAGCTCTTACAAGTACGGAAACAGAGGGGCATCTCTAGTGGTCAAAATTCAACCCGATCACGACACGTGTCCAGACGCAGAAACATGGGGAAGCTCTTAGGATCCTCATTTCGGAATCTCAACCATCTTAAATCTGACGGCAGTCCTCACCCACAGCTTCAAAACTATATTGCCTTCTAAAGACATCTCTCGCCCGAAGTCCCAAGTCATACATCCACCGAGAGCCGACTCGACTCCGGACCGAATGCCCCGCCACATGGCGACTTTATCCATCATTGCGAACAGATCGAGGCAAACTTCTTCGAGTCCCAAAATCTGTTACGCGACTTTATCCTCGTCCAGAGCCACTTTACAATTCAACAGCAGTTAAAGATAACAACAGATCACTCCTCCAGTACACCAATCGTAACTACCATTATACGGTCTCGGCCGTTACAATGATCAACAGATTCAAACCGAGCAGTTGAAGATCTGCATCAATCCACATCCACTCTGCCTCTGTCAAGTACGAATACGCCTTCTTCTTCAAGGAGGAGGTTGTAGAATTTAGGATATACTAAACATGAAGGAGATGGATTAGGATTGCCTCAGCGGGAGCAGTAGTAGTGGTAGACGCAATTCCGCTCCTTGTCGTTATCTCGATCCTCGATAGTTGGTGAACATTTCAAGAACAGCCACCCTTAGATCCACAGCTCAAGTACCCCAATAGTAACTCCTTGTGAAATGAGGGAAAGGAGATGAAGATTCTTTTTTGGGTGGACTCTCTTCAAGTTCTCATAGGATTATATAGAAATTAGCGGATAGAGTTGTAATCCTTATCTGCAACCAATAACAATTAACAAGATCCAGATGAATCTTGATTTGAATTTCAAATCAAGATTATCTTATCCTTATGAGATCTTTTATCAATTCTTATTGGGTCTAGCCCATTATAGGCGCCTAATAGAGTCCCGACACGTGCCTTTTATTCCAACATCTCCAACATTTCCCACTCGCATATAGTGGGCAAAAACATATATTCTAACCCTCAATCCACCAAAGGGTATTCCATTCATACTTGATAAGTGAACCGTGCAACCGTCAAGCCACCTACATGAAAATTCGAGAGAAGGATGCCAAATCTTACAAGACCAGCAATGAAAATCTCTAAAAGGGTCTTGTCATGCCCTAGACTCATTTAGTCACATCCTATTTGGCACCTCCAATCCCTCAAAATTTTGAAGCTATGCCAAATACCTCTTTATTTTATGTTTACAGTTGTGTTGCATGTTTCACAGTGACACAACTTGCTAGCAATAAATCATAAAACACGAATGTGTTACTAAATAGTCTTCGTTTCGCCCTCATATTACTTAGTTTTAGTACAATTGCTTTCCCAACGATGTCCCATTAGGCCGAATCAATCTATATCCACTGGAAACATGTCAAAGTAGCACTCCCTGCACCTCCACTTTATAATACAGTCATAAGTCACAACGGGTAGAAATAAAGTGTGATCAATTATATCGATCCTTAAGGACTTACACAAACAAAAAAAGTAGGGATCATTCTTTCATTTTCTTATATTGGTCGCTATACACATGTAGTTTGAAATACATGCTATAGTGGGGTTTTCTCTTTAAGTAAAGAGTGTATATCACATTCTGATACCGTACAGATTTTAGTCCAGTCTCTACGCAGTGGCTTACTTGAATCTTCTGCCTGCTCCCTCTCCTCAGCACCTAGTTAAGGTTTCGCATCTAGCTTTTCACAGGCCACATGGATTATAGAACCTAATCATCCACTGTAGTCATTAGAAGACTATATCTTGGCTTCAACCAAGATGACATCTTTATCAAGATTGGTTCAGCTCGTTACATTTGCGCCATGAACTCAACATGTTTACAAATGGAGAAAAGAAAAAGAGAGGGACACAGAGGAGAATGATGAGCAGGCTCTTGCTATCTGGGAGTCTGGTCGGTGCGTCAGATTAGTAGCTTGAATGACCTGTTGACGTATTAGAAGTCGTCACAGGATGCCGCCACCAGAGGGGATATGCAAGCCCAATCTGGAATCTCCTCGCTAGTGGTCAGGAGCCTCTCCGTTCGGTAGTGATACTTCTTTGGGGCGGTTCCAGAGTGCAAATGTGATTCCAACGCTGTCTTGCTTGTTTTGTGGGCTTCAGTCGGGTCGAACAACGCTGCCTCTTTCTCGGAGGACTTTCTAAGGGTCCATCTCATTCTTCTTGCACATGCGAGGAGAAAGGTGGCGTCGTTTGGCTGTCTTAGAGTCATGCCACTTGGTCTTCTCTTCACTGATGTTGGAATCTTTAGAAGGGGGCGTAGATGAAGAGGTATGACCTCCTCCGGTAGATGTTCCTTATAGATGTATACTCAGAGTTCGGAGGTGAAGCAGGACTGATGGGATGGAGATATCGGAACATCTGGGTTCGAATGTTTTCTGTTACTTTTCAAAGATGTAAACACAGAGATGTAAAATAACTTTTGTACTACACTTATTAGATGTAACACAATAAATATAGTGAATATTTTCAGAATAAAAATAGTTATGTCTGGATCTTGACTGGTTTGCTTTTACCATAGGCTTTTGAATATGATCATGCCTCTTTAGAGTGCTGATCTCTATCTCTGGTATGATGTTTGGGTACAGAGTGCCTTGGTGAGTTTGCTCTGCTGTCTCCGAGTGGAGATGATCCTATCAGAGGTACTTGCAAACTTTAGACTCCGAGTGAGTGAGATTCCGGCAGCAGAGTTGGGTCCGTAGTTATCTCCGAGCCTGAGTGGGGGTAATCCCATCAGTGGAGTGTGAACTTGACAGGACTCTGAGTGGAGGACAATTCCATCAACAGAGTGCATCCGCGGTAATCTCCAAGTGGGGAAAATCCCATCAGCGGGGTGGACTCTGAGCGAGGGACAATCCCATCAGCAGAGTGGGTCCGCAATTGCCTTCGAGTGGAGAAAATCTATCAGCAGAGTGGCGAACCTTGAACTCCGAGTGCGGGACTATCACATCAGTGGAGTGGCGCTAGCAGAGAAAAACTGCCTGGTTCGTCTTACCCGTGGGTCAGACAAAAGGGGAGCCCATACGCTGATGTTTGTCGTCTCCGAGTGAGGGCAATCCCATCAGCAGAACGTACGAACATCGGGGGCTCTGAGAGGAAAAATCTCCACAGCTTTAGGGACTCCGAGCGGGAGACAATCAGACAGCGGAGGGTTTCGACTGTCTATAGGTTAATCGAGAGGGGGGCTCGTAGGGGAGTGCTCGCACTGCCGTCTCCAAGTGGGGATAATCCCATCGGCGGAGAGGGTTTGCAGTCATCCCTGAGGGGGTAATCCCATCAGCAGGGTGACAAACTCGGTAGGACTCTGAGAGGGGGTAATCCCAGCAGCATAGTAAGCTAAAATGGTTAGAAGCAATATGTAATTTTAAAATAAAATACATGAAATTAATTGAAATACAAAGGGCGTTATTGGTAGAGGTACTCCCATGTCTTCATTAGAGGGATCAAATTACTCAATCACATTGTACTAGGTGATCATGTGTTGCGGTTGGTAGGAGGCAGAGCGCTCTGCTGCCCTGCATCAGAGGCCAGAGGCTACCCAGGGTAAGGACGTACTCTTAAGAAAGGTTTGGCGAGCAAGTTCTTTCAAGAACTTTCTGTAGTGGACGGTCTGGTGTCTCTTGCTAGTAAGAACAATATTCTTTTGCTCTGAAGAATGTGGGGTCGTGTTGGATTAGCTTTGAGTGCTTTACCCAAGACTGGTCCTTTGGAGCCTCAGTGGAATGAAGTGTTGTTCCATCTTGAAGGCTTGGAGTGGATTCGGTGAGAGGACCGGCAATGCTTGTCTTTTTAAGTGGGTTACCTCCAATTCGGGTTACTGGCACTAGTTGGAACTTTATACTATGAATTTGACTTCTCTCTGTCATTGTCGCATTTGAGAGCTTGGTTGGGAGAGCTCTTCATCGCTTTATCCAATTGAATGTAAGGCTGGTCTCGAAATAAAATCTCGCTCATCCGAGTGACATCGCGCTTCAGTAGATGTTTGTAGAGAGGGTAAGAGATCTGTAGCCTACTGATGTGCAGAGATATCTTCACCGCGGTTGGGAACCTTAGCGAACTAGTTCTGTAAGTAGCCAATGTACTACTTGAGGGTGTCGCCCTGTCTTATTTTGACAGTGAGGAGGTGGTGGTTATTCTTCTTGGCTTTCTGGCGGGAGATGTATTAGGTGAGAAACGCCTCAGTTATCTCTTTGAAATTATAGAGCGAATGCGATGGCAGAGAGTAAAACCAATACGAGGTCATAACTTTCAAACTGGAAGAAAAAGTTAAGCACATGAGCGGATCAATACGAGAGTAGATCACCATCTTTTCTCAGAAGTACTTGATGTGCTGGACTAGGTCGCAAGCTCCGGAGTAGTAGTCGAAGATCGAAATCGTGAATTTTTTAGGGAATTCACACTCCAGAATCACTTCAGAGAGGGGAATCAGAAAGCTTGGTAGTGGTATGTTTCGATCTGCTACGGAGTTGCAGTTTAGCTTTCTCGATCTGTCTTTTGACCAACTTATCGAGAGTTCAGATGTAGCGAAACTCCTCGATCCTCCTTCGAGTTTAATCGTGTTGGGCTCCTGCTCGAGACTAAGGTGAATTAGCTTCGTTGTCGGAGCGATCTTCGTACAGGGGAGAAGTCGGTCTGCACCGCCTAAGGTTCGTGATGGGCATGTTGACCTGAGTCTCCCCAATTCCAGGTTCATCCTCTAGTTGCGTTTGCACCTGGGTTTGTTAGAGGGTGTCGATCTGCGCCTAGAGCTGATCGTTCTGTTGTTTCAATGCCTCCTGCCATCGAGTGGCATTATCTCAGTCGAGAGTCGCTTGCTTCTGGTCGCGATCAGACTGGGCTTGTTGCTCCATCTGCTCCTTCATGTCGGCAAGCATCTGGAAGATATGGCCTTCGTACAGCGGCGACAATTGGGCACTGGTAGCTTCCCTCTGAGATAAGAAGGAGCCAGTGTCCTCTGCGACATGCTCACGATCGACAACGTGTAGGGAGGCGTGCCCTCAGCGGTGGTATTAGTCCAGCTTTGGACAAGGAGCCGTTGTGGATGATAGTTTGTTTCTTCGAGGCCATCGATGCTAGGGAAGAGGTTTTTTAGAGGAAGAATGGAGGTTTGTGTTGGATGGATGGAAGATCTCAAGTGTATACTTAAGATCTCAATAAAAGTACCAATTTGTGATGGATAAAACTCCGCCAGAAGCAACTAGACGCCCCGATTAAACCTGTCAGAGAACACAAAGAAGGAAGATGCTTTTCAGGTTAGGAGTATCGGTGTAGTGCCGACCTAAGACCCTCGAGCGTGAGAATCAGTAGTCTGTAAGGAAAGGACTGACAGAAGGAAAATATCGACATAGTGATAGTAGACTGACAGAGAATCGTCAGTGTGACATGATATATGCTCAAAGGATTAGGGAAGCGACCTCCAAGGAGAAGGTGTATTTCTACCTAACAGAGGTGGTGGAGTAGACGTGGAATGATGCAGATTTTCAAACGCTCGGCTCGATCTGCTAATTCTTGTAACCGTCGATACAGTATCCAGGTAGTTAGGATTGGTGTGTTGGAGGGGTGATTTATCGCTATCTTCAACTGCTGGTTTAATTGTATGGTGGCTCTAGATGAGGAGGATAAAGTCACTAACAGATTCTGCGAATCGAAGAAGTTCGCCTCGATCTGTTCATGGTGATGGATAAAGTCGCCATATGGTGGGGCATTCGGTCCGGAGTCAAGTCGACTCCGGGTGGCTATATGACTTCAAATTCTGAGGCGAGAGATGTCTTTGGAAGGTAGTATGGCTTTAGAGATGTGGGTGAGTGGTTGAGATACCAGAACGAGGATCCTGATAGCTTCCCTATGTTTCTGCCTCTGGACATGTGTCGTAATCCTGACCAGGGTCGAATTTTGACAACTACAACATCACATGTAATTATTATGGTTAACATAATCTAATACATTTTTTGTCGATTGACCAAATTAGTCACCTGTTAAAGGACTATCTCTTGGACTCTTGCAATTGTGATAAAATTACAGTCTCTAGTTTCATGAGTTAGAAATGTGATAATGGACTATAATTTTCTGTCACATTGGAGTAGAAACATGTTATTGGGAAGATGTTATTTAGACCAAACCTTGAAAATGTGATTATGTCCTAGAAGTGAAGAGTTATGTTGCACTGACACACAGTTGGGGCTGTTGTATTGGTGTCCAATATGCATCTGCACCGACATGTGCAAGACACTTGGTAGATACGTGTGTCACACATCCAGCACAAGCAAGACCCTTAACTAGCTTGGAAATAGTTGGATTTTACATAATTGGAGATTTGATAAAATGACTTATTCTAATTCTTTATGTGTGTTGAGAAAACATGATAGTTTCCTGGGTTGTCAACTCCTCTCCCTCTCTCCCCCAAACACACACATGCATTTGTATATATACATGTGCGCCTGTGCGCGCGCATGTATGCATGCTGTGCATCATTGCATGTATAACGTCTGCATGCATACATGTATGAGGTGGACTATTCTTCTTTCAAGAGGAGAGCCTCTCTCCTGTCATCTTCCTAACCATTAGGCTTAGATCTATCATCTTTTAAACCATTGGATTTAAATCTAAAAGGTCGTAGTTAACTGCAATAATGCTTACCAAGTAACGGCAAAGGGTGAAATATGCATGATGCTCATAAAACATCAAGAAAATAAGACTTTGGTTTATTTTCTTCCCATCTTCTGCTCAATTTCGTTTGTCATTTTTCTTCCTCGCTCCTACCACAGCTTCCATCTTCATCCCTTGTTTGTAGTCGTATCACTCAACCTTGATCCTAATCTTCAATAACTAACCATGTTGTTACTTTTCGTTTTCTTTATTTTATTTGAGTTAATGTGTTAGTTTACTCCTCTTGTGAATTGGCTTTCATGAAATATCTAGCCTTTTTCTTTAATCGAAGAAAATGAAAAGATTAAGGGGTGAAAAAAGAAAGATAAAGAGATTTCCACGACTGACCCATGTGTGCAAACATCAAGTTACTATGTTATTTGAGGAAATGCTTCAAAGAGGAATGTGATTAATTAACTTTATAGTGACTTGAGGAAGATGTTCTTATTGGATACAAAAGATGTGTTCATTGGCATCATCAATACAAATAACATTTTTCTCAAGCAATCTAGTCATGAAATAAAATGGTTTGGAGTTTGGGATGCGCCCATCATGGATTTTACAACTAGTCCTCCCATGGTATTCTCCGTAAAGAATTTAACACTTTGGCAATATATGTGGTGGAACTTTAGTAACTATAATTTTGAATCAATTCCTCATGTGACCAAAATATTGAATTTGCTCCAAACAAGAGTCTTTGGCAATATATTGACATTAATTTTGGCTTATGTAATGACTATCAAGAACTCATGAAGAAAGCAATAGGATGATTGGAAATGGGTTTGGCCAATGAGAGACGAAAAATTAAAAAAAGAGGAAAAGATACAAAATGGACTGTTTATAGAGATTGCTAGACGATAATGTGAGAAGTTGTATGCCTACAAATTTCTTTCTGGAGTTAGTACTACACTAAAAACCCCTTGGTAGTCAATTTTTGACTGGAGAATGGTATCCCAACTCTTCAGAATGTCTTCTCTTATATCTCTCAGGCAGAAGCAAATGCTATTAGCTCCACAGGCTCTACTGAGGCTACATCTCTAAGACTTAAGTTCTATATTCGTCTGCTAGTCATGGCTCCATGCCTCGTGGGCGTGGTGCTTTCGTGTTCATGGTACTGGTTTGGAGAGTATCGTCACAATACTGGTAACCTGCGAACCAACAACACCGTGGACCGATACTAGGAACCTCATGGGAAGCCAGCCTGGACCTCACCTGCCTCATCCTCTGTGTATATGCTTAATAACATTAAATCTTTGCGTATTCTGTCATCTCCGTTCTCCATAGAGTTCTTCTACTGGGGCTACCACTACCAAGCGTCATGTACTTCTCAGCCACAATAATTATAAATATTTTTTGAAAAAGATACAGTCCACCATTATCTCTGATCTAGCTACTCTTGCACACCCAGATATCACCTGCCTGGTCAACTCTACTTCATCCTCCTGGGTCATTTGACTCTGGAGCCTCAATTCACCTCACTGGTAAATCTATATTGTTTTCTACTTTTACTTTTAATATTGCATCTATTATTACCTTTGAAGTTAGTAGTTCTAAGTTTATTGCTGGCACTGGCACAATTCACCCTACATCATCACTTGCTTTATCTGATGTTCATCATATCCATGGTGTTTCATTTAACTTGTTATCTGTTAGCAGATTAACTAAATCTTTGAACTGTATCATCACTTTTTCTCCTACCTCTTATGTGTTTCAGGATCTTCAGACGAAGAGGGTGATTGGTGGGGGCATGAGCGTGATGGATTGTATTACCTTCAGTGTGTTGATAAGCATTTTGTGGGCACTGCAACTACTATTTTTAAGTCATCGCCTCTTCAGTGGCATTTTCGATAAAGGCATGCATCTTTGAAATCATAAGCAAGTTATTTCCCTCCACTAGATCTTTATCTAAGTTGGAGTGTGAATCTTACCAACTAGAAAAATATTTTCGGTCCAATTTTGCTTCTAGAGAAATGTCACCTTCTGAAGTTATTCATACTTATATTGGGGACATGGTAGATATCGCAGATTGATTGGTAAACTTATTTACCTAACTGTCACCAGACCTGATATTACATTTATTGTTGGATTGTTGATTCGGTATATGCAGACTCCTCATCAGCTTCACTGAGATGTTGCATGTCGAGTATTGCAGTATCTCAAGGAGCACCTAGTAGAGGCTCGTTTTATCGGCCTGCTTCTAATCTTAGTATTGATGGTTATTTTGCTGACTGGGATGGTGACAATTTCTTCTATGATATTGCACAATTTAAAAAATTGACAATTTCTTCTAGAGATGAATCCTACAAAATTCATTCCTACCCATTCAGCTTGTTTACGCTTCCTAGCATCTCATGAGAAAAAGCTGTCAACCTTAATATTCGATATTTTATAACTTTCCACGAGCTAGTATTACATTTTATTTTAGTATTTTACATCTTAGCATCATCATAAATTGCTCTATTTTAGTATATTGTATACCTCGAAGCTGTCGGATCATTTTTCTCGAATAAATCTGACGCAGGAAGCGGGGAAAATGAACGACGCAGGTAAATCTCGTTCTAGCGCCCACGAACCCTGAAGACTTTCAAGTGGGAATTGAGCTCGAATTCACGAACACGGTACTCAAATCTACGAACAATTTACTCGAATCCACGAGCAAGAGATAACAACTCGAATCCACAAGCAATTTGGAGGAAAACTCAAGGTTTATTAATAAAAATTCGATAAAAGATGATATCAATTGGAATCAAAATTTGGACCCAAAACTGAATCATAAACAAAGTCTAAAACCCTGTCACGCAGCAGGCCTATCGGCAAGACTGAGTGGCTCCACTCTCAGAAAATCTCAGTCGAAGGTTGTCTGTCGATATCAAAATTGAGTTGTCGACAGCTGATGTTGGCTGTCGACAGCTGAGTCTTAAAACTGACCTGCTGTCTTGATTCTCTTCCTATATCAGTCCCTCTATCTTCAAAAGAACTCCTCGAGTTTCAATTTGGATAAAGCTGCATGGTAGGGACTCTTTCAGTTGCGGTTCTTTCTCTAAATATACTATCTTCATATTTCTTTCTCAAAGAATTTCTCTCGTCTTTTTTTCTCAGTTGTTGCGTTATACTTTTTATTAGATTTCTCCATAAAACCTACCCTTTAGCGTATAAGGAAATCATGTTAAACCGTGAGCCATGTTGTTATATGCAAACTCTGCTGGGGGGAAGTGTGATTCTAAAATCTTGATTCGCCTTGACAATCTTCATTAAACTCCATATAGTGTTGCGTCATTGAATCTTCAACGTAATCTTGGATTGGTTGATAAGCAATGCCAATTGGATGGTGCTTCTCCATCATCCAGCCATATGCATACACCATACTTCCGTAATTCATTGGCTTGTTTTTATGAAGAAGATCTTCCAAAGTACGAGTAGAGATGAGATTTGGCATATCTTACAGAACATGTTGCATCCACGTGCTGATAGTAAGTGATATGAACTCGAAGAATTTAGAGCTGTCATCATTGGCACTCTTCTTCCGCAGGAAAAGATCTTCGAAATCATGATGAATAACCATACCATGATGCGGGATATCTTTCACGGGTAGTTATACTTCAAAAAGCTTGTCGTTATCAACTCCTTTAGACTCTTCCAATAATTTGTCGACCTTCTCGGGAATTTCAGTGGTAGGAGAAACTTCTTTCAAAGAAATGCCTTGCTCTACTTCTTTGGGCTCCACGAAGAACTCGCCTTGATTGCATATGGACATGAAAGTTGCCTCTCTTCTTTTGAACTAGGAATAGGTGGCATAGGCTGATACTTGGTTGCTAGTATGTCAGTTGATGAATCTCTCTTGGTTGACTGTTCTTCGATCAATGGTTGCTGATGTGACTCGGCTGTCTCGTTCGACTGATAAGATCTCATGAACGGTCGGAGTCGATTCTCCATCTCTTCTTCCTCTAAAGCAAGACTACGGGCTTCTAAAAGTCTTTTCATCCGTCTCTAAGTTCTTATAGTGGTTTGCCTAGGTACATAAGGATGTTTTGAAATTGATTTCACCATGCCGTTGCCCTTCTTTTATGTTTGTAAGCCACAAACTCGACTTTATCCTCTATAGGAATATACTCCATGTTAAACAACCCATCAATTTTATCGATCCAAAGTAAGATTGACTCAACATCAAGACTCCCATCAAAAGAAAGAATAGAATTAGAAAACGTGTCTCTTATTAGGGTTCAAAAATCCGCTTCTCCTACTAGGGCTAGGATTAGCGAACCTTCTCTGCCTATCACAAAAATCCCTCCATCTTCATAATCATTGTAGTGATAGATAGGACTACGCAACTTTCCTTCATAGAAATTTTTAGTAAATTGAGGGTGTTGTAGATGATACCTTGGTGGTGGATGATGTGGTGGTGGTCAATGTGATGGTGGTTGATGCAGTGACAGTTGATATGATTGACGATCATGTCCGTTTCGGTACATACCATCAGCTAAACTTCTATCATCAACCTTGAGAAACAACCTTTTGATCGCTTAGGCCATACGATCTAAGGTAGATTTGATGGTGTCATTCCTCTTTCTTGCAGTGCCCATTCTTGTGGGAAAGTCTTGCAATCCATCGTCGTCTCCCGCCATCATCGGGAAGTTGCCGAAGCTCTGATACCAATTGATGCATGAAGCAGAGAAGACGAACGACACCGGCTAGATCTCGTCCCAGTGCCCACGAACCCTGAAGGCTTTCAGGTAGAAATAGTGCTCGAATCCACGAACACGGCACTCGAATGCACGAGCAATTTGGAGAAAACCTCAAAGTTTATCGATCAAAATTCGATAAAAGATGATATCAATTAGAATCCAAATTTGGACCCAAAACTGAATCCTAAACAAAGTCTGAAACCCTGTCACGCAACAGACCTATCGACAGCTGAATAGGCATGTCGACAGGACTGTAGTGGCTCCCATAATTCAAAAACTCGGCCAGTCCAGTCCTGACTCAGTCGAGTTTGAACCGGAACAATCTTTCCTGTTCCGAGACCGGTCCACGAGTCAACATATTGCATTGTTTTGCTTAACTCGGGGCCGACTCGGCCAAATCATCCGAGTCGAGGCCGAGTCGACCAGAGTCAAGGCCGAGTTGGCCAAGTCGAGGCCGAGTCGGCCCCAAGTCAATGTCGGGTTAAGCCAAAATTTTATATAATTAATGTCATATAGTTTAGATATTTATTAAAAAGGTAGAGCTAATTTTTACTTTTGTGAAAAGAGAAGTTAATTTAAACTTAATTAATATCACATAATTTATTAAATTTTGCATTTATTTTGATATTTTAATACCACGATGCATGTATGTATGCATTATCTTCACATTTAGTATTCTAGTTGATCTGTTTTAGACATGTTATACGTCAATTTTAATGTCTACATTTTTTAAAGATTTGTTGTGATTTTTTAGTATTTTTTTAGCTCTCTATGTAAATTTCGTGCGTCTCGTCCGAATCAGGGCCGTGACCAATGTAGAATGATACCCGCCGAGTCGGCGACCGAGACAGTGACTTTGAACCATGATGGCTCCACTCTCGGAAAACCCTGTCGAAGGTTGTCTATCGACAACAAAATTGGGTTGTCGACAGCTGACGCTCAAAATTGGCATGTTGCCTTGGTTCTCATCCTACATCAAAATCTCTCATGTTTGTTCAACATTCAACAATTTATTAAAATACCACTGTGTTTTTTCTTTCATCTCTCCTTTTACCCAAATACTATTACCCACATTTTAGATCTGTTTACCTCGTTTATATCTCTATCTTTCCTCACTTTAACCTAGCTAATTCACCTTCTTTCCATCCTAGCTTCACATATAGATTGCCAAAGTTACATACGGCCTTACTGTTGTTATGCTAATTTTCCACACATCTGATATCTTTCAAGGACTTCCCTGTATAGTTCGTTCTTAGCCACTTCTTGATGCAACTGCTTTCTAAATCTCTGCTTGCATTTGGTCAGCATTACAAAGTTTATCTATGAATACGTGATATACCTTCCAATCAAACCCAAGTCCTAATTGGCCAGCTCATTGGAATATAATAACAAACCAAAAAGAAATACTGAAAGCCAAAGGAATATAAATATTGTCCCATACAAATCAGAAGATGGCTACTTATTAGGAATTGTTTATAGGAGAAGCATCATCAAATAAGGCACAGAAAGGATAAACCAAGAGAGGTAAAGCTTAAATCTAACATTTATGAATATGAGAGCAAAAACAAACTATTGTAGGGTGGTTGATACCTTTCCTAATTACAATTCCCCTGATGGATAGCTTAACTACAAACAAGATTATGTTCCATTTCCCATAATAACCTAATAAGAGAGTACAAATAATTAAATAAGAAAGTTTTTTGTCCTTCAAAAGCCTCGGCAGAACAATGTCTTCTCAAACTTAATTGCAGTGTCTGAAACTGTGATTGGCAATCTGATCCAAAAATATATATATCGAAATCTTAAATTACCTCTTAAGTTGACTATGCTCTTTCATTCGCTAAAAGGTTATTTTGAGCAACCCCACAATCATTAATTAACCAGTGACAAGGTTTTTACTGCCTTCCTATGAAGCAGGGTCACTCATGTCATGAAGTTGTGTTGTGTCGGACACGTGATCGACACACATGTCAGAGACACATTCGCATGTATTTTTAAGAATTTTCCACGTGTCGACGTGTCATGTCCATGTTAATATGGCCTTGTCCATGCAACATAGGTGACTTTTGTTTGCTACTGAGATATTCTTGAATTTAAACTTTTAGGTCCTTTGACACAGTTCTCGAAACATATAGTTTTTGGTTTCCAAAAGTTCAAAGGACTAAGACATGAAGAGTCCACCAAAATTGTGGCGGATAAGGTAAATCTGAAAATCATTTGATATATACCACATTGGACAGAGAAAAGGTCATGTCAGAATAAGAATTACAATGATAGATGGTAGCCTATCTTCTCATCATGAAATGTCTATTTAGAATGAAAGGGAAAAGAGATAACAAGTAATGGAGGAACATGCTCATGAAAATATAAATTAAATTCAAAATCAACATAATTTAGGTATGTTGAGAAATTTCATCTTGGACTAGAATTAAAGATGTATAATAAGAGATCTTTTACAGGCAAGTCCCAAACTTTTAAGCATGGTTTTAAATATCGGCCGACTTCAATATATGTGGGCAATATTGCATCGCATTCTACAATACTAATCCTACAATACCGCCTGATATTTGGGTCGATATTTCCGACATTGTCGTTATTGCCAACATTGATGGCCGATATTGTTGATAGTTGTAGTAAAATTCATTAGTTGATACCGATGCCAATATTTTTCACCATGCTTTTGAGATTTCTGACCAATTGTACTGCCAAACATAGTAAATGGGAAGAGAGATACTTGATTTAAGGAAAAATGAAATTTGGCCCACTGAAAAAGAAAGAAAAAGGTTCCTAAAGAGAAGTCCTCATTTAGCACACATAGGACAATACGACGCCGAAACCACGACAAGATAAATTACCTGTGGCATAACTAAATATGTGCATGAATGTGTGTGTGTGTGTGATACACATTAAAAGCCCAGCAAAAGGGATACTTAAATTGGGGGGGAAATAAAATATTGATAATTTAATATCGTCACTTCTACCCAAGCAATTGAATTAAACAAAGAAATCCAAAATACCAGTCCAATAAATTACCATCTACAGGTCCATGTAACCCTCATATGTTTTTCAAGGTGTGAGTTATGTTAAACTACAACAACTTCCAAAGAGTTCTTTTTTGTATCTGCATGGTAATGTATGACTTCATGGTGTCATTGTGACTCCGACATGCACTCTTCTTTTTTTTAAATATACATGGATCTTGTTGTTTCCATAGAAAACGCTAAAAATATATGTGGAGAAGAAGAAGGATATAAAGCAAGAATACTATTACAATTTTTCTCTATTACAAATTCTTTTTCTTTTCTCTTCTCTTTTTTCTATATCAAAAGTATTGACTATGCCGCTTCTTGTATAGGACAAGATACAATACAAATCCAACTTAAAATCAAACTCTTATTCCTAATTCATTACTTACTTTATTTTAAGAATAAGAAACTTCAAAACTAATCCTAACACAATTATGACTCTTAGACTAAATTTTAGAACTTCAAAAAGCCTAAATCAACTCAAACGTTGACTTCCCTGCCTTCATAAGGATTTTACTTACAGATTCCAACAGACCTCTTGAATCCAACAAGCACAAAACTCACTTTGAATTATTTGTTCTTCCCAGGCTCCTCACTTATCAAATCATGGCCCATGTATCAAAGGGTGTTCTTAAAAACATAAGTTAAATGTGCAAAAAGATATGAATAGTGCTCATGCATTGTGGTAAATAGTATCTTCATTCGAAAAGCCATAAGAAGAGAACAAGGCCTCGGAAAGGGAAAAAGACTGTGTGAGTTTCAAATATAAGGTTTATGTATCGGCCCCCATTTGATGGATAGATCATAATCATAAGGTGCACTTGGAGAAAATTGAACGGAAGGGCGAGAGGCAACTTGGTTGGTGGTGCCACATGCAGAAGAGCCAATAACAAGTAAATGCTCTTTTTGAAGCTTGATTCAGTTTCAATAGGAACCATTATGGATGGATGTAAGGCAAATTGAATGGAAGGATGGATGTAAGACACAAGAGGTCTATTGTCGATTATTATTTTGTGTCTCCGATGTGAAAATCTCTTTCAATGTATCCATTCCTCTATCATTTGAAAAGTTCTAAACTAAAAAGCATCATCATTAGTCATTTATAGTAAGAATCCACCTTCATCTTACATATCTCTGCTTTCCTTGTGTAAAGTAAGATAAGGGGCATATGTGTTTCTTTTTCTTTTTCTTTTTCTTTTTCTTTTCTTTTTTTGGGGGGAAAGGGCGGAAGGAAATTGATCAAAAAATTCTGATACAGATGGTGAGAGTTTCTAACAATCTACAACAAAATCTCAATTAGGGCAATGAAATCAAATCAATTGTAAGGTTACAATCACAAGTTGCATGCAAATGAAGTGAGATTGTGCGAATTTGGAACGAATCGTACAGGCGAATGAGGGGAGAGGAGGAGGTGGAGATGGGCTGTGCAGCGGAGGTGGATGATGTCGCCGAGGCGGAGAGCGGAAGCGAAGGTGACAAGGTGGGCGGAGGAACTGAGAGCTCCGCCGCCGCCGCCTGAGTAATTAGTTCTGAAAGCTGGCAGCCATGGATGCGGAGGAATCGCTGCCATGACCTCCAGGCGATGCCAACTCGAACGGGGCAGGAGGCTCAGGAGATGTGGGTTCCGTGGTCTCCGTTTTCCACTTTTCGGGGCGGGTTCGGGTGAAAATATGTGAAGGCTCTATTGGGTGTGCAGATTTATAGATATACTAGTATTCCGCGTTTGTGCTGAGAAACCGGTCGAAATCCACTTGCGAAGAAGAGGAAGAAGAGGAGGGAGCGGGGAGGAGGCTGGAGGGGGCGAGAGGAGCGTTACTTCTCCAGTTGCTTTCTCCAGACAGTTGAAGACGGACAAACGGATAAAGTTTCTATATGAGTGAGCGGAGGTTTTTGCTAGTCAAAATCATTTTGAGTTTATTTTATATATATATATATATATATATATATATATATATATATATATATATATATAGGGAGCTGATCCTTTAAGAACGGTTCTCATGAATTTTTGTGAGAACTTTCACGTGGGTCGTCGGATCTGATAGATCAAATCAAATAAAACTAGATCTCTATCAGATCCGACGGCCCACGTGAAAGTTCTCACATGAATTCGTGAGAACCATTCTTAAGGGATCAACTCACTATATTATATATATATATATATATATATATATATATATATATAGAGAGAGAGAGAGAGAGAGAGACTCTTAGCTGGCGCAACATGGCTGAATTTCAACCATAATTTTGGGTGCTGGTACCATGGTCGCAGTTTTATATTAGAACTGTGATTAAGTGACAGTGTTTTTATGAGAACTGCTGTCATGGTCGCAGTGTTTTCTAACGACTGCGACCAAGGTCGCAGTCTTTTTCTGAGGACTGCTACTATGATCGCAGTCCTAATTACACTGAAAATATATGATTTTTTAGAATTGCGATCATATTACAGTGGACTGCGACCATGGGCCTGTTTGGTTGTCGTAACTGGCCGTAATTTGTAACTCGTAATTGGTAAAGTCTTTTACAGTTGTAAATGAGTTACATGCATGTAAGCTTTATGGTGTTTGATTGGTAATATAAAGTTGTAAGTGGAAAAGTGTATTGTATTTTACGGTGTTTGGTTGTCGTAATGTCTAAGTCGTAAGTGAAAAAGTTGACCACAAAATTAACTATTTGGTGATTTAAAAAGTTTTAATATTGCAAATAAATATTAAAAATGCTAAATATTAAAAAAAATTAATATTAACATAAAAAAATAATACAAATTTGCATGACCACAAAATTAACTGTAACTGAGCTGTAAGTGAGTGGTAATTGGGTTGCAAGTGAGTGATAATTGGGTTGTGTAAGTCTTTTACGAATTACGATCCATACAAACGCCGTAGTTGTAATTGGATTGTAAGTCATTTACGAATTACGGACTTTTACGCGAAACAAACGGCCCCCATGTTGCTGTAAGTTTACGACCATATTGAAGTGGCAGCTGAGAGAGTCTCTCTCAGCTGGCAGCTAAGGTACATTTTTCTCATATATATATATATCTTGAAATCACTTGACAGTGATAATTTTCCGTAGAGATTAAACAGAAGCATGAAAACTCTGGGTCATCGTCGTCCATGGGGGCAAACCCCAGATAAAGCCCTTGAAGGAAGAAGGTGGAATCTCTCAGAGCGCTCGCTCTCGAGAGAAAACAGTCTAAGCAATGGACTGTTAAAAGAAAGGGGTGAAGCCTATTTATAGGCAAACCACAAAGCCCATAATTAATGGCTCGCTAATCAGAACCGTCAGCCTTAATTCCCGCACGAATGTCAAAGCCAAATAAAGGACTGACGCGTGGACTGTCGCTTCGGGAAGCATCGAAGACGCAAGTCTTTAATCGCCAGCGCCGATTTGGCATTTAAAAGCATTAATGCCTAAACCCAATGATGGGCTGACGCGTGGACTACCACTTCAGGAAACATCGGATGATGCGAGTCCCCAATCGACAACGTCGACTTGACATTTAAAGATCTAAGGAAATCCTTATGACAAGCTGCATGTAACGCCTGGGAAGTTGCACCAAACGCAGGCCCGAGAGCCGCATCCAGGAACTGGCGTCCCTTTGCGAATTCGAAAACGGCGACTATGTCTCTCGAAGCGGTTCAGAGCTGCGTCCCCTCAGCAAAAAGGGACCCATTCTGGGGGTCACATGTTGAAATTGAAAAGCTGCATCCCGAGACTTGTGTCTACAACAGAGAAGGCCTATGTCATCACAGGTATCACATGTTGTTGGCCCAAGGTTACAATCACCCATCTTTAGTGTGTTTTGATGATTACAAAACATATTAGTTATTTGTACTAATATTATTTGTTGTTTAAGTGTGTTTCAGGTTTTCTATCTTGCATAGGTGTTTTCTTCCCTAAAGGAAGGTGACTTGGACTCAAGATAACTCAAATTGGGCTCAAGATGCAAAATTGAAGATCAAGTGGAGAAAGCCCCTCTTGAAGCCTTGAAGTCCTTAGAACATTGTAAGAATAGAATGTTAAAGTTTGAGTATATGATATTTGGCTCTAGGATACACACACACATTTTTCCTTACAAAATTCTATGTTTTAAAAATGTTTGTTTCTAAGTTTTATGCCTAAGTTTATATATACATGTATCCAAACTTATTACAAATTGAATATCTTGTTTAAAACATGTGTATAGACTATTTTTGCATAATACTTAGTTATAAGTATCTCAAAATATTTTTTCACAAAAATTCCCAACTTCAAAATCCTGCCAGTTTTTCCCTGTTTCAGGTTGACCGGCCGACCGCCCGGTCGACCGGCGCCTGTGTCAGGACGTGCACGTTTGTGCACGTCTGTCGGTCGACCGGCCCGGTCGACCGACTGTAAGCAGGCCACTCTCGGTTTGTTTAGGTCGACCGCCCGGTCGACCGCACTAAGGAAACTGTGTTTCCTTTGAGGAGACGGTCGACCGGACCGGTCGACCGGAGCCCAACGGCTCTTTGCCAGCAAGGCGACGGTCGACCGGACCGGTCGACCGCCAAGCCTGCTGCTGGCCAACGGCTCTTTCCTCTTTGGGCAAGTCTGAAAAACTGTTTTTTCTGTCTTCTTTATCAGAGTTTTAGAGAGTTGTTGGAGGCTTTTTGCAGGTCAAATTAGGTGTAAAGAAAAGAGTTTTAACCTATTCTCTCCTTATAAATAGAGGGCAATAGGTCTTTGTTATTCACTTAGAAAAATCCTTTGTTTTCATTGTTTTCAAGAGAAAGAGAAAAATTGTTTCAAAGCTTTCATTTCCAACTCTTTTAAAGTTTGTTTTTCAGTTGTGTTTGATTGCCAATATCACTCTACAACTGAAGTTTTCTCACCACACTTCATAGAGCCAAAAGTCCTTTACTCATACTATAGAGAAGTTGTAAAAAGAGTGAGAGTGTTGTAAAAGAGTTTGAGAAAGAGTTTTGTGATCTTGAGGAGATCACTATTGTTCTTGTGATCCTTGTTCTTGTGGAGACAACTCCTAGGTGGAGTTCTTTGTAAGTTGTGAAGCTAAGGGCTTGGGGTCTTCGGTAGACCAAACTTGTACGGCATCCTCGGTGGATAGTGGAAACCCTTCACAGAGGTGAAGGCGGGGACTAGAGCGGTGGCTCGAACCTCGAAACAAATCATTTGTGTTTGCGATTGCCTTGCGTCATCTTGCTTTACATTTCTCTTGCTTTATATTGTCTTCAATTATTTGCTTGAGAACTAACCCTTTTCTTTGTGCAATCTTCTCTTGTTTGTTTTTACTTGTGTTGTTGTTTGTGTGTATTTCATCATAGCATTTCATTCTTTACTTGTTCGATCATATCTCATACAACACGGTTGCATTGCGCACCTCTAACCCATTTTTAAAGGGAATTAGGAGGAAGGAGTTCAGAACCTCTCACGGGGTATTCGGCTCTTAGTCGTGTTTTGAGAGATCGTTGCATCACTCATTCTATTAAGTTTAAAAAGATCATTAGATTAGCAATTACACCTATTCACCCCCCCTCTAGGTGTATTTCAATTGGTATCAGAGCTTGGTTACTAGGCTCTTGGCTTAACAACCCTAGAAAGATCCTAATATTGCTAATCATTTCATTCATTCTCACTTAGTAAAGATGGCCGATGGTATTAAGACACCCCCTAAGTTTGATGGACTTAACTTTCCCATATGGAAGGTTAAGATGACCGTTTTCTTGCAATTTCTAGGTAGTCGAGTTGCAAAGGCCGTGACCAAACCCTTTAGTGCACCTCCGGTGATGAATCCACTTGGTCCGAAATAGAGACCAAAGAATTTGATGCCAATGCTAGGGCTCACTATGCACTACTTCAAGCCCTTAATGATGATGACATAGCTAGAGTTATTCATTGCAAGTCCGCATATGAAATTTGGACACATTTACTAGTCACACATGAAGGGACCTCACAAGTGAAGAGGGCTAAGATTGACCTTCTTCGGTCCCAATATGAGAATTTTTGCATGCAAGAAAATGAAACCATAGATGATATGGTTACAAGATTTACAAAGATTACTAATGGACTTTCTTCTCTAGGTGATGCTATTGATAACGATCAAAGAGTAAGAAAGATCATCCGGGCTCTTCCTCCTTCATGGGAAGTAAAAGCAACAACCTTGAAGGAACTCAATGACAAGGAGGAGATGGAGCTAATTGGTCTCATTGGGAACCTCAAAACCCATGAGATGGAGAGGAAAGTGAGGGAGGACATGGCTCCTTCCAAGAAGAAGACTATAGCCTTCAAAAGCCAATCCACACACTCCGACGAAGACGATGAAGAAGAAGATGACGAAAAGCTCTCACTTCTTATCAAGAATGTCCGGAGGATGTACAACAAGGCGAAATTCCAAGGTTGAAGGAGATGGCAAGGAGGCAAAGAAGAAAGAAAGATCATATGCTTCAATTGCCAAAGACCGGGACACATAGTGGCGGAGTGTCCGGATAAAGTGAAGCCCTCCACCTCAAAGAAGCCTCACAAGAAGAAGGCAATGAAAGCTACATGGGATTCCGAGAGCGAATCCGAGGAGGAGATTGATTCCGCCAACATGTGCTTCATGGCAAATGAAAGCACAAGCAAGGTAATCCCTTCCACTTCTCCTAATGATGAACTTTCTATGGATGAGTTAGGAGAAGCTTTTGTAGAATTATCTCATAACTATGACTTCTTAAAGAAAAAATATTTAAAAATAAAAAAGGAAAATGAATCTCTTAGTCTTCAAGTTGTAAATCTTTCTAAAGAAAATAATGACTTGCATTCTACTTTGGTTTCCACTAAAAATGAATTTGATAAATATAAGACTTCTTGTAAAGGCAAGTCCCCATTTGTTGATGCTAATGAGATTACCATGCTTAAGGAAAGAATAGATTCTTTAAGTATTGTTTTGAAAAAGTGTAGTGAGTTTGATAAGAAGAAGATAGAGGCCATGTTTCCTAAGAAACAAGCCCCTAAGAAAAATGTTCATCATGCTCATGCTCATGTTCATACCACACAACCTTTACATCGTGGCAAACCCCCAAAGCATGCTCACACTTCACACACTCATCATGCATTCATGCATGGAAGAGTGTTCTCATGTTCACATTGTGGGCGGAAAGGACACTTAGCCAATTTTTGCTATGATAGACTAAGTGCATCTTTTCATAATGTTTGGGTTTGAAACACTAACTTTCAAGGACCCAAGAAAATTTGGGTACTAAAGTCAACAACTTTGTTAAATGATATAGGTACCTTCCAAAGCCCAACGACGTAGAGGATTGTGGTATCTTGATAGTGGTTGCTCAAGGCACATGACTTGGGATATCAACAACTTTGCAACCCTATCAAGATACCATGAAGGTGGCACCGTCACCTTCGGAGATGACGCCAAGGGTAAAATCATCGGTATTGGTAATGTAAAACTTGGCACATCCCCTTTAATTGAAAATGTAGTTTTAGTTGACGGCCTCAAGCATAATCTCTTGAGTGTTAGTCAATTATGTGATAAAGGTTTTGATGTAGTTTTTGATAATGTTGTTTGTAAAGTAATTGATAGAATTTCTAATGCTTGTGTGTTTTTCGGTTTTCGTGAGAGTAATGTTTATATGATAGATATGTTGAATATGTCTTGTAATATAACATGTTTAAAAGCCCTCGATGACGACTCTTGGTTGTGGCATAGAAGATTAGGCCATATTTCTTTTGACCATATATCTAGGCTTAACACAAAGGAAATGGTGAAAGGTATTCCTTGTTTGAATTTTGAAAAGGACCGAGTTTGTGACGCATGTCAATTTGGGAAACAAACTAAGTCTTCTTTCAAGTCAATTAAGGATATCATCATGACATCACGTCCTTTGGAGTTAATCCACATGGATTTATTTGGCCCTACACAAACCAAAAGTCTAAGTGGGAATAGATTTGCATTTGTTTTAGTTGATGATTTTTCACGTTTTACTTGGGTTTTCTTTCTTGAGCATAAAAATCAAGCATTTTCGTATTTCCAAACTTTTAAGAAAAGAGTTGAAAAAGAAAAAGATGTTTCGATTTTAAGAATAAGAAGTGATAGAGGAGGTGAATTCATTAACCAACCCTTTACCACTTTTTGTGAAGAACATGGAATAAAGCATGAACTATCTTGTCCTAGAACTCCACAATAAAATGGAGTAGTTGAACGGAAAAATCGAACTTTGCAAGAGATGGCTAGGACAATACTTAGTGAATACGGTCTACCACATTATTTGTGGGCCGAGGCCGTTAATACATCATGCTATATATCAAATCGTGTTTTCTTGTGTAAAAATACTACAAAAACCTCTTTTGAAATGTACTTTTCTAGAAAACCAAATGTTTCATATTTCAAGGTTTTTGGATGCAAATGTTTTGTTTTAAATACAAAAGATAATTTAGGAAAATTTGATCCTAAATCTTATGAGGCTATATTTGTGGGTTATTCTAGTACTAGTAAGGCTTATAGAGTCTTCAATAGGTCATCATTGACTATTGAGGAATCTATACATGTTAAGTTTGAGGAATCTAACTTGTTTGTTAAGAATGTTGTAGAAATAGATGCTTTGCATGAAGGCTTGGAGAAAGTGACCTTGGAGGATACACCTACTATGGGAGACAAGCCAAAGGATGATGAAGGAAGTGAAGCTAAAATACAAGAGGCTCAAGGAAATGAAGATCAAACAAATGGAGAAGAGCCCACTCAACAACTTCCAAAGGATTGGAGATACAATCCACATCATCCCAAGGACCTCGTCATAGGTGATGTATCAAAAGGGGTAACAACTCGCTCTAAACTTCATGACTATTGTGGACATTATGCATTTATTTCTCATGTTGAACCCAAGAACGTCCTCGAAGCCGAGGCCGATTCATATTGGTTGCTAGCTATGCAAGAGGAACTCAATCAATTTGAGCGCAACCAAGTTTGGCACCTTGTTCCTAGGCCCCACGATAGACCAACAATTGGTACAAGTGGATCTTTAAGAACAAGTTAGATGAATCGGGTAACGTTGTTAGGAATAAAGCTAGGTTAGTTGCCCAAGGTTACACTCAAATCGAAGGAATCAATTTTGAAGAAACCTTTGCACCCGTAGCACGGCTTGAAGCCATACGGATGACACTAGCATTTGCCTCATATAAAGATTTTAAATTGTTTCAAATGGATGTTAAAAGTGCTTTTCTAAATGGTTTTATTGAAGAGGAAGTGTATGTTGAACAACCCCCCGGGTTTGTTGATCCTACACATCCGGATTTTGTTTTTAAATTAGATAAAGCTCTTTATGGTTTAAAACAAGCCCCTAGGGCTTGGTATGAAAGACTTTCTTCATTTTTGATTTCAAATGGTTTTAAGAAAGGTAAAATTGATACAACCTTGTTTACAAAACATGTAGAAAATGATATTCTTATTGTGCAAATTTATGTAGATGATATTATTTTTGGTTCTACTAATGAATCTCTTTGCCAAGTTTTTGAATCATGCATGAAGGATGAATTTGAAATGTCTATGATGGGGGAACTCAACTATTTCCTTGGACTCCAAATCAAGCAAAGGAAGGATGGGATCTTTATCAATCAAGCCAAGTACACAAAGGAATTAATCAAAAGGTTTGGGCTTGAAGAATCTAAAGTAAGCAAAACTCCCATGGCAACAACTACCAAGCTTGATAAGGATGAACAAGGTAAAAGTGTAGACATTAAATTATATCGTAGCATGATAGGTAGCTTGCTTTATTTGACGGCTAGTAGGCCGGATATTATGTTTTCCGTTTGTCTTTGTGCACGTTTTCAATCTTGTCCTAAAGAATCTCACATAATTGCGGTTAAACGCATAATTAGATACCTAAATGGCACTATTGAAATGGGTTTGTGGTATCCGAAAACCGGCCAATTTTCAATGACGAGTTTTTCGGATGCCGACTATGCGGGTTGTAGGGTAGATAGGAAGAGCACAAGTGGAACATGTCAATTCTTAGGTAATTGTCTTGTATCTTGGTCTTCCAAAAAGCAAAATTCGGTAGCCCTTTCAACCGCCGAGGCGGAGTATGTTGCAGCCGGAGCTTGTTGTGCACAAGTTCTTTGGATGAAACATACTCTCCTTGACTATGATTTACACTTTGATCATGTTAAAATATTTTGTGATAATACTAGTACTATTCACATGACAAAGAATGCAAATCAACATAGTAAAACCAAACACATTGACATTAGGTATCACTTTCTTCGAGATCATTATGAGAAAGGTGATATTGATATTGATTATGTTTCTACCGATTTTAAACTTGCCGATATTTTTACTAAACCTCTAGATTATGCTAGATTTTCATTCATTTGTGGTGAGTTGAATGTTTGCATGATAGATTCTTAAAAATATTTCTATTTTGGTGTTTTGCTTGTTTTGATTTTAACCCTTTTTGATGTATGACAAAAAGGGGGAGAAAAAGAAATAAGTTTGCTTATAGTTTGAGTTTTGTTTATTTACTTGAGTTTTGGGAGAAAAAGATTAAAACTATAAGTTTAAGAGAAAAAGTAAAAGTTTAATTGGTATATAAGATTAAGTTTGATTTCAATTGGTATTTAAGTTTTTGACAAAAATATTGTGTTTTCAATGCTTCATGTATCTCACTCATAGTTATTTTTTATATAGCATTATTTGAGGGGGAGCTTTCCAAGCTCTTCTTCCTTTATTTGTTTAAATAACTTATATTTTTTGTCATCATCAAAAAGGGGGAGATTGTTGGCCCAAGGTTACAATCACCCGTCTTTAGTGTGTTTTGATGATTACAAAACATATTAGTTATTTGTACTAATATTATTTGTTGTTTAAGTGTGTTTCAGGTTTTCTATCTTGCATAGGTGTTTTCTTCCCTAAAGGAAGATGACTTGGACTCAAGATAACTCAAATTGGGCTCAAGATGCAAAATTGAAGATCAAGTGGAGAAAGCCCCTCTTGAAGCCTTGAAGTCCTTAGAACATTGTAAGAATAGAATGTTAAAGTTTGAGTATATGATATTTGGCTCTAGGATACACACACACATTTTTCCTTACAAAATTCTATGTTTTAAAAATGTTTGTTTCTAAGTTTTATGCCTAAGTTTATATATACATGTATCCAAACTTATTACAAATTGAATATCTTGTTTAAAACATGTGTATAGACTATTTTTGCATAATACTTAGTTATAAGTATCTCAAAATATTTTTCACAAAAATTCCCAACTTCTAAATCCTGCCAGTTTTTCCCTGTTTCAGGTTGACCGGCCGACCGCCCGGTCGACCGGCGCCTGTGTCAGGACGTGCACGTTTGTGCACGTCTGTCGGTCGACCGACTGTAAGCAGGCCACTCTCGGTTTGTTTAGGTCGACCGCCCGGTCGACCGCACTAAGGAAACTGTGTTTCCTTTGAGGAGACGGTCGACCGGACCGGTCGACCGGAGCCCAACGGCTCTTTGCCAGCAAGGCGACGGTCGACCGGACCGGTCGACCGCCAAGCCTGCTGCTGGCCAACGGCTCTTTCCTCTTTGGGCAAGTCTGAAAAACTGTTTTTCTGTCTTCTTTATCAGAGTTTTAGAGAGTTGTTGGAGGCTTTTTGCAGGTCAAATTAGGTGTAAAGAAAAGAGTTTTAACCTATTCTCTCCTTATAAATAGAGGGCAATAGGTCTTTGTTATTCACTTAGAAAAATCCTTTGTTTTCATTGTTTTCAAGAGAAAGAGAAAATTGTTTCAAAGCTTTCATTTCCAACTCTTTTAAGTTTGTTTTTCAGTTGTGTTTGATTGCCAATATCACTCTACAACTGAAGTTTTCTCACCACACTTCATAGAGCCAAAAGTCCTTTACTCATACTATAGAGAAGTTGTAAAAAGAGTGAGAGTGTTGTAAAAGAGTTTGAGAAAGAGTTTTGTGATCTTGAGGAGATCACTATTGTTCTTGTGATCCTTGTTCTTGTGGAGACAACTCCTAGGTGGAGTTCTTTGTAAGTTGTGAAGCTAAGGGCTTGGGGTCTTCGGTAGACCAAACTTGTACGGCATCCTCGGTGGATAGTGGAAACCCTTCACGGAGGTGAAGGCGGGACTAGAGCGGTGGCTCGAACCTCGAAACAAATTATTTGTGTTTGCGATTGCCTTGCGTCATTTTGCTTTACATTTCTCTTGCTTTATATTGTCTTCAATTATTTGCTTGAGAACTAACCCTTTTCTTTGTGCAATCTTCTCTTGTTTGTTTTTACTTGTGTTGTTGTTTGTGTGTATTTCATCATAGCATTTCATTCTTTACTTGTTCGATCATATCTCATACAACACGGTTGCATTGTGCACCTCTAACCCATTTTTAAGGGGAATTGGGAGGAAGGAGTTCAGAACCTCTCACGGGGTATTCGGCTCTTAGTCGTGTTTTGAGAGATCATTGTATCACTCATTCTATTAAGTTTAAAAAGATCATTAGATTAGCAATTACACCTATTCACCCCCCTCTAGGTGTATTTCACACGTATCCTGGAGCTGCGTCTACATTGCAAGACGACAATTGTGTTACTATCATAAACTCAATATAATTGAGTTTTCACTGGATCTAGAGACGCGTCTCCACTAAGACAGTGTCGCGTCCTCATATCTATGCGTCAGTTTTGGAGGAGCATAAAACTCCGTCCTCACTGCATACTGAATTCTGCATTTGGGTAGAGTTAAGGGCTGCGTCCAGGGAGCCGCGTCCTTCCATAACCAAAGTCGCGTCTTTCACGCAAGCTTGAACGGCGTCTCAATTAACAGATCAGAGTTGCGTTTCCCAGGACCGCGTCTCCCCTATAAATCAGGGCCACGTTCTGCCCAAGAACTCAGTCCTACCTGAGTTTATTATTTACAGCCAGTCAAGAATCACAGTCAAAGACTACAGCTAAGAAATTAGATCATCTACAGTGGAACAATAAAGATGGAACAAAATTTCAAAAGACTTTTATTATTTGAGCCAAAAATGATAAAAGTAATACGAACACTCTTGATGAATTGAGTGTTCTTTTCTTTAAAAAAAAAAGAGGAGGCTAATAATCTTGATTAGCCAAAGAACAGATTTGTTCTCGGAAGCGATATATCTCGTGCTGACGCGCTTTCTCAGCCTCCATGAGAGCTTGGACCCGCAACTCCTCCTCAGATAAGAATTTCCTCGCAGCCAGCTGCGCTCGTAGAGATTCCAATCTGGAGGAATGAGTGGAGAGGTTTTCTTCAACCTGCGTCCTGGCAGCTTCCAGCTCTTCCAGCTTCTTCCTGGCGGTGGCAAGCTTCTGCTCATTGATTGCAATCAAGGCCTCTACCTTGGCTATGGTGGCCCGAGCACAGATAATAACCTGCTCTGTGCTCTGCATGACGAGTTCAGATTCCCTTGAATCGCCAATCAGCCTTTGATGGTCAGCCTGGAAATGTTGGAGATAGCGGGTCTCTTCAGCTATTTGTTCCTCTATCTCCTTCCGCTCTTGTTCTTGAGCAGCCAGAAGCCTATTCAGGGTTTCCTGGGCCTCGTGTACTGAACTAGCATCTTCCAGAGACTTAAGCTCTTTCAAGTCACTTCCCAACTGCTCCACCAGCATCAGGCATGCCCTAGCCTGCGAAGGACCTCCAGTATGACTAATGTTCTCGATCAGATTTTCGAGAAGCACTCGAGCAAATTTGAAAGAACTGCCCCCATAAAGGATGAGGTCAATGCATGATCGCATGGAAGCAAGGAACTGCTGCACCATTTGACGTGTGAGTTCTTCATGATATCACGGTTGGGGAGAATTCTGCTGATGTGCTCCCAGATCCCCTTTCTATCACAGGGCGAGGGATGGGAATCAATTCGTCCCGTGCAGGAGTAGGGTCAACGACAGGTGCGACAGAAGCTGAGATGGTCGCCGGCACTTCTGGCGCAGTTACTGTCGTAGCAGCCTCCATGGCGACTGAAGTAGCCGCAAACCTGACCTCTTCGGAGCCCTCGGTCGAGGCTTGAATTGTATTGCCTTCTGGGTCGACACTGGCAGCAAGATCCTCTGCTTGAGCTCCCTCAGCGCTCGCTGCAAATCATCAAAATGTTAACATGACAGTAAAAGGAAAATATTCAAAGCCTCAATATTTTCTTACCAAACTGAGGATTCAAAGACGACGAATTCCTGGGCGAATCTTGTAGGGTTGAGGTCTCCCCGACTTCAATAATTGCCCTCTCCTGAGGCATTTCAGTAGCAGGAGCCTCAACGTCCTCCTGCTGGGCCAGCTCTTGTATCATTTCCTCGATATCGGAGGAAGTCGCAGCCTCGCTATCCACGGCCAGCCCTGCAGCATAAAGTTAAAGGGAAAAACGTCAGAACCTTTTCCCTAGTTAAAAGGGAAACCGGGTCAAAAAGGCAAAGAGAGTACCTTCAGCAGGAGCAATTACCGCTAGTGGCGACGCCGTCACCGAATCACACCCATGTATTTCTTCCTCCGAAATATGTGAGAATTTACTCGGATCTGGAAGAGCGGGTTCATCGCCAAAATTGACTTCATCGCCTGAATAATATTCATCCTCCTCGGACGATGAAGACGATAGCGCAACACAAGAGGCCTCGGCAATCGAGACCTTACCACCAAGTACCCCGGTAGTGGGACTGGGATCGACTACCCTCGAGCTGGGCATCAATACAGCAGGAGACCCAGGCTGTGGTGCCTCATCTCTTCTCTCTTGAGCTGAAGAAGACCCTGGCTGAGTTGAGACCCTTGGAATCTCAACATCATCCCTTCCTACCAGGTCAGCCTCAAGTTGCTCAGCCTCATCAGTTGCAGTGGGATCATCAGCAAGCTCCCCTTCTTCTAAAATCGTGGGACCCCTGCTGCGCAATCCACGAGGGCGAACAAGGGGGTTTTCGTCTTCCTCCTCCTCTTCCTCCCTCTGCCCCTCAACACCGGAAGGGACGGCCTCAGGCATTGAAGTTTCAGCCCCTGAGTCTTTTCTGTCGACGCCTTCTAGCAGGCTGCTCCCTAGGTGCTGCTGCTCTCGGCTCCACCCCTGTCTCCCCTCTGGCCTCTTTCTTAGCTGCCTGGTATTCATCGATGCCTCGCATGCGTTTGTTGGAGGCCAACTTGCTCTCATAAGACGCATTACTGCTCTTGATGCAAGAGCGATCCATTGAGTAGCCAGGTATCTTGCTAGCCTGAAAGTACCAAGTGCAGAAACCAAGGCTTGCATAGCAGTTTGGCGTCTTGTGAGGCAAGCTAAAAAGAGCTTTTGTCCCCCCAGCCACGCTGTAATACCAGACCCGAGCACCTTCGAACAAATTCCCACTGAAGGCAAGTTGGGCATTAGGGTTGCCGACATACAGTTGATCGTAACCGAAGTGTGGGGAAAACGATTCGGCATATAAGGCTCAATTGTGCATGAGTTCTCTTGCCGGAAGAGCAGATACCCGGGCCGAATGTTAATAAGCCACCAGAAGACTCCCGATGGCAACCTCGTGAAGTCGTCCGGACCTTCAAGGTCAGCAAATTTATCCCCATAAGATGCACCAGTAATATCGGGGAAGCAGCGGTTGAGATGATAATTCGAAACGTTCAGAATACATTTTCGAACGTAGAACGTATAGAAGTGGGACCAGCTCGAGCTCTCCAGCCTCTGCACAAAAGGGATAAACCCTTCGGATTGAGACACCGACGTTATTAATGAAGGACAGTGCATCACGTACCAAGCCATTAGGTATGTATAGGGAAGCTCGACCCGGGGGTTAGGGGTCTTTACTCTCAGCCTCCCCTCCGAGTCAACCTCCGGTCTACCTTGGGAGTCGACGATGGCCTCCACTTTGCACAGGCTCTGAGTCAGGGCCCGTAATCCACTTTGGATTCCGGCCACCATTGCCAGAAGGAGAGCGATGGACCTGCCATAGGCCGACATGACCGCCGGATACACCACATCAGCAACAATCACTTCATGCGGCAGTGTCGGCACTACGCAGCGCTTCAGCCACAGCATGAGGAAGCCCGCCAGTAGCGCCCGGTCAGAAATGGGGACCCGGGCTTGATGATGGAAACTTTCAAAAACCGTGTCAGGTTTGAAAGTGTCTTCATTCGACTCTGTGGTATAAGAACTCACAGAGGCATCAATCCTCTCGGCGATTTCTTCGTCAGTGCTAGGGGCCAGAATGGTCACTGAGTGATCTTTCTCAGCTACACCGTTGAACATGTAGCTCGCCCAAGACATCTGCTTAACTCCCCTGGTCCTCCAGGAGGTTATTTGACCGCAGATATGGAAGTGACACAGCACTTCCTAGTAGGTCTCATATATCTGAGGGCACTCTTTCCTCAATAGATGAAGCTCCTCAGAAGTGGGAACATATTCTTCATAGGGGGCGTCTCCCATGACCAGCCCTGAAACTTCATATAGTTCATGCAGGGCGAGCCCCATTTCTCCGACCGGGGTGAAGAATGTCCCTGTCAAAGGGTTGTAGTGCTCTAGGATCCCATAAAAATTGTGGGAACTTTGCGAGATGCCATACTGCACAGCCCTGACCGCATGACGCAATCCCACTTGTTCCAACAGACCTCCAAGTTCAGCGAGGACAAAGCCCACCATCTTGCCCCACCAGACTTTGTCGGAGGAATGGACCCACCCGAGCGGGCGGAAGTCACCTGGAAAATCACCCCTTACCTTCATGAATTGATTGATGAAGGTAGTGCTGAGCTGAGGAGTTTCCCCTACTGGGTACTCAAACTTGAGTAATCCAGGAAACAAGCCAAAAACTTCCTTCCCGTGTCCGCCAGGGTGTACCTTTCTGGCGCCCAGTATGCCGAGAGAGACACTGGGGACAGATCGGGTAAGCTCCCATTCCATTGCCTGGTGGACAGATATGTGCTGGAGGTAGGATAAGGGATACATTCTCTCCATATTTGGAAGAAAGAATTTTCTACCCCCTATTTGGCGAAGCCACTTATAATCGCCGTCATGCAAGATGTTACCATCCTCGCCAATGTTGTCCCCAAAGAAGAAGACGGGTTTCTTTAACGGAATACGTGAATCCGTCTCAAAATCTGCGTCGGTCATGATTTCCCGGAAGGTCCTCATGCTGACCTTAGAGATCCTCTCCCTTCGCTCCTTCGACTTGTCAGTAGTCACAGGAGCAGTCTTCTGCAACACGAAGGTTAGATTGCGGTCAGCACCACCTACGTGCCCGAAGTGGCACTTTTTAGAAAGAGAATTGGAGGAATATCTCACTGCAAAAGAAAATAACACTTGATCAGAAATCTGAAAGAAAATGATTAAGTGTTTACAACTCGAACGCAGAAATAAACCCAGACGCGAAGATTATCAAAATTTGCGTCCAGATCCAATGATCGCAAGGCTAGTATGGAGCCCGCTTTTTAAAATCCAAGACTTATTCTAAGTGTTGAACCCAAAACGCAAGGCTCATTGGGGCCCTGTGTTCAACAAAGCAGACGCAGATTCGAGCAGATAAAAGAAGCAGAGGTCATCATGTTGGCCCAAGGTTACAATCACCCGTGTTTAGTGTGTTTTGATGATTACAAAACATATTAGTTATTTGTACTAATAATATTTGTTGTTTAAGAGTGTTTCAGGGTTCTAACTCAACTAGAAGGGTTCTTCCCTAAAGGAGAGTATTTTGGACTCAAGTCAACTCAAATTGGGCTCAAGAATCAAGTTATGAAGATCATATGGTGGAAAGCCCTCTTGAAGCACTTGTAGTACTTAGAACCAATGTAAGAAATAGGTTGTTAAAGTTTGAGTTTTGGAAATTGGCTCTAGGATACACACACACATTTTTTTTAAATACAAGTTTTAAAGTTAAAGTTTTTGTTTCTAAGTTTTTCTCATGACTTGACAAGTATACATGACTCCAAGTTTTACAAAAGCATATATCATTTTTAAATCATGTATACTCTTTTCATCATGATACTTAGATACTCTTTACTTCAAAGTATTTTAAAACAAAAAAATTCCAAGTCCTGCTGCTGCTGTTTTTCTGTTTCAGGCTTGACCGACCGACCGGCCCGGTCGACCGACGCCAGTATCAGGATGTGCACGTTTGTGCACGTCTGTTGGCCGACCGCTCGGGTCGACCGACTGAAAGCAGTTACTCTCGGGTTTTCTGGGTCGACCGGCCCGGTCGACCGCCCGAAGAAAAACTGTGTTTTCTCTTAGAGGACGGTCGACCGGACCGGTCGACCCGAGCCCAACGGCTCTTTGCCAACAGAGCTGGCGGCCGACCGGCCCGGTCGACCGCCAGGCCTGTAAAAGCCCAACGGCTCTTTCCTCTTTTGTGCAATTTTGAAATCTGTTTTATTGATCTGTTTTAGCAGGCTTTTTCTGAGGTTTTGGAGAACTTTTTCAGGTCAAATAAGATTAAAATAAATTATTTTTAACCTATTTCTCTCCCTATAAATAGAGGAGAAGAGTCTCTTACAAAACACCAAGAAAAATCCTCAAGTTTTCATAGTTTTCAAAAGAAAAGAAAAGTGTTTAAGCTCTTCATTTCCAACTCTTTCTTGAGCTTGTTTTCAGTTGTGTTCTCTAGCAAAAATCATCTCTACAACTGAGTTTTCTCACTACACTTCTTAGAGCCAAAAATCCCTTACTCATTCTATAAGGAAGTTGTAAAAGAGAGAGATATTGTAAAAAGTTTAGTGATCTTGTTGTGATCACTTTGGTTGCTTGTTCCTCTTCTTGTTCTTGTGGAGACACCTCTTCGGTAGAGGTTATTGTAAGTGGTGGAGCTCGGTGCTCGGGTCTTCGGTAGACCGTTGTAATCGTCCTCGGTGGATAGTGGAAACCCTTCACGGAGGTGAAGGCGGGGAGTAGAGCGATGGCTCGAACCTCGAAACAAACATCTTGTGTTTGCGATTGCCTTGTGTCCATTTTACTTTAAATTTCTCTTGCTCTCTATTGCTTTCAATTACTTGCTTGAGATCTAGTTTTCTTTACTTGTGATATTGCCTCTAGTTTGTGTTACTTGTGATATATCTTGTGTGCATTTCATCATTGCATATTATTCATTCTTTGTTCGATCAATTCTCATACAACAAGGTTGCATTGCGCACCTTGATTGTTATCCAATTTTGCATATTTTACCATATCATTCCCATGCATTTTTGCAAATAAAAATATGATTTTTACTCATCTTCTCTATATTTTTGCAGGTCCACACTCAAATGGAGAAAAGGCCCAAAATCTCTTTAATTAGCAATAATTAAAAGAGATTAATTCAAAGCCCAAAAAGAGAGCCCAAATTTGAATCCAGGATCTAGAGAATTCTACATGCCAGCTCAAGATTCTAGAAGGCCACGTGGATAACAACCTCGTAACAAACTTGTAACAAAAATCTGGGATCCAACGGCCACAAAAGTGCCGCAATTTGCCGCCAAATTGCCGCAAAATCTGGGCCGTTGAGTCCCAGATTTCTGCCACCTGTTCATCTTCTGGAGAATTCTCTCTGAGGCTATAAATACTGGACCAAGGACCTGCGAAAAAAGACTGAATAGAGAAGAGAGAGGAGAAATTAGGGGAAAGTCTTGTATTTTGTTTTAGTATTCTCTAGGTTTTAGTCTCCTCTTCTTCCTCCCTAGAAATTCTGCAAAAGAGAGTTGTAAGAGAGAGAAAGCTTGTGTACACCAAGGAGTGACAACTTGTGAAGTAAGGATTCATCCATTCTCTTCTCTCTACTTGAGCATTTTCTAGTTTACTTGCTTTCTTTAATTCTAGCTTTACTTTACTTGCAATTTAATTCATGCTTTGCTTTTCTTTTCTTATGGCTAGTAGCTAACTTTTCTAACATGAACTAGCTAACCACTAACCTTACTAACTACTAACTCATGGGTGATTGCTATCTTTAATCTTGCAAGTTGTATGGCCTTCTCTTCTCCGATGGGTTACTTTCATGCTTGGCTATATCTTGTTGTAATTTTCCATACGATTCATGTGTGCCTCATTTAGAGCCTTGTCTTTAGAACAAGTGCCTTGATGGAACATGGAGATGGATCACCAATATGCTATTTGTTGTACAATTTCTTTACTTCCATTAATGAATGTTGTATCTTCTTCCTTAGCATCCCTTGAGTGTAGCTCTTTTGATTCTATTATTGAAAGTCTAATTGTAGGCCAATGACATCTATGAGGCTACAAGACAAGTCCAAGAATGATCACCCGTCATCCAAGTGGGAAAGTAATTAGACCAACACGCAAGACAAATCTTTGCCGATGAATCAACATGAGGCACGCATTCACCATCACGGAGTTTAGTAAGTTTTAGCAAGGTAGTAAGGTTAGCTAGTCATGATCTTCTCATTCTAAGAGTCTTTTCAAAGTTTTCTTTTCTTCTAGTTTAATCCAAAAGCTAATCTCCTTTTGATTTCTTTTCATTTTCCATCATGAACCAATCCACCAATTCTTTTACTTCTTTTTCCAAAGTGTTTTCATTCTTTTAAAGCAAAGAAGAATCTTCGTTTTCTATCTTCACTACCAACCGTAACGCTTCCATCGCAAGCTCTCCCTGAGAATCGACTCGGTATAGCCCATGCTATAACGGAGATAGGAAAGGGTACATTAATCATTTTGAATACATTTGTGGAGTGATCAAGCACTAAAGGTTGACTCTAAACCTTTCCTCTTTTACATAATACTTGTGCAAAAACTTCACACTATCCATCCTTAATCAAATTTTTGGCGCCGTTGCCGGGGAGAGCAACGGTTTTTGGTTTAAAGTGAAGAACTAAACGAATTCTCTTCTCTGTTACAGGTTACAGGTGAAGAAACAGGAAACATAGCATTGCAGTGACATATAAGTGGACCTGGGCCTCTGCTCTTGAAAGCAGAGACCAGGATCCCTCAGTTTTGCTGCAGAATCTCGGCCCCAGCCGCAGATTTGCGGCAATCCTGAGTTCACTACTGACAAGTTTTCTGCAGGGTCTTCAGCTTTGCAAAATACAGCTTCTGCAATAATTCTTTTCTTGTATGCTTCACCATACTCCTGCTAATTATAATAAACAATAAAACATTGGTTGAAACGTTAAAAATTGATTAGACATTTGCATTTCTAGGCACGTGTCTTTTCAATTCATTTACTTTTACTGTTGAAGAGTGCTGGGGCAAGGTACGTTTGCATTGCATGTAGACTAGGAATCATCTCTTGCTTGATTTTCATGCTTTGAGTGTATCCTAGTTATATATCTTATACACTTGCACAAAATCAATTTTAAGGGCACTAACCCATAAATAAGATAAGGTGGGGATTTTATCACCCTTTCCTTAGCCCAAAAACCACCATCCCAGTACTCACTAACCCAAGCTTAACTTAATAAAAAAGTAGACGTTGGCCCTAGGGACATCTCGGACTCATTTAGGAGATTATCCTAAGGGGGAAAAGTGTTGGAAATTGACTCTTGCAAAATCAGTGTCTAGGAAAGGGATTGAGGGCCGAAAGCCCGAAGGTTGCTGGTTACTTAATTAAGGAACGTCTTTGACGGAAAACCTCCCAACAACCTTGACCTTTCCTGGCTGATTAGCTTGTGGTTAAAGTCTACACTAAACCTCCCGTGGACGGTCTAATCAGTTAGGAGTCGTCTAGGTCATAGGTCTACCCTAACTTAGGTTAGAATTTTTTCTTTCTTGATTGATTATTTGTTTGTTTCTTTTTGTTTGTATTTCATTGTGTGATATGGCATTCAACAATTACAATTCTTTCCATCCTAATAATAATCCATATTTCACACAGACTCCATTCTATTCGGATAATTCTAACCCGGCGTTTTACAATATGCACCAACCACATACGCCGGGTTGGCCTTATCCGAATCAATATGACCCATACCCCCCATCTAATAACTATAATTTCCATAATAATTTCAACTCTTCACCGAGTCAGTGGGGATTCACTTACCCCGAGCATAATTTCCAACCACCTTGTCCTCCTTCTCCACCCAGTCCACAATATTTTCAAGATACATACTCAATTCCACCAATCCAAAATAAAGCACCATCAATTTTGAAAATGAGTATGCGTGAGTCCAAACACAAATCCCAAAATCTGATGGACTCACAATTTCACTATCACTTCCAAGACAACACTTCATCTTTTCATCCAGACAATGAATTCATCAATTCTGGAAAGATGCTTGAAGCCATGACTCATGCTCAAAATGCTAGAAATCGTGACATAGATATGATGGTCGAATCTCTACGTTCTCACCGTTTGACCAGATCTGGTGTCACTAGCCACTCTGTTAAAACCGATGAGTCATGTAGTTTTGGAAATCAAGATTCTATTTCAGCACAACCACCTGAACTTGTCCAAACTTCAGACCCCATTGACATTTTGGCAAGTTTTCCTTTTCCTGAAATTGAACTTGAACATGAATATGATCCTGAACTTCCACTTGATGATTCAATTCTACTTCCTGATCTAATAATGACTCCCGTATCTTTATCTGATTTCACTCCATTTTCAAAGTCAGTATTGGATCCAGTGCCTATCCATTGTGAAATTGAATCACCAAAATTTTATGATGATCATATTGAACTTGACCAATTTCATACTTTTGAAAGTCCCATTGATAAATTGGCAAGTTCACATTTTTGTGGAATTGAACTACATGAGGAATGTGATCTTGAACCCAACTTAGTGATTCAATTCTTTTCCTGATTCAATATTGACTCCGGTAACTTTACCTGACTTCAATCTTTTCCCGGAGTCAACATTGGATCCTGTCCCAATTCATAATGAAGTTGAATCACCCATCTTTGAGGATCATATTGAACTTGACCAATTATACACTTCTGAAGATACTATTGACAAATTGGCAAGTTCTCCATTCTTTGGTATTGAACTACATGAGAAATGTGACCTAGATTCTCACAATCTCTTTACTTCTGAAACTGATTGTACAATTCTGACGGAAGATGTTGACCTTAGTTTTGAAGAATTGTATGGCGATGAGTTAGAATTCCTTAATATTGGAAGTAAAGAGATAACACCCATATTAGGTCACATTCCATTGTTGGACAATACATGTGGACTGGAGTTTCAACTTCTTGACTTGGACCCAATTCCTGAACTCATTTCGACTCCTGAACCTTTACTCGACTTAAGTCACCTTCCTGAGTCGGTATTAGTTCCTGTCCTTCCTGAGTCCAAGTCAACCGTTCTATCATTTCATACTCCATTCTGGGACAAGGTGGTTGACAAATTTGACTCCGAAATTACTTATGGAAAATGGAAATTAGATGGGGTTAAATACTTAATAAAGATCCTTCATGGATTTATCTTTTTAGTGGGTTGTATTCATGATATTTCTGGTGGGTTCCTCCGAACCCAAAGCAAAGTTGATTGGGCCATGTTTCGTGGACCAATCAGACCACCACCGGAACCACCACCTTAAGGTAATTTTTTCCTTCCCTCTCTATTTGTTTCATGCATACATATATCATGATGCATTGAGGACAATGCATGAGATAAGTGTGGGGGAGGGTTTACTAACATAGAGTTTTTAGATTTTCTTTCTTTTTACACTTCTTTTATAGATTTTCTTTCTTTTACACTTCTTTTAGAAATAAAAAAAATATAAAAAAAAAGCTTTTTGAAATAAGAGACAAAGTTTTGATCTATTTTTAAGAAAATTAAGATGTATCTTAGAAATTAAGAAAGCCTTAATTATGACATCTTAAACTTAGTTGAAATAATAGATCTTGTTTGAAATTATAGGCTAAGTAAGAAAAATTGAGGAGATATTTTTATCTTGAATTTTTGCCTTAGATAGTAGGCACTTCACACTTACACGTTTTTGGGATGGAAACAAAGACCAAAAAGGCCATAAAAAAAAGAAAAAAAAAGAAAAAAAATATATATATAATAAAACATCACTTATTAAGCTGGATAATTGTGCCTCAAGAAGCATTATTATTCACGCCTAACGGTGGTAAAGGAAATAAATAATCCCCTTTAGTTTTGTGGCCTTTTTCACTCGAGTCCTTAAACCCGAGGGATGTTTTCTCATCTGGTGCCCTAAGACCGACTGGTTTGGGAGTCATCGGTTATAGGCTCGTTACAAGGGTGAACTAGAAAGCCTAAACTAAGGGAAGAATAAGAAAAAGAAAAAAATAATATATATATAGATAAATAAATGGCTTGATGGTTAGAGTTGAAATCCCAGAAATCTTCACTGTCACGGTGTGCATACTATCTAGGTTTTATGAAGGATAAAATATTCAATCCAATTTTGAATTCTTACCTTAATTGAAGACAAGATCTTGCATAGAGACTAAGTTTAAGGAAGAATAATTATAGGTGGACTTATGACCTAAGATCACTTATATTTTTGCAAAAATAGTTCGAAAACTTGTCTCTCTTTCAAAATGAATTTTCAAAACACTAACATTTATTTTCTTTCTTTATGGATTTTGTGGGTGTAATCCGCTGAAAACCCTCAGGAGACAACACTCCTCCTCTAGGGTAACCTAGAGGTTTAACGGCTTGTTGCACACGCTCAGTGCAATCGCGTCACCTGCGAAAGTGGTGTAATAAAATTGGTAGTATAGTTTTTCTTTCTTTGTTTTGCTCGGGACGAGCAAAAGAATAAGTGTGGGGGTGTGATTGTTATCCAATTTTGCATATTTTACCATATCATTCCCATGCATTTTTGCAAATAAAAATATGATTTTTACTCATCTTCTCTATATTTTTGCAGGTCCACACTCAAATGGAGAAAAGGCCCAAAATCTCTTTAATTAGCAATAATTAAAAGAGATTAATTCAAAGCCCAAAAAGAGAGCCCAAATTTGAATCCAGGATCTAGAGAATTCTACATGCCAGCTCAAGATTCTAGAAGGCCACGTGGATAACAACCTCGTAACAAACTTGTAACAAAAATCTGGGATCCAACGGCCACAAAAGTGCCGCAATTTGCCGCCAAATTGCCGCAAAATCTGGGCCGTTGAGTCCCAGATTTCTGCCACCTGTTCATCTTCTGGATAATTCTCTCTGAGGCTATAAATACTGGACCAAGGACCTGCGAAAAAAGACTGAACAGAGAAGAGAGAGGAGAAATTAGGAGAAAGTCTTGTATTTTGTTTTAGTATTCTCTAGGTTTTAGTCTCCCTCTTCTTCCTCCCTAGAAATTCTGCAAAAGAGAGTTGTAAGAGAGAGAAAGCTTGTGTACACCAAGGAGTGACAACTTGTGAAGTAAGGATTCATCCATTCTCTTCTCTCTACTTGAGCATTTTTTAGTTTACTTACTTTCTTTAATTCTAGCTTTACTTTACTTGCAATTTAATTCATGCTTTGCTTTTCTTTTCTTATGGCTAGTAGCTAACTTTTCTAACATGAACTAGCTAACCACTAACCTTGCTAACTACTAACTCATGGGTGATTGCTATCTTTAATCTTGCAAGTTGTATGGCCTTCTCTTCTCCGATGGGTTACTTTCATGCTTGGCTATATCTTGTTGTAATTTTCCATACGATTCATGTGTGCCTCATTTAGAGCCTTGTCTTTAGAACAAGTGCCTTGATGGAACATGGAGATGGATCACCAATATGCTATTTGTTGTACAATTTCTTTACTTCCATTAATGAATGTTGTATCTTCTTCCTTAGCATCCCTTGAGTGTAGCTCTTTTGATTCTATTATTGAAAGTCTAATTGTAGGCCAATGACATCTATGAGGCTACAAGACAAGTCCAAGAATGATCACCCGTCATCCAAGTGGGAAAGTAATTAGACCAACACGCAAGACAAATCTTTGCCGATGAATCAACATGAGGCACGCATTCACCATCACGGAGTTTAGTAAGTTTTAGCAAGGTAGTAAGGTTAGCTAGTCATGATCTTCTCATTCTAAGAGTCTTTTCAAAGTTTTCTTTTCTTTTAGTTTAATCCAAAAGCTAATCTCCTTTTGATTTCTTTTCATTTTCCATCATGAACCAATCCACCAATTCTTTTACTTCTTTTTTCAAATTGTTTTCATTCTTTTAAAGCAAAGAAGAATCTTCGTTTTCTATCTTCACTACCAACCGTAACGCTTCCATCGCAAGCTCTCCCTGAGAATCGACTCGGTATAGCCCATGCTATAACGGAGATAGGAAAGGGTACATTAATCATTTTGAATACATTTGTGGAGTGATCAAGTACTAAAGGTTGACTCTAAACCTTTCCTCTTTTACATAATACTTGTGCAAAAACTTCACACTATCCATCCTTAATCACACCTCTAACCCATTCAAGGGGAATTGGGAGGAAGGAGTTCAGAACCTCTCACGGGGTATTCGGCTCTTAGTCTTGTTTTGAGAGATCGTTGCATCATTCATCCATCTTAATTTTAAAAAGATTGTTAGATTAGCAATTACACCTATTCACCCCCCCTCTAGGTGTTTTTCAATTGGTATCAGAGCTTGGTTACTAGGCTCTTGGCTTAACAACCTTAGAGAGATCCTAATGTTGCTAATCATTTCATTCATTTTCACTTAGTAAAGATGGCCGATGGTATTAAGACACCCCCTAAGTTTGATGGACTTAATTTTCCTATATGGAAGGTTAAGATGACCGTTTTCTTGCAATCTCTAGGTAGTCGAGTTGCAAAGGCCGTGACCAAACCCTTTAGTGCACCCCCCGGTGATGAATCCACTTGGTCCGAAATAGAGACTAAAGAATTTGATGCCAATGCTAGGGCTCACTATGCACTCCTTCAAGCCCTTAATGATGATGATATAGCTAGAGTTATTCATTGCAAGTCCGCATATGAAATTTGGACACATTTGCTAGTTACACATGAGGGGACTTCACAAGTGAAGAGGGCTAAGATTGACCTTCTTCGGTCCCAATATGAAAACTTTTGCATGCAAGAAAATGAAACCATAGATGATTTGGTTACAAAATTTACAAAGATCACTAATGGACTTTCTTCTCTAGGTGATGCTATCGACAACGATCAAAGAGTAAGAAAGATCATCCGGGCTCTTCCTCCTTCATGGGAAGTAAAGACAACTACCTTGAAGGAACTCAATGACAAGGAGGAGATGGAGCTAATAGGTCTCATTGGGAACCTCAAAACCCATGAGATGGAAAGAAAGGTAAGGGAAGATATGACTCCTTCCAAGAAAAAGACTATAGCCTTCAAGAGTCAATCCACACACTCCGACGACGACGATGAAGAAGAAGATGACGAAGAGCTCTCACTTCTTGTAAAGAACGTCCGGAGGATGTACAACAAGGCTAAATTTCAAGGAAGGAGGAGATGGCAAGGAGGTAAAGAAGAAAGAAAGATCATTTGCTTTAATTGCCAAAGACCGGGACACATTGTAGCAGAATGTCCGGATAAAGTGAAGCCCTCCACCTCAAAGAAGCCTTACAAGAAGAAAGCAATGAAGGCTACATGGGATTCCGAGAGAGAATCCGAGGAGAAAATCGACACCGCCAACATGTGCTTCATGGCAAATGAAAGCACAAGCAAGGTAACCCCTTCCACTTCTCTTAATGATGAACTTTCCATGGATGAACTAGGAGAAGCTTTTGTAGAATTATCACATAATTATGATTTCCTAAAGAAAAAGTATTTAAAAATGAAAAAGGAAAATGAATCTCTTAATCATCAAGTTTTTACTCTTTCTAAAGAAAAAGATGAATTACTTTCCACTCTTGTTTCCACCCAAAGAGATTTTGACAAATATAAGATTTCTTGTAAAGGCAAGTCCCCACTAATTGATTCTAATGAGATTACCATGCTTAAAGAAAGAATAGACTCATTAGGAATTGCTTTGAAAAATTGTGAGTTTGATAAGAAGAAGATAGAGGCCATGTTTCCTAAGAAACAAGCCCCTAAGAAAAATGTTTACCATGCTCATGCTCATGTTCATACCACACAACCTTTACATCGTGGCAAACCCCCAAAACATGCTCACACTTCACACACACATCATGCATTCATGTATGAAAGAGTGTTCTCATGTTCACATTGTGGGCGGAAAGGGCACTTAGCTAATTTTTGCTATGATAGACTAAGTGCATCTTGCCATAATGTTTGGGTTCGAAGCACTAACTTTCAAGGACCCAAGAAAATTTGGGTACCAAAGTCAACAATTTTGTTAAATGATGTAGGTACCTTCCAAGGCCCAACGACGTAGAGGATTGTGGTATCTTGATAGTGGTTGCTCAAGGCACATGACTTGGGACATCAACAACTTTGCAACCCTATCAAGATACCATGAAGGTGGCACCGTCACCTTCGGAGATGATGCCAAGGGTAAAATCATCGGTATTGGTAATGTAAAACTCGGCACATCCCCTTTAATTGAGAATGTTGTTTTAGTTGATGGCCTCAAGCATAACCTCTTGAGTGTTAGTCAACTTTGTGATAAAGGTTTTGATGTTGTTTTTGATAATGTAGTTTGTAAAGTAATTGATAGAATTTCTAATACTTGTGTGTTTTCCTGTTTTCGTGAAAGTAATGTTTATATGATAGATATGTCTAATATGTCTTGTAATATTACTTGTTTAAAAGCCCTCGATGACGACTCTTGGTTGTGGCATAGAAGATTAGGCCATATTTCTTTTGACCATATATCTAGATTAAATACAAAGGAAATGGTGAAAGGTATTCCTTATTTGAATTTTGAAAAGGATCGAGTTTGTGACGCATGTCAATTTGGGAAATAAACTAAGTCTTCTTTCTAGTCAATTAAGGATATCATGACTTCACGTCCTTTGGAGTTAATCCATATGGATTTATTTGGTCCTACTCAAACCAAAAGTCTAAGTGGGAATAGATTTGCATTTGTTTTGGTTGATGACTTTTCACGGTTTACTTGGGTTTTCTTTCTTGAACACAAAATCAAGCCTTTTCACATTTTTAAGCCTTTAAGAAAAGAGTTGAAAAGGAAAAAGAGTCTTCAATTTTAAGAATAAGAAGTGATAGAGGAGGTGAGTTCATTAACCTACCCTTTACCACTTTTTGTGAAGAACATGGAATTAAGCATGAACTTTCTTGTCCTAGAACTCCACAACAAAATAGAGTAGTTGAACGGAAAAATCGAACTTTACAAGAGATGGCTAGGACAATGCTAAGTGAATATGGTCTACCACATTATTTGTGGGCCGAGGCCGTTAATACATCATGCTATATATCAAATCGTGTTTTCTTGTGTAAAAATACTTCAAAAACTTCTTTTGAAATGTACTTTTCTAGAAAACCAAATGTTTCATATTTCAAGGTTTTTGGATGCAAATGTTTTGTTTTAAATACAAAAGATAATTTAGGAAAATTTGATGCTAAAGTTTATGAGGCAATTTTTGTGGGTTATTCTAATACTAGTAAAGCTTATAGAATCTTCAATAGATCATCTTTGACTATTGAGAAATCTATACATGTTAAGTTTGAAGAATCTAACTTGTTTGTTAAGAATGTTGTAGAAATAGATGCTTTGGATGAAGGCTTGAAGAAAGTGACCTTGGAAGATACACCTACTATGGGAGACAAGCCAAAGGATGATGAAGGAAGTGAAGCTAAAGTAGAAGAGGCACAAGGGGATGAGATTCAATCAATTGAAGTGGAGCCTACTCAACAACTTCCAAAGGATTGGAGATACAATCCTCATCATCTCAAGGACCTCGTCATAGGTGAAGTATCTAAAGGGGTAACCACTCGCTCTAAACTTCATGATTTTTGTGGACACTATGCATTTATTTCTCATGTTGAACCCAAGAACGTCCTCGAAGCCGAGGCCGATTCATATTGGTTGCTAGCTATGCAAGAGGAACTCAATCAATTTGAGCGCAACCAAATTTGGCACCTTGTTCCTAGGCCCCACGAAAGACCAACAATTGGTACTAAGTGGATCTTTAAGAACAAGTTGGATGAATCGGAAACGTTGTTAGGAATAAAGCTAGGTTAGTTGCCCAAGGTTACACTCAAATCGAAGGAATCGATTTTGAAGAAACCTTTGCACCCGTAGCACGGCTTGAAGCCATACGGATGACACTAGCATTTGCCTCATATAAAGATTTTAAGTTATTTCAAATGGATGTTAAAAGTGCTTTTCTAAATGGTTTTATTGAAGAGGAGGTGTATGTTGAACAACCCCCGGGTTTGTTGATCCTACACATCCGGATTTTGTATTTAAATTAGATAAAGCTCTTTATGGTTTAAAACAAGCCCCTAGGGCTTGGTATGAAAGACTTTCTTCATTCTTAATTTCAAATGGTTTTAAGAAAGGTAAAATTGACACAACCTTGTTTACAAAACATGTAGAAAATGATATTCTTATTGTGCAAATTTATGTAGATGATATTATTTTTGGTTCTACTAATGAATCTCTTTGCCAAGCTTTTGAATCATGCATGAAGGATGAATTTGAAATGTCTATGATGGGGGAGCTCAACTATTTCCTTGGACTCCAAATCAAGCAAAGGAAGGATGGGATCTTCATCAATCAAGCCAAGTACACAAAGGAACTCATCAAGAGATTCGGACTTGAAGGCGCTAGAGTGAGCAAAACTCCCATGGCAACAACTACCAAGCTTGATAAGGATGAACAAGGTAAAGTGTAGACATTAAACTTTATCATAGCATGATAGGTAGTTTATTGTATTTGACGGCTAATAGGCCGGATATCATGTTTTCCGTTTGTCTTTGTGCTCGTTTTCAATCATGTCCTAAGGAGTCTCATCTAGTAGCGGTAAAACACATTATTAAATACCTTAAGGGCACTATTGAAATGGGTTTGTGGTATCCGAAAACCGGACTATTTGATATGAAGAGTTTTTCGGATGCCGACTATGCGGGTTGTAGGGTAGATAGGAAGAGCACAAGTGGAACATGTCAATTTCTAGGTAATTGTCTTGTATCTTGGTCTTCCAAAAAGCAAAATTCGGTAGCCCTTTCAACCGCCGAGGCGGAGTATGTTGCAGCCGGAGCTTGTTGTGCACAAGTTCTTTGGATGAAACATACTCTCCTCGACTATGATTTACACTTTGATCATGTTAAAATATTTTGTGATAATACTAGTACAATTCACATGACAAAGAATGCAAATCAACATAGTAAAACCAAACACATTGACATTAGGTATCACTTTCTTAGAGATCATTATGAGAAAGGTGATATTGATATTGATTATGTTTCTACCGATTTTCAACTTGCCGATATTTTTACTAAACCATTGGATCATGCTAGATTTTCATTTATTTGTGGTGAGTTGAATGTTTGCATTATAGATTCTTAAAACATTTTGTTGTTTTTATTTTGTTTAACCCTTTTTGATGTATGACAAAAAGGGGGAGAAAAAGAATAAGTTTGTTTTTTATTTAAGCTTGTTGTTTAAAAAGAATAAGTTTGTTTTTTTATTTAAGCTTTTCAAAAACTATTGTGCTTTCAATGCTTTATATTTCTTACTTCTCATTGTCATTCTTTATACATAGCATTGTTTGAGGGGAGCTTTCCAAAGCTCTTCTTTCACTTTTGTTTAAATAACTTATATGTTTTGTCATCATCAAAAAGGGGAGATTGTTGGCCCAAGGTTACAATCACCCGTGTTTAGTGTGTTTTGATGATTACAAAACATATTAGTTTTTTGTACTAATAATATTTGTTGTTTAAGTGTGTTTCAGGGTTCTAACTCAACTAGAAGGGTTCTTCCCTAAAGGAGAGTATTTTGGACTCAAGTCAACTAAAATTGGGCTCAAGAATCAAGTTATGAAGATCATATGGTGGAAAGCCCTCTTGAAGCACTTGTCGTACTTAGAACCAATGTAAGAAATAGGTTGTTAAAGTTTGAGTTTTGGAAATTGGCTCTAGGATACACACACACATTTTTTTTAAATACAAGTTTTAAAGTTAAAGTTTTTGTTTCTAAGTTTTTCTCATGACTTGACAAGTATACATGACTCCAAGTTTTACAAAAGCATATATCATTTTTAAATCATGTATACTCTTTTCATCATGATACTTAGATACTCTTTACTTCAAAGTATTTTAAAACAAAAAAATTCCAAGTCCTGCTGCTGCTGTTTTTCTGTTTCAGGCTTGACCGACCGACCGGCCCGGTCGACCGACGCCAGTATCAGGATGTGCACGTTTGTGCACGTCTGTTGGCCGACCGCTCGGGTCGACCGACTGAAAGCAGTTGCTCTCGGGTTTTCTGGGTCGACCGGCCCGGTCGACCGCCCGAAGAAAAACTGTGTTTTCTCTTAGAGGACGGTCGACCGGACCGGTCGACCCGAGCCCAACGGCTCTTTGCCAGCAGAGCTGGCGGCCGACCGGCCCGGTCGACCGCCAGGCCTGCAAAAGCCCAACGGCTCTTTCCTCTTTTGTGCAATTTTGAAATCTGTTTTATTGATCTGTTTTAGCAGGCTTTTTCTGAGGTTTTGGAGAACTTTTTCAGGTCAAATAAGATTAAAATAAATTATTTTTAACCTATTTCTCTCCCTATAAATAGAGGAGAAGAGTCTCTTACAAAACACCAAGAAAAATCCTCAAGTTTTCATAGTTTTCAAAAAGAAAAGAAAAGTGTTTAAGCTCTTCATTTCCAACTCTTTCTTGAGCTTGTTTTCAGTTGTGTTCTCTAGCAAAAATCATCTCTACAACTGAGTTTTCTCACTACACTTCTTAGAGCCAAAAATCCCTTACTTATTCTATAAGGAAGTTGTAAAAGAGAGAGATATTGTAAAAAGTTTAGTGATCTTGTTGTGATCACTTTGGTTGCTTGTTCCTCTTCTTGTTCTTGTGGAGACACCTCTTCGGTAGAGGTTATTGTAAGTGGTGGAGCTCGGTGCTCGGGTCTTCGGTAGACCGTTGTAATCGTCCTCGGTGGATAGTGGAAACCTTTCACGGAGGTGAAGGCGGGGAGTAGAGCGGTGGCTCGAACCTCGAAACAAACATCTTGTGTTTGCGATTGCCTTGTGTCCATTTTGCTTTAAATTTCTCTTGCTCTCTATTGCTTTTAATTACTTGCTTGAGATCTAGTTTTCTTTACTTGTGATATTGCCTCTAGTTTGTGTTACTTGTGATATATCTTGTGTGCATTTCATCATTGCATATTATTCATTCTTTGTTCGATCAATTCTCATACAACAAGGTTGCATTGCGCACCTCTAACCCATTCAAGGGGAATTGGGAGGAAGGAGTTCAGAACCTCTCACGGGGTATTCGGCTCTTAGTCTTGTTTTGAGAGATCGTTGCATCATTCATCCATCTTAATTTTAAAAAGATTGTTAGATTAGCAATTACACCTATTCACCCCCCCTCTAGGTGTTTTTCACATCAAACCTGCGCCCTGTTGAATCGACTCAAAAAACTGCGCCTGACGATTTAACACGGGCTTGAGCCCGCGTTGACGGTTCATATTCAAAGGATTTTAAGAGTTAAAAGAACTCTGTAAAACCCTTTTAATGGAGAAAACCAAGTCCGGTGGCTTTTTATACCTGAAATAGGGGTTTCCTGCACGGAGGAACCGCCAATTTGAATCTCAGGAATGATGACCCTTGAAGACGAAGCAGTATGCTTAGCCTTTGGTGCCATTATGATCGAGGATTCGATGTTCGATGAAGGAAACGAGGAGAAGAAAGAAAGCTTCTTTCTCAAACCCTAACAGATGCAAACGAAGAAGAAGGAGAGTCTAATGATGACCCTTAAAGGACTGTTGCCTTTTATAGGCACAGTGATTCGCAAAGATACGCGGCGCTTGGCTTGACGCCTAATCATCGCCTGACGCGTGGAAAGCGCATTAAATGCAGCGTGAAGTTCGCACGCCAAAAAGAAGGTGTCCCCTCAATTCTACAGAACACGTGGCAACATACTCATGGCACGGATTCGCATCAAACAGTCGCGTCTTCATCTCTAAAGATGCGTCCCTTCTCAATACGACCAGAGTTGCGTCCGGAAAGCCGCGTCTTCATTCCAAAAGACGCGTCCCTCCGAAGATCGCATCTTTTCAACCCGGCCAAAGCCGCATCTACCTCATGGAGTAACAGTCGCGTGGTCATCCCAAAAGATGCACCCCTATAGAAGGCACGTCTTTAAAGCAGTATCACCCCTGCGTCCACAGAACTGGCGTGTAGTCCTTGCTTCTGCAATTCAGTTCAAAAGTACACTGGCACAAGCAGACGACTGCCCACCCCTGGTTTAAAGTACACCAACGACAAACTCAATGCATCGGGGAGGTTTAGACTGTGTATCTAGACACTCAACATGATCAGTTTTGGCGGCTTCAAAGAGTTCCACAGTACACTCACGAAGGCCATACTCCAAATAAGATCAAGCCCGGAGCATTGTCAGTCCAATCATGAGAAGGGTGAATTCAGCTAGAGTCCAAAGTATTTCGAAATCCATCCAGCTAACTGCGGAATATCGAAAACTTTGGAGGGGGTTTGTAGGCTGTCTGAAAATCATTAAAGACAAGCCGTCAAAAGCAGAGTCCCAAACTCCGGACGCAGGGCTAATCATAGCCAGCACTGCAGCACCAAGGCGCGAGGGTCGAAACCCGCGTCTCAGCCAGCACTGCAGCACCAAGGCGCGAGGGTCGAAACCCGCGTCTCAGCCAGCGTTGCAGCACCAAGGCGCGAGGGTCGAAACCCGCGTCTCAACAGCACTGTAGCACCAAGGCGCGAGGGTCGAAACTCGCGTCTCAGCCTGCGCTGCAGCACCAGGGCGCGCAGGTCGAAACCCGCGTCTCAGCCTGCGCTGCAGCACCAAGGCGCGCAGGTCGAAACCCGCGTCTCAACAGCACTGCAGTACCAAGGCGCGAGGGACGAAACCCGCGTCTCAGTTATAACTACCCTTGTTATGGGGTCAATCACTGCCCACATAATGGGGAAGTTAACCCCCATTATGGAGCGTTTTTAGGGGGCACGTTCGCCCCTGAAACCTCTATAAATAGCCCCGTTGCTATGGGTCAGCGGATTCAGATGAGAGAAATCAAGGAGAAGAGCTTGACTTGAGAGCTTCCCACAGAGAAGGAAAGAGAGTCCAACTCTTCAAGTAACTTGCTGCGTACAAGTTAATCTTTGCCTATAATCTCTTTGAGATTTCTGGTCGACAGAGCTGTGTTCTCCGTCCACCATCCGAAGAGAAGATCCCCAAAAGTTCTTGACGTTCACCCGGTCAACGAAAAACAAGATTCACTTTCCACCGCCACCTGAAGAACCCAGCATTAAACAAAGGGAGGATTCAAGACTCAATATCCTCCCTCCCTTGTAGTTGGAGTATAAGTCTGTTATAATTTTTCAATTGATTCAAGAAAACATTACGCGAATTTTTCTCCCACCAAACAAGAGATGGCGACTCCGCTGGGGATCGGACCTAGAAATAATGGAGGCAATTCAATCAGAAGTCAGAAAGCTTATAGACTCTGGCTTCATTAGGGAAGAACAACATCCTGATTGGGTAGCCAACATCGTCCCCGTTGCTAAAAAGAACGGAAAGATCCGGATCTGTATTGATTTTCGTGACCTAAACGAGGCCTGTCCCAAGGATGAATTCCCACTGCCAATCACAGATGTCATGATTGATAACACATGTGGATTCGAGCGAATGTCCTTCATGGATGGATTTTCGGGATATAATCAAATCAAAATGTATCCTGATGATGAAAAACATACCTCTTTCAGGACACCACTGGGGGTATACTGCTACACCGTCATGCCCTTCGGATTAAAGAATGCAGGGGCGACATATCAAAGGGCCATGAATGCCATTTTCCACGAACACATGCGCAAAACGGTGGAATGCTATGTTGACGACATTGCAGTAAAAAGCCGCGCTAAAAGTGATCATATAATTGATCTAAAGGTTGTCTTCGACATCATGCAGGCCCATCAATTGAAGATGAACCCCACCAAGTCCTTCCTGGGGGTGGCCAGTGGAAAATTCCTAGGGTTTATAGTAACCTCTACGGGGATTCATTTGGACCCAGAAAAGGTTCGCGCTATCCAGGAGATGCAATCTCCGAGAAACCTCAAGGAGCTCAGGGGATTGCAAGGACGATTGACGTACATCCGAAGGTTTATCTCAAATATCTCCGGAAGATGCCAACCCTTTTCCAAATTAATGAAGAAAGGAGTTTCATTCATTTGGGACAGCGCTTGCCAGTAAGCATTTGAGGAAATTAAATAGTACCTCACACAACCGCCTGTCCTTGCAGCTCCGGTGTCTGGAAAACCTTTCCTGATATACGTCCGAGCGATGGATCATTCTTTAGAAGCTCTACTAGCTCAGAATGATGATCAAGAACGAGAGCAAGTAGAACGATGATTGGAGCCGAGCATCGGTACAACCCGATCGAGAAGGAATGTTTGGCATTGGTATTTGCTATTCAGAAAATGCGACACTATTTGTAGGCCAAACTATAAACGTCATATCAAAAGTCAGCCCACTGAGGTTACTTATGACAAAGCCTTCATCGTTAAATGGCCGATTGGCAAAATGGGCCATATTGCTATCCCAATATGAAATGCATTTTTTACCACAAAAGGCCATTAAAGGACAAGTGGTGGCAGATTTCCTAGCTGAGCATCCAGATCCGAGGGCAGCCAAACTTTACGAGGATCTCCCAGACGAGGTCGCTGAAGCCTGCCAGACTCAGACATCCTTCGAAAGGTAAGTGTGGCAACTTTTCTTTGACGATGCATCGAGAACAAGCCCAAAAGGACATGTAGTGGCAGAATTAGGAGTAGTACTCGTCTCCCCACAGAACTATGTGATTCCTTGAGCTGTCTCGTTAACCGAGCCTTGTTCCAACAAAGTAGCAGAGTATAATGCCCTCTTGATTGGGATGCAACTCGCCGATGAGGTTGGCGTTAAAAATCTTGAGGCATATGGTGACTCTAAGCTCATCGTCAGTCAAGTTCGCAGGGAGTACGAAGTCAGACATGAAGATCTAGTACCCTATTACAGCGCAACTGTCTACATGGCCAAGAGGTTCACCAACTTTTACATTGACCATGTACCACGCAAGCAAAATGCGCATGCAGACGCACTAGCGTCCCTTGCTGCCTCCTTAGCTCTTCCGACTGGAGCAGTAGAGAAAATATTTGTCCACAGCCACGACCTGTATTGTCCGAGAATTGCTCTTGAGGACTACCAGGAGCCTACAGGAGATTGTCAAGGCAAAGAAGTTCTCGAGTCGTCAGCCGGTCCAGAGCCTAGAGACTGACGATTCTCTTATATTGATTATGTCTTGTATGGCATCCTGCCTGAGGACACCAAGAAGCCGCTGTCATTCGATGGAAAGCCCCCAAATTCTACTATAATGCGATTACGCAAACATTGTATCGTCGATCGCATGACGGGATCTTGCTCCGCTGCCTTTCACCAAAAGAGGCACATGAGATATTGAAAGAAGCCCATGACGGTATGTGTGGAGCCCATCAACCTTGCCCAAAACTTGCATATCGACTCCAAAGGTTGGGATATTACTGGCCCAAGATGATTGCTGACGCAGTCACTTATGCCAAAAGATGTCACGTCTGCCAAGTGCATGGCGATTTCATCCATCAAGCACCAGGGTACCTTCACTCTACGACCTCTACCTGGCCATTTGAGATGTGGGGGATGGATGTGGTTGGCCCTATCGGCCCACCATCATCAAAGGGACATCGGTTTATTTGGGCCATAACCGATTATTTCTCCAAATGGGTTGAGGCCATTCCTTTGAAGGAGGTGAAGTTATCTGACGTAATCAAATTAGTTAAACATCATGTCATTTACCGTTTTGGGGTACCTCGGCGAATTGTCCATGACAATGGACCCCAGTTCGTCAGTCAGTCTTTCCAAAGGTTCTGCGCTAAGTTCAGAATCCAGAGTGTGTCCTCAATGGCATACTACCCCGCCGCTAATGGTCTCGCAGAAGCTTTCAACAAGACCATTGGCAAGCTTCTCAAGAAATTCGTTTCCAAAAGTCAGCGTGACTGGGACGATAAGCTAGGTAAATGCTTATGGGCCTATCGCACAACTGTTCGAACCCCAACTAAAGCTACGCCATTTTTCTCGGTATATGGGTGTGAAGCCGTGCTTTCACTGGAAATCCAAATTTCATCTCTACGCGTCGCCTTGATAGTGTTGGCCCAAAGGCCTTCCACTCTAGTTTTGATGATGATTAACTCATGTAATTATGTGTACTAATAATCTTGTGATTTTAGTTTCAGATCATTAATCAAGTTATTAGTTGGTGATTAGCTTCAACAAGATGATTTGGAAGCTTTCACATGTTGATTCAAGAGCCCGAGCGTCAAAGATCATATATAGCACTTGCTCGGTGGATCAAGGAGTTTTGGATCGAGTCGGCTTGGAGATTGTGCTCTACAAGAAGACTTCGGTACCATAGCTTAGTTTTGTGTTTAGATCCAAATTTGTAAAGAATAGAATAGTATGATAATGCTCAAGTTCACAATACACACGTTACATGTTTTGAATATTGGTTTTCGGTTTTTCGGTTTTAGGTTTAACCGATCTTGGTTTTCATGAATAGATAGATCAAAACAAGTTTACATGGTTTAATGTATATATGATTTGTTCTATATACATAGATGCTTTAATTTCCTAGACAAACTTAGTTTTGACTTACTTATTCATGTGTTTTATGTTTTGATATTTTTGACAAAACATATTTTGGAATTAATGACAAAAACATGGATATATATTTGTTTCATGTATATTGGATTTCTATCCATATGCATCATGCCTAAATGTTGTTTAATATCATGTTTTTGTATTTGGAAGAGTTTGGGACAAAACGTATTTTCTATTCAAAATCCAAGTTTTAGAAAATACAGTTTTTGATTTTTGGTAAAAATGATAAGACACAAAAATAGTTCATATTGATTGATATTTGAGCTAAACTTTTTACCACATGTTTATATATCAATGCAAAATGATAAAACTATTTTTGGTGATTTTTAGGAGTGTTAAAAGATTTTTCAAAATATTTTTAAATTGATTTTCTGATCCAGTTTTCTATTCCAGACTTCAATCAGTCGACTTGCTCTCTGACCAAGTCGACTTGACATGAAGTCGGTCGACTGACATGCACAGAATTGTGCACGTTTGGCAGACTTTGGACGGTCGACCGTCCGGGTCGACCGGGTCAGAGAGCAGAGCTCTCTGTTTGTTTGGGTCGACCGGGGCGATCGACCGGTAGCTGCCAACGGGCAAAATTTGACCGTTGGACGGTCGACCGGCCGGTCGACCGGCAGGGTTATTTTGGCAAAATCTGCTGCCAACGGCTAGTTTCCAGATTTGCCTATAAATACCCCATTTGTGAGAGTTTTTCACCAAGATTTTTTGTGCGAATTTTTCCCTACTCTCTGGTGTTTTCACAGCAATCAAAAGAAGTTTTGGATTCAAATTGAACAATCTATTTGGTATTTTTGCTAGGGTTTGGAATTTCAAAGAAAAGGGTTTTTGGGAAAAAGAGTTTTGATTCATCTTCTATATCTTGGTTTCAGTTTTTCCCAAGGATTTTCTTTGTGATTTTGATTTCCATCCCATTGGTTTTCTCCACACTTGAGCTAAAATCTACTATCTCTTCTATAGGATCTTTGTGTGTGAGAAAGAGATTGTTTGTGGTTGTTGTTTAGACCACCAAGTTAAAAACCCAATCTTTATTTGGATTTGTGCCTTGGGTTGTATCCCTCAAGTTGTGAGGTGATCCTTGTGTTTGCTTTGTGCTAATCCCTCGGGTTGTGAGGTGATTGTTTTGTTGGATTGGAGCTTGCCTCAAGGAGGTGGTTGTGGTTGTAAAGAGAGGAGTTGGGTACTCCTTGTGAGTGTCCTAGGTGGACTAGTTAGTGGATTGGAAATCCTTCGTGTGTCGAAGGCGGGGATGTAGAGCTGGGTGCTCGAACCTCGAAACATATCTTGTTGTTTGCGCTTGATCCATTGACTCTCTCTATCTCTCTCTTTACTTTGTGCCTTGCAACTATTCATATTGTGCATTCATAATTGCTTGGCTTGGTTGTGTGTGCATCATTTGTTGATTGCACTTGAGTGTATTGCATTAAGTTTTTAAATTCCGCATTGAGTTGACTAGATTAGTATAATCACCTATTCACCCCCCTCTAGGTGATCTTTTAATTGGTATCAGAGATAGCGCTCCTGATATTTAGGTTTAACCACCTAGGAGTGAGATCTTGGTTTGCTAATCTTCATTTGCATTGTTCATTTGCACTCATTTAGTTTGCACTCATGGATAGCCCTCCTATGTTTGACCATATTAGACTTGATGTTTGGAAGGCCAATATGAGTAGCCATTTGAAAAGACTAGGACATCTAGTTTATCAAGCCTCCACTATGGAATCATTCCCTAATAGTAGCAAGCATAAAAAGGCTAATGCATTAGCACTTAGAGCATCTCTTAGTGAACATCTTTTACCGGTGTTTGATCGTTATGATTCGGCTTTTACAGTTTGGAGCTTATTGACGTCTCCCGAGCTTCCAAGGATTATCAACAAGATGAGGAGATTTAAGAGAGAAAAGTCCGAAGAGCATTGCTTCATGGTCCAAGGGAAAAACTCCCTTGAGGTACAATCGGACACTCAATTAGATGATAGCTCTAGTTCCTATTGCCATGGTTGTTTTGAAGTTCAAACATTGAATTTGGAACTTGCTCAAAAACTTGAAAATTTATTGGAAAAACACAATCTTTTGAAAGAGGACAACCTTGTTTTGAAAAATGAATTAAAGGATTTGTGTTCTAATTTTGAATGGTTTTGCAAGAAAAGGAAGAGATCACTAGTGAACGTGACTCACTAAGATCTCAACTAGACCTTGCCCTTGATGAGATTGAGATTTTGAAAAACAAAAATGATTGTAATGATGTTGTGAAAAACAATGAGGTTTTATCTTCTAAATTGAATTTTGTTTTTAAAGATAACCTTGTTTTGAAAATAAAATTGATTCAATTACAAAAGAATTGGATTTAGTTTTAAAGAAAAATGAATCTTTGAAAATTGAAATTGATTCTCATGTGTGCCATGCTAGTATAGCTTCTTCTTCTTCTTGCACACCTATTGCATGCTCCACTTTATCTTCCTCTATTGAAAAAGATATAAATATTTTGAAGAAAAGTGTTGAATGTTTGAGCTCCACTTTGAGCCAATGCACATTGAATCATTCACGTTTGGAAACCTTGGTTCGCAAGAAACAAGGTCCATCTTTGCATGCACACCCTACACGGCATACACATGCTTTCCACGGACACAACCATAACATGTATGCTCATGTGTACACATGTACACATTGTGGTCGAAAAGGCCACCTTGCTAGATTTTGTTATGATCGTGTATATCATGAAAATTTAGCAACTAATTTTGTTTGGGTGAGAAAAGAAACTAACCCCTATGGACCCAAAAGAATATGGGTACCAAAGACCACCTCTTTGCTTTTTGATGTTGGTGGGAGCTCTCGCATCACGTGAGAGTATTGGTGCCTTGAGGTGGATGCGTTCTAAGCTTAAAAGAGAACCATTTAAATGCTTCACTCTCAAGGAGATTTGGTGGGAGGACCACCGTGGTTTGGAGAACTAGAGATGCACCTTCATGAGTTTTGGTATCATTCTCTAACTCCCATTTTTATTTGCATGCTTTTCATGATTATCTATTTATAGCATGTCATGTTTTGTTATTCATTATGCTTATGCCATGCTCATTAGAATAGTGTTATACATGTTTAGTTACTTGAGCACCCATGTTTTATATGGATCTATATTTAGTGTATTCACCTTGTTTAAACTAACATGTATGCACTAGATCTAATGCACATGCATATACATAATGATCATGTGGATGTTTATGATTTTTGTTTTGTTGAATCATGTTTTATTGTTTCATGATTAGTATGATATTTGCCATGTTTATTAGACTTATGCTTTACATGATTAATTGTTGAGACACCCATGTTTAGTATGGACCCATATTTTGTGTTCTCTTTATGTTTTAGCTATCATGATAATCATAGATCTAATGCACATGTCTTTGTCATGCTAATCATATGGATGACTATGACTTTTTGTTTTAATGATTCATGTTTTGATAAATAACTTGTGTTGTAATAGCTTAACAATGGTGATGTGTTGTATGATTTCTAATTTTGCCACATGTTTTGATGTTTATAGGCTATTATGTATTTCTTGATTCTAATAGCATGTGGATGTTCTTCATGATCATTTTTATGTCTTTCATGTTGATTTATATCCCGTCTTATGCTTAATAATTTGATTACTTGTTTAGATGTTAGTTTTCATTAAGACTAGAATTTATACTTGCACATGTAGTGGGACACAAATAAATCTTTATATATGTTTGTGCTTGGATGCTTATTTGTACCCATTAAATATGCTAGTATAGCCTAGTTTTGATGATTCATGCATTTTAAACTTGTATTCCCATTTTTTGGATTTGTTTTATGTGTATGAGTTTTCATTTCATGTATATGTTTATTTTGCCAAACCTTAAGATATACATGTATACCCTTTAAGTCATTTACCTTTCATGCAAATCTACATATATGGACTCAATTGTGTTTAGGGATATGTATGTATATTATTGTGTTGACAATTCATACATATACCTTGAAATGAAATTAGTTTTGGTGAAAATTCAGTTTTTCTTGATTTCGTGTTTATTTGTTTAACTTCATGTATATGTCTATCTTATCCAAACTATTGATTATACATGTACATCCTTGAGCCACGTGCCTTCATGCATATACTATTGTGGACTCATTATGTTTAGGATATGTATGTATACTTTAGTTTGTACATGACATACATATGCCTTGAAGTTCATATCGTTTGGATGAATTTCATGTTTGCTAAGTGATTTCACATTTATAATGAATCTCTTGTTTTTAAGATGATTTCAATTGGTGATTTCACATCTTAGATGAATTTTTATTGGTAATGAAAATCTAGTTTTTCAAGTTTTCATGTTTTCAAGGAATTTCATATGAGCTTAATTGAACATTTTCATGTTGATATGTGTCACATTATACTTGTACACTCACTTTATTAGTTTACTCATGATTTGTTTTTATGAGAATTTGAATGAGCTTTATGGACTTTGAGTGTTTAGTGATCATGTGATTTACATGTGTTTCATGAAAAATAATTTTGTTTTATTCCTTATTTGAAGGATTTCGTACTAATTCTAAAAGTTTTTCCTATAACTAGTTCGTATTCTTCACTATGGTAGAGATTTTCAAACATACTACATTTTCAAATCTATTTTTGAAAACCCCTACCTTCGATGGGAGGATGGATGGGAGATCATGTTCATGCATGCTTTATAATGAAAATCATTTAAAACTTGAACCATGATTGGGAGGTATAGTTATATGAGATATACATTTGATATTATTGTTATTTTAATTGGTATCATTGAATTCTTTCAATTGGTATCAATCTTGACATTTCTTGTATACTCATATGTGTTTGTATGTATGTATGCTTCATTCCAAGAATATCAATTTCTATTGGTATCTTTTTTTCATACATATATATGTTTTATTTGTGCTTATTATATCCCTATATCTTTAAGCACAAAATCTTGTTTATGCTAGTGCTTGAGTTTCAATTTTGTTTCAATTGATTACTTTTAAATTGGTATCAAGCCTATGCATTATTTTAGTTGGTATTTCATAAAGGGGGAGAAAATTTGATTTTGTCTTTCAATTGGTGATTTCTCAATTGGTATTTGATTCCCACTCCCTTACTTTATGATTTAAAATTTCAAATTGGTATCATATGTTTAAAATGAAAATGATTTACAATTGGTATCAAAATCATTGGTTTAGACATTCAAAATTTATTATGTTTAATTTCAATTGGTATCAAGATTTTTCATATGTTTTTGCTTAAAATTGGTATCAATATTTTTTTTGTTTGTTTCCTTTCTATTGGTATCAAGATGCTATTCTTTGACATATTTTCAATTGATATCCTAATTGATTGTCACCCCTTATTGACTTTGTTTTTGTTTTAGATAAAAAAAAGGGAAAATATTATTTTTTAATTGATTCATTGTTTCAAACAAAAAGGGGAGAAAAATTTATTGAGTTGGTTTTGCTTTTACCCCTTATTGAAGATTGATTCTTTGTATTAAAAAGAGAGAAGATTTTGTTTTGTTTTGGTTTGTACCCCTTTGTTGATGATTGACAAAAAGGGAGAGAAGAATTTGGGTTTATATATGCATGTTTTTGTTTTGCATATATTAAGTTTAATTTAGTTTAATTTTAATTGGCATCTAAAGCATGTTTTGTAATTGGATGTTTTGTAATTGGTATCTAGAGTGTAATTGGTATATAGAGCATGTTTTGTTTTAAACATTTCATTGGAATTGGTGTTTTGTTTTAAACATTTCATTGGAATTGGTATCTAGAGCACGTTTTGTTTTTGAACATTTCATTGGTATCTAGAACCCTTTATTGTTTATGCATAGATATGCATGTCTCATGTTTCATGATTGATATTCATTGCATATTTATTGTTTATTTGTTTATGCATGAGTTAAGGGGGAGCTTCTTTGAAGCTTAACTTTAATCCATGCATATATAACTCCATGAGTTTTGTCATCATCAAAAAGGGGGAGATTGTTGGCCCAAAGGCCTTCCACTCTAGTTTTGATGATGATTAACTTATGTAGTTATGCGTACTAATAATCTTGTGATTTTAGTTTCAGATCATTAATCAAGTTATTAGTTGGTGATTAGCTTCAACAAGATGATTTGGAAGCTTTCACATGTTGATTCAAGAGCCCAAGCGTCAAAGATCATATATAGCACTTGCTCGGTGGATCAAGGAGTTTTGGATCGAGTCGGCTTGGAGATTGCGCTCTACAAGAAGACTTCGGTACCATAGCTTAGTTTTGTGTTTAGATCCAAATTTGTAAAGAATAGAATAGTAGATAATGCTCAAGTTCACAATACACACGTTTCATGTTTTGAATATTGGTTTTCGGTTTTTCGGTTTTAGGTTTAACCGATCTTGGTTTTCATGAATAGATAGATCAAAACAAGTTTACATGGTTTAATGTATATATGATTTGTTCTATATACATAGATGCTTTAATTTTCTAGACAAACTTAGTTTTGACTTACTTATTCATGTGTTTTATGTTTTGGTATTTTTGACAAAACATATTTTGGAATTAATGACAAAAACATGGATATATATTTGTTTCATGTATATTGGATTTCTATCCATATGCATCATGCCTAAATGTTGTTTAATATCATGTTTTTGTATTTGGAAGAGTTTTGGACAAAACGTATTTTCTATTCAAAATCCAAGTTTTAGAAAATACAGTTTTTGGTAAAAATGATAAGACACAAAAATAGTTCATATTGATTGATATTTGAGCTAAACTTTTTACCACATGTTTATATATCAATGCAAAATGATAAAACTATTTTTGGTGATTTTTAGGAGTGTTAAAAGATTTTTTAAAATATTTTTAAACTGATTTTCTGATCCAGTTTTCTGTTCCAGACTTCAATCGGTCGACTTGCTCTCTGACCAAGTCGACTTGACATGAAGTCGGTCGACCGACGTGCACAGAATTGTGCACGTTTGGCAGACTTTGGACGGTCGACCGTCCGGGTCGACCGGATCAGAGAGCAGAGCTCTCTGTTTGTTTGGGTCGACCGGGGCGGTCGACCGGTAGCTGCCAACGGGTAAAATTTGACCGTTGGACGGTCGACCGGCCGGTCGACCGGCAGGGTTATTTTGGCAAAATCTGCTGCCAACGGCTAGTTTCCAGATTTGCCTATAAATACCCCATTTGTGAGAGTTTTTCACCAAGATTTTTTGCGCGAATTTTTCCTACTCTCTGGTGTTTTCACAGCAATCAAAAGAAGTTTTTGGATTCAAATTGAACAATCTATTTGGTGTTTTTGCTAGGGTTTGGAATTTCAAAGAAAAGGGTTTTTGGGAAAAAGAGTTTTGATTCATCTTCTATATCTTGGTTTCAGTTTTTCCCAAGGATTTTCTTTGTGATTTTGATTTCCATCCCATTGGTTTTCTCCACACTTGAGCTAAAATCTACTATCTCTTCTATAGGATCTTTGTGTGTAAGAAAGAGATTGTTTGTGGTTGTTGTTTAGACCACCAAGTTAAAAACCCAATCTTTGTTTGGCTTTGTGCCTTGGGTTGTATCCCTCAAGTTGTGAGGTGATCCTTGTGTTTGCTTTGTGCTAATCCCTCGGGTTGTGAGGTGATTGTTTTGTTGGATTGGAGCTTGCCTCAAGGAGAAGGTTGTGGTTGTAAAGAGAGAAGTTGGGTACTCCTTTTTAGAGTCCTAGGTGGACTAGCTAGTGGATTGGAAATCTTTCGTGTGTCGAAGGCGGGGATGTAGAGCTGGGTGCTCGAACCTCGAAACATATCTTGTTGTTTGCGCTTGATCCATTGACTCTCTCTATCTCTCTCTTTACTTTGTGCCTTGCAACTATTCATATTGTGCATTCATAATTGCTTGGCTTGGTTGTGTGTGCATCATTTGTTGATTGCACTTGAGTGTATTGCATTAAGTTTTTAAATTCCGCATTGAGTTGACTAGATTAGCATAATCACCTATTCACCCCCCCTCTAGGTGATCTTTCAGATAGCAGAGATGACAAATGAGGAGAAGCATCGACAGCGACTCCAAGAATTGGAGGCTTTAGATGATAAACGTCTGCAGGCCCAACAACAAATCAAGCTCACCAAGCTCGGATTACCAGAGCCTTCAACAAGAAAGTTAAGTGCGAACTTTCAAGAAAGGTGACCTTGTCTTAGCCGTCAGAAGACCTATGGTGATGACACATAAGACAAAAGAGAAATTCCAGCCCAAATGGGAGGGACCTTTGTAGTAGAGTCAGTCTACTCAAATGGATCATATCGCCTCATAACTGCAAATGGCGATACACTCATGATGCCGATCAATGGCAGGTTCCTGAAGAAGTACCATCCTTAATAGTACTCCTCCTCTGATCAAGTTAAAAGTACACCTCTGATCACAGCTCCAAATCCAAGAAAAGTTTCCTTCTTTTATTAGGTCACATCACGGTAGATCAGTGACAAGCTAATTAGGCATTGATTATACCATTAAAGAAACAAAAGATGAAACTTGGATTCTAATGTTCCTATCTTCATTAACGTCGACGCCTCCTACGGCTAAGGACAGAGGAAAATGTTGGCTTCTAAGCCCAACATAAGTCTTCGACAACTCATCATGCTGAGGGGAATAGCATGGCTAGCCCAACTCAAACGGTAGTTGGTAAAGGCACCTCAAATCCGTTGATAGCTGAGGGTTTGCTAAAAATCCTAAGTGGATATAGTTCCACTCTCTCCTTCAAAATCCCTTACCAACTCTCATACACAGAATGGTAGGTCTACAAAGTATAATCATTGCTACGTTAACACTATACCTCTGATAATGAAAATTTTCAATACTCCCTATTGAGTACAAACCTTATTTGTCAACTCTATATGGAGTAGTAAACCTTCAAATTTGTCAAGTTAAAACTACACCTCTGACATTTTTTCACTTGCCAATTCTCATTAATAGAATGGCAGGCCCTCAAATTGCTCGTATCGCAAACCAATTTTTGTCAAGTTAATACCACACCTCTGACAAATTACTGTTAAGTTAACATTACACTTCTAATGGTAATCAAGTTGCTGCGAAGTTCAATGTTAAACTTCTGACAGCCATTTTTCCCTCAAACTTCCATATCGAAGCTGAAATGAACGATGCTAAGTTTAATACTACACCTGTAGCGTCCAAGTCATTGCTAAGTTTAACAATACACTTAAGGCCATGACTTTCCCTCGGACTTCCTTATCAAAGTCGAGATGATCAATGCCAAGTTCAAAATTACACCTCTAGCATTACCCTCGCTGCTAAGTTAAACCTCACACCTATGGCAGTGATACTTTCAGTTTTCCCAAATAAAACTGAAAGGCTTTTGAGTCAAGTTAATATCACACCTCTGACTCACATTCTTGTCAAGTTAATATCACACTTCTGACAAGACTACATTCAACCCGTTAAGTTAATATCACACCTCTAACGGTAAAAACTTTCCTAGATCCCCCGCAAATCTAGTCTCACTTGTTATTCTCCCCAACAGAACAACAAGTGTACCTAAAAACATTGTTAGGTTAACATTACACCGTTAACGGTGTTTTCATTAACTCCCCAGCTGATCTTAATCAAGTTAATCCTAACCCTCTGATAAAGGCTCATCTTCCCTGGGGGTACAAGTTCCACCTGTCACTTTCCTTTATAGAGTATATATATATAATCAAGTTCCATCTTTATTCTACGGTGACTTTAACGTATATTTTGTAACCACTTGTTGCATGGGTAAAAGAGTCGGAAATGTGTGATTTTTATTAGTGGCCTAAAAAAAGTATGTAAATTAAGATGAACAGTTTGGATTCACATGATCGCTCCTACATGATTTTCTCACGGTCTTCAAGACCTCTCTCACTCTCTCTCTCTACACACACACATATACCTTCCAAATATTTCATATTTAGAAATTTAACCCTCAATCATTTGAATTACTAATGTACCCTTCAAATCATATCAAACAAATCATATCCTCTTTGTTAGTTGAAAGGAACAAAGAGAAAATATTTTTCCTTCTGTTATTAAGTCCTGGTTAAACTTTCAAAAACCCCAACATTTCCCCTCTCATCATCTTCTTACTCGCTCTGCTCTTTTTTCTCTTCTTTCCTTCTTCTCTTTTGTGCTGCTCTTCTCCACCAAATTCATCAAAATTCTCCTCACTCTGACCCCCTTCCCCTCCTACCTCAAACCCAAGTCCAAACCCTTCCCTCTTTGACTAACTCCAATCCCTCTCCCTCAGCTTCCTCAAGACCCAATCTTAACTCTGACACAATTGATTTCTTTATGCTTGTTAAGAGAAGAAGAAAAAAAAACTAGAAGAAAAAAATAGAAGAAAAAGATAGAAGAAGAAGAATAAAAAAGAGACGAAAAAACAGAAGAAAAGGAAAAGGAGTTGTAGTCAAGGTTATGTTGGTATTTTTTCTCAAGATATTCAAAATTTAATATTAGATGACCCCAAGGCAAATGGTTCGAGATAAATTGGAGGGCATACGAGCAATATCAATAATTTATGGGGTAAAATTCTAAACATAGAAGATTGGAGGGTACATATATAAAAAACTCAATCATTTTTTATTATTGTAGTTCAGTTTTTATGATATGGTCTGTCCATAGTACTTAAAAAAGGCAAGATAGTATTTATAGCTTGCTACTACCATTTTTGATGGATCACTTTGAGATTTGTGCCTAGAGATAACTAGAAGATGTTAGGTTAATGGTGTTTGTTGAGGCTATTAGCAAGTCATGAGTAGCTTTTGTTCGGTAGAAAAATTATCCATAGAAAACTAATTCGCGAGGGCATCCCTTTTTCTTTTTGAGATATATATGATTAGTCTACAATTCTGCATTATTACATCACATTTTCCTACCGATTTATGAATAAAATACCATTTCTAATTGTGTTTTGGTCTATTTTGCAATAATCAAGAGTCTAAGGGCAAAGAAGTAATAAGAGCTTAATTAAACACGTTTTCGGGTAATTAAAACCGGATTTCTTGGAGGCCAAGCTAAAGAGTTTCTAGAAGATACATTGAATCTAGACATTGGTGGGTATCTAATCTGGACGTCAATAACCGAATCTAAGAATATCTGGCAGGTCCCTGAAGCGAGATGAATCCCCGCACCAAAACCAGGGACCTAAATCCCTGGTTTTGCCGCAGAAACACGTCAATTGCCGCGTTTCCGCGGCAATATGGTAGGCCCACGCGTCGATTTTCGACGCATGGCCTCGTCTCGCCTTCCAGATTTTTGTTTCGCCTATAAAGGCCCTACAGGGACCCGAAACGCAAGCAATTGAGAAATATGCTAGATTTTCTTTCTTTTAGTGTAGGTTAGTGTAGGTGTTCTTCTTTTCTTTTCTTTTATATTTTCATTTCGTTTTTAGATCATGTATTAGGGCTGAGAAATTCAGAGAGAGAAAAAGAGAGATTGATGTAATAGATGGTGACAATCTATATAAATGTGTCTCCTTTCTTCTCCATTGTAATCTTCTCCATCTTCTACATAATGCTTAGCTAATTTTTCTTCTCATGACAATCTAACTACTAACCACTAACTCTCTAACCACTTACTTGATAATCTACATGAATCTAATAGCTTCTACAAGGCCTTACTCTTGCAAGAGCCATTGATGGCTCATGATGATGGATTCTAACATTCTAACATTTAACCACTAACTTGCTAACTTGCAATGCTAACTTTATTTCATGCTCACTTCTAACCAGTTTTGATGACCTAATAATAACTTGCAACTTGTTGTGTAGTATGGATATGTTGTTTGAATGTAAAAGAACAATCTTATGTACCATGCTTTGTATCGTCTCTTGAAGCCAAGGACTAGTGATGGCCAAGGATCCATGTGAGGCAACTATTACTAAGAGGTTAGCATGGTTAGTGGAGAAATTAGTAGTTAGTAGCTATGAGTCTTCTTTTATCTTATTTTAAAAATTAATTTTAAAACTCCTTTATCATTTTCACCAATGTTTTCACCAACTTCTTAGTTCATCTTTGTTTTATCTTATCTTTGTTTTCAAAACCACTTCTCTTTTATTTTCACATTACTGTTTCATCGCCATCTTCACCTATCACTTTTAGATTTCTTTTCTCTTTTTCTTTTTCTTATTCTTTAACAAAGAAGAACTTGTTAACAACCAACGTGAACATAAACTGTTAATGCTTCTATCGCCTCCCGTCCCTGTAGATTCGACCCGTTGAGCCAATACTATAACGGAAGTATCGAGGGAACATTAGCATGCATGCTTTTACATTGATTTCATAAAACACACATTTTAAAGTGCTTGGTTTCGCCCCGATCAAAATTTTGGCGCCGTTGCTGGGGACGAGAATGGTTTTGGTTTCACGTTTTTGTTAATATTTTCTTCTCTGCTTTGGTGTGCAGGGTAATAATTGCAGAAACTGAACATTGCAGAAAGCTAAGCTTGCTTGCATCTCTCTGCTCAAGAAAGCAGGGAGCTGTTGCTTGAAAATTTGCCGCGGAAACTCATTAAAAGCTGCAAAAACGTGGCACATTATTGAGATCTTGGCCTTATATTTTGCAGGCTGCTTCTAAATTGCATATATCTGTGATTTCTGCTATCTATTTTCTGCTTTGATTGCCTACACACTGTAATAAATTAAAAAACTAAAATACGGTATTTGGACGCTTTTAAAACGGCTTAAACATTTGCATTTAGGCACGTATCAAATTCAATTCCAATATACTGTATTTTGTTCTGTTGTTGTGATCTGGACTGAGGTGTACATATGGCATTGCATATAGCATAGGACAAACATATGGGTGAATTATTCGCTTTGTGTTATCTTCTTGTCTATATTGCACACTTGAACGAATTGAAATTAAGGGCAAAACTCATACAAGATAAGGTGGGGAGTTCATCACCCTTTCTTAGCCCAAAAATCACCTCCCCACTCACACAACCCAAGCCCTAATAAAAAGTGATAGACGTTGGCCCCTAGGGACATCTCGGACTCATTAAGAGATCGACCGAGGGTGGAACTTGTTTTGAATCTTACTCTTGTGAAATCGGTGTGTAAGGTTGGGGATTAAGAGGTTACGCCTCGAAGATACTGTGGTTTGGCGTAATTAAGGTTAGCAACGCACGAATACCTCCCACCGTATTTTGCCTCTACCTGGCCGATTAGCTTGTGGTCGGATTCATACAACAATCTCCCCCGGGTAATCGACCAGTTAGGAGTCGTCTAGGTTTAGGTCAACCCTAGTATAGGCTTGGTTTTGATTTTCTTTCTTTTTGTTTGTTGTTTGCTTTTCTTTTTTGTTTGTGATTGTTTGTGAAATGGAATTCAATAACAATAATTTTTCAATCCTAATATGAATTCATATTTCACACCGACCTCATTTGATTCAGATAATTCCAACCCGGCTTTTTACAATATGAACCAACCAAATACACCGGGTTGACTTATCCGATCAATACAACCCATACCCCAAATCTTATAACCATAATTTTCAAAATAATTTTCACTTTTCACAGAGTCAATGGGGATTCAACTCCCCCGAGTCAAATTTTCAACCACCTTATCCACAATTCTCACAATTTTCACAATATCCATTCCCCAATTTTGCTTCCTATACTCCTTTTCTAGAGCCACTCATTGAAGAAAAATCTGAGTTAGAAAAAATTATAGAAGCTGTACAAGTCATGCTTGAGTCCCAATAAAAGAAGCTCAATTCACCAATTCCACAATATTTTCATGATCTCAGTTTCATCTATTCAAAATGACCAACAATCTGCCCTGAAAATGAGTATGGAATGCTTTCATGAGTTTGAGCTTCAATCTCAAAACATCTTGGACTCACACTCTTCACAAAATTTTCAAAATTAAGATTCCTACACTCCCTTTCTAGAACATCCACTTAAAGAAAAATCATATCTAGAAAAAAAGTATAAAAATCTTGCAAGAGTCAGCGCTACAATTTTAAAATCTTCTACTCAGTCTATCGATAGGCTGGAAACACAATTGAGTCAATTGGCCAACATTATAGGAATGAGAAAACTCTCTTATCAACCTTTGACTACTCCAGATATCTCTAACTCTATCGATCTGACCCAGGACTTTTATTGTTTTGAAAATCAAGATTCCTACACTCCCTTTCTAGAACATCCACTTGAAGAAATATCACACCTAGAAAAGAGTAGAAATCTTGCAGAAGTCTGTACTACAATTTTAAAAATCTTCTACCCAGTCATCAATAGGTTGGAAACACAATTGAGTCAATTGGTCAACATTTATAAGAATGAGAAAACTCTCTCTTATCAACCTTTGACCAATTCAGATATCTCTAACTCTATTGATTTGACCCAGGACTTATGTTGTTTTGAAAACCAAGATTCAATTTCAGCACAACCATTTGAACTTGACCAACATCAAAATTTTGAGAACCATGTTGATATTTTGGCAAGTTATCCTTTTCCTGAAATTGAACTTGAGCATGAATATGATCCTGAACCTCAATGGTAATTCAATTCCACTTCCTGATTCAGTAATGACTCCGATGTCTTTACCTGATGTCAATCCCTTACCTGAGTCAGTATTGGATCCTGTGCCTGTTCATTATGAAATTGAATCACCAATATTTTATGATCAATAAATTGAACTTGACCAATTCATACTTTTAAAAGTCCCATTGACAAATTGGCAAGTTCTCATTTTTATGAAATTGAACTCAGACATGAATGTGACTTCAATTCTCAAATTTGTGATCCAGTTCATATTCTTGAATCAATAATGACTCATGTTTTGCTACCCAATTTGAGCAATATTTTAGAGTCAGTTTTGATTCTCATACCTGTCATTCTTGAACTTGAATCACCAATCTTAGAAAGTCACATTCTGTTGTGGGGAAATGAATATGAATGAGAATTTCAACTTCTTGATTTGGACCTACTTTCTAAACCAATCTCGACTCCAGAACCTTTACTTGACTTGAGTCAAATTTCTGAGTCAGTGGTCGTTCCTGTGCTTCCTGAGTCCAAATCAATCATTCCATTTTTTCATACTCTATTTTGGGACAAGGGTGTTGATAATAATGACTCCAAAATTATTTAAAAATTTAGAAATTAGATGGGATAAAATTCTTAATAAAAATCATTCATATATATATATATTATATATATATATTATATATATATATATATATATATATCATTATAGTGGGTTATATTAGAGAGGTTTCTGGTGGGTTCCTCTGAACTCCACACAAATTGCATTGGGCCGCAGTTCGTGGACTAATCAGACCACCATTGGAACCACCATCTTGAGGTGATTTTTTTTCCTTCCATCTTTATTTGTTTTATGCATACATACATTCACGATGCATTGAGGACAATGCATGAGATAAGTGTGGGGGAGGGTTTACTAACGTAGAGCTTTTTAGATTTTCTTTCTTTTTCACTTCTGTTAGGATACTTTTAGAAACTTTTCCTTTTGTATAGGATTTTTCCTTTTCTTTAAAAACTTTTTGAAATAAGAGACAAAGTTTTGATCTATTTTTAAGAAAATTAAGGCGATCTTAAAAATTAAGAAAGCCTTAATTATTACATCTTAGACCTAGTCGAAATAATGGATCTTGTTTAAGATTATAGGCTAAGTAAAATAAATTGGAGAGATAATTTTATCTTGAATTTTTTGCCTTAGATAGTATGCACTTCACACTTACATATTTTTGGGATGGAAATCAAGACATAAAATGCCATTAAGTAAAAAAATAAAAAGAAAAATATATGATATAAATAAATAAACCACTTATTAAGCTGGATAATTATGCCTCAAGAAGCATAATTATTCACACCTAACGGTGATCATAAGAAATAAATAATTCCCTTTAACTTTGTGGCCTTATTTACTGGAGTCCTTAAATCCGAGGAATGTTTTCTGATCTGGTGCCCTAAGACCATCTGGTTTGGGAGTCACCGGTTAAAGGCTCACTACCCGGGTAAACTAGAAAGCCTAAGAAAACTAAAGGAAGAAATATATATATATATAATATATATATATATATATATATATATAATATATATATATATATAATGGCTGGATGGTTAGAGTTGAAATCCCAGAAATCTTCACTGTCACAAAGTGCATATTATTTAGTTTTATGAATGATAAAATATTCAATCCAATTTTGAATTCTTACCTTAATTAATGATAAAATCTTGCATATAGACTAAGTTTAAGGAAGAATAATTTTTGGTGGACTTATGATCTTAGATCGCTTATATTTTTGCAAAAATATTTTGAAAACTTGTCTCTCTTTTAAATACATTTCAAAACACTAACATTTGTCTTCTTTTTTTATGAATTTTATGGGTGCAATCCGCTGAAAACTCTCAGGAGATAAAACTTCTCCTCTAGGGGTAACCTAGAGGTTTAACGGCTTGTTGCACACGCTCGGTGCAATCGCATCACCTACGAAAGTGGTGTAATAACATTTGTAGAATACCTTTTTCTTTCTTGTTTTGCTCGGGACGAGCAAAAAAATAAGTGTGGGGGTATAATTAGTCTACAATTCTGCATTATTACATCACATTCCCTACCGATTTATGAATAAAATATCATTTCTAACTGTGTTTTGGTCTATTTTGCAGACAATCAAGAGTCTAGGGGCAAAGAAGAAATAAGAGCTTAATTAAACCCATTTTGGGTAATTAAATCCGGATTTCTTGGAGGCCAAGCTAGAGAGTTTTTAGAAGATATATTGAATTTAGACGTTAGCGGGTGTCTGACAAAAATCTGGACATTAATAACCGAATCCAAGAATAACTGGCAGGTCCCCGAAGCGAGATGAATCCTCGCACCAAAACCAGGGACCTAAGTCCCTGGTTTTGCCACGCAAACGCGGCCAACTCAATATGGTGGGCCCACACGTCGATTTCGACGTGTGGCTCGTCTCGCCTTCCAGATTCTTCTTTCGCATATAAAAGGCCCTGCAGGGACCCAAAACGCAAGCAGATTTAGAAATAGGCTAGTTTTTCTCTCTTTTAGTGTAGGTTAGTATGGGTGTTCTTCTTTTCTTTTCTTTTCTTGTATTTTCATTTCGTTTTAAATCATGTATTAGGGCTGAGGGATTCAAAGAGAGATTGATGTAATTGATGGTGATAATCTATGTAAAGGTGTCTCCTTTCTTCTCCATCGTAATCTTCTCCATCTTCTACATGATGCTTAGCTAATTTTTCTTCTCATGACAATCTAACTACTAACCACTAACTATCTAACCACTTACTTGATAATCCACATGAATCTAATAGCCTCTACAAGGCCTTGCTCTTGCAAGATCCATTGATGGCTCATGATGATGGATTCTAACATTCTAACATTCTAACATCTAACCACTAACTTGCTAACTTGCAATGCTAACTTTATTTCAAGCTCACCTCTAACCAGTTTTGATGATCTAATAGTAGCATGCAACTTTTTGTATGGTATGGATGTGTTGTTTGAATATAGAAGAAAAATCTTATGTACCAAGCTTTGTATCGTCTCTTGAAGCCAAGAACTAGTGATGGCCAATGATCCATGTGAGGCAACTATCACTAAGAGGTTAAAATGGTTAGTGGAGCAATTAGTAGTTAGTAGGCGTGAGTTTTCTTTTATCTTATTTTAAAAATTAATTTCAAAACTCTTTTATCATTTTCATCATTGTTTTCACTAACTTCTTAGTTCATCTTTATTTCATCTTATCTTTGTTTTCAAAATTACTTCTCTTTATTTTCACATCACCGTTTCATCGCCTTTCACCTATCACTTTTAGATTTCTTTTCTCTTTTCTTTTTCTCATTCTTTAACAACGAAGAACTTGTTAACAACCAACGTGAACATAAACTGTTAATGTTTCTATCGCCTCCCGTCCCTGTGGATTCAACCCGTTGAGCCAATGCTATAACAGAAGTATCGAGGGAACATTAGCAAACATGCTTTTACATTGATTTCATAAAAACACACATTTTAAAGTGCTTGGTTTCGCCCCGATCAATATGCTCATCCTCTATCATTCTCTCTACACTCATCTCTCTCTCTCTCATAATTTAGAAACCTCCCCTTTCCCGTTCTTCTAATGTAAGAATCATCTCTCTCACTCTTTTTCTTTCGTACTTGAAAAACTCTCATTCTTTTAATTATGTATAACTTATGGTTTAAGAAAATAAATTGATAATTATAATGATGCTTTTTAGAGAGATCGAGTTAATTTCATGTTATTAATTCTAGTGGTCAAATTTTGACCCTCGTCAAGATTGTAATGCCCCACCCGACGGGTACAGGTACGCTAGTGCACGTACATACCCAGAGCGGATATACCCTCACATATATACGCTAAGTATTAGTACATGAAAGAATCAGAGTACGAAAGTACGTGGTATTATACATTCTAACAGAAAGAGTACAAATCTTATCACAGAGTGTGACATAATATTACAAGTGTATTACATCACTTGGAGGTGCCGAAGTAAGTTTGATAAGGTATGAATAATACAAAAGATTCTCACGAGGTTCAAGGAAAAAATTCGCGAGCCAGTCAGGGGAAAACTGGAATAGAAGGAGCTACAGATGATATACTTGCTCCACAAGAAAAGATTAGTCTTCAGCAGATGAGTCCACTTTGGTCTAAGCTCTAGGATCTGGATATGCAGATCCAGGGTTTCCAGAAAGCAACTCAACGAGTGCGTAAAGTGAAGCCAAGTGTCGTGCATATACAAGCACACGTGTACCGAAAAATGTGTCATGAGTATAGGTCACACAAGCATACATAAAACAAAATAAATATCGGAATATGAAAACAGAATTTAAAATCCGATAAATGCAGTCAGATTATTATAATATTAATACTTATTCGATTCATATGTTTTGGTATGTGTCCCGGTGTCCTAACACACTTACATCCACTTATGAGTAAGACAAGGTTGGTTATTGAAAACTGATGGAAAAATCAACGAACTATGTTTACAATGGGCCCCGTACATACCCTGGACAACGGCCCGGGGTGTTCCGATACTGAGCCAGAACATGCCGCTAGGCATAACAGGGTCTTATTTGTATGCCCATACAGAAAGTGTACGCATGCGCGCGCGCATATATATAATAGGGGTGCCAGTATACCCCACGGAACACCTAATGCCCCTCAGGTAGAACCGAAGTTTGGTTGCACAAGATTTTGCCATTGTAAATATGAACAAATATTGATATCCATCAGTTTCTTCCTTCTCGGTGTAAGTTGTCCGATTATTACAGATTTTGTCCATGATGATCGGTTTATGAGAATTAAAATGAGAATTGTAACAGGAGAGTATATATGATACATGAGTAAACAGGAGTACATGATTGCTTGAGGTTCAACATGACATTAATTGTTAAATCACATAAATGTGATAATCATGAGTCAGGTGATTAACAAGTCATGCAACATGATACAGGAAAACAGTACAAGTGATCATTCCAAACTCTTCACAACCATCGCAATAATAATAATTAATTAACCTATTAATTATCCAGGCGGGGCTTATTAAGCTTGAAGGAAGCTAAGTATTGTCAGCATAACGCTCGGCATTCGGCGGAGCTAGCGTGCAATTCTATACGCTAACGCGCTCGGCGAGGCTAATACTCACGGTGAAGCAAGCGTATGAATGCCTTGATAACTCACACGACGAAGACAAGGTTGGTGAGCTCCATACATGCCGTCATGAGTCACTTTGAGTATTTCCTGTGCCTCTTTGTATGCTAGGCAGCGGAGGAGGACTCCATCATGCGATCGACGATACAGTGTTCTTGTGATCGCAATGTAATAGAATTTAGGAGATTTCCTTCTAATGGCAGCCACCTCTTTAGGGTCATCAGGCAAAATGTCGTACAATGCGTAGTCGATGTACGGGAATCGCCAATCCCTGAGCTCTGGACCTGTTGAAGTCTCTAAAGTTTCTTTGATTTGAAGGTCTCTTATTGGCTTTTGGTTGTCTTCAAAAGCAAATCTTGGGCAATACAAGTCGTGGCTGTAGACGAGTATTTTCTCTGTTGCTCCTGCTGGAAGAGCCAAGGAAGCAGCAAAAGATGCCAGTGTATTTGCATGCGCATTTTGCTGGCAGGATACATGGTCGATGTAGATGTTTCTGAACCTCTCTGCCATGTAAACCGTTGCGTTATGATAGGGTACCAAGTCTTCATGTCTAACTTCATACTCCCCGCGAACCTGGTAACGATGAGATTTGAGTCACCGTATGCTTCGAGATTTTTAACGCCAATCTCATCAGCAATACACATCCCGATCAAGAGAGCACTGTATTCTGCTAAATTATTGGAACATGGCTCAGTTAATGAGAATGCATGAGGGATTACGTAGTTCTAGGGGAGACAAGCACTACCCCCACTCCTGCTACGATATTTTCTTACGGACCTGTTCTCGATGCGCCGTCGAAGAAGAGTTGCCACACCTGTCCTTCGAAAGATGTCGGGGTCAAACAAACTTCAAGACCTCATCTGGGAGATCTTCTTAAAGTTTGGTTACCCTTAGGTCTGGATGCTTAGCCAAGAAATTTGCCACCGTCTGACCCTTCACAGCTTTTTTGGTAGGAATTGCATCTCATATTGGGAGAGCAACATGGCCCATTTTGCCAATCAACCATTTAATGATGATTGATTTGTCATAAGTAATCTTAAAGGATTGACTTTTGATATGACGTGTATAGTTTGGCCCACCAAGTAGTGTCACATCTTCTGGCTGGCGAAGACCAATGCCAAGCATTCTTTTTCGATCGGACTGTACCGATATTCGGCTCCAATCATAGTTCTACTCAGGGAGTAGATTGCCTGCTCGTGTCCCTGATCATTATTTTGGGCTAGTAAAGCTCCTAAAAAATGATCCATCGCTCAAACGTATATTAGGAAAGGTTTTGCTGATATCGGAGCTGTAAAGACAGGTGGATGCGTGAGGTACCGTTTGATTTCCTCAAATGCTTGTTGGCATGCATCATCCCAAATGAATGAAACACCCTTCTTCATCAATTTGGTGAAGGGTTGGCATCGTCCTAAGAGATTTGAGATAAACCTCCGTATATATGCTAGCCGCTCTTGTAATCCTCTAAGCTCTCTAAGACTTTTTGGAGGTTGCATCTCCTGGACAGCGCGTACCTTCTCTGGGTCAAGGTGGAATCTATTGGATGTAACAATAAACCCTCAGAATTTACCGCTAGCTATCCCCAGGAAGGATTTGGTGGGGTTCATCTTTAATTGATGCGCCCGCATAATATCGAATATTGTCTTCGGATCTGATATATGATCGCCTTTGACACGGCTTTTCACCGCAATGTCGTCAACGTAGCATTCTATTGTTTTGCATATATGCTCGTGAAAAATTGCATTCATAGCTCTTTGGTATGTCGCCCCTGCATTCTTAATCCGAAAGGCATGACAGTATAACAATATACCCAAATGGCGTCCTGAAAGATTTATGCTTCTCATCGTTAGGGTACATCTTGATTTGATTGTATCCCGAGAATTCGTCCATGAAAGACATCCTTTCAAACCCACACGTGTTGTCGATCATGACATCCGTGATTGGAAGGGGGAATTTGTCTTTAGGATACGCTTCATGTAGATCACAGAAGTCAATACAAACCCGGATCTTCCCATTCTTCTTGGTGACAGGGACGATATTGGCTATCCAATCAGGGCGTTGTTCTTCCCTGATGAAACCAGAGTCTATAAGCTTCTTGACTTCCGACTAGATCGCTTCTATTATCTCTGGACGGAACCGTCGCTGTTGTTACTTGACGGGTTTCGCATCCGGATTGATGTTGAGGCGATGCATAACCACTTGAGGATCAAGCCCAGGCATATCCTCGTAGTTCCAAGCGAAAACATCTATATAATCTTGCACAAGAGATATTAGATCTTCCTTCTCGGAGGGTGATAAGCTTTCGCTTATAAAGATGGGCTTAGGACTAGCCTCATCTCAAAATTGATCTGGGTAACCTTATCCTCTGTGGGTGGTTCGCGTTGTTCGAAGCGAATATTCCATAGAGCATTTAGGTGTTTGATCCAAGGTTCCATATCCGACTGGATCATTTCTTTATCTCCATCTTTCGGGTGGCTTGTTGAAACTATATTTACCGAAGGTTCTTTGAAAATGCTGCTGACACTGACATCTGACTTCCAGGATGACGTGCCTGACGAGTGATTATGGTATAATGACTTTTCAGACTCAGAGGCTGATGGGATTAGAGTTGACACATATCTCAACCCCCTGCGAGTTAAATGATAATAATCAGGGGCTTTCCCTTTTGGAACGAAGGATCGAAGCAGTGTTGTTCTTCCTTTGCCAAAAGTCGGGACCACTTGTTAGGTCATATCCCATGTTCTCCATCATTCTGAGTACATTTGGCTCATAATGAGAGAATTGAGGAGGTTCAATCTCGCTTTCTGAGTCTTCGCGAGTCATTGATTCGGACTTGATTCTTCCGAAGAGGATCAGTTTTTGGCCTTTGCGTCTTGCTGGGACCTTGAATAAAGATCCTTGTGCTTCATTGACGCCTTGATATACCGTGAGAGATGACCTCACTGGTACATGCAATGATGTCAAGGCATCTATTATCGACCAGGGGTCATCACCTACATCGGCACTAGTATCTGATGGCACAAAATTAGAAGCAAACACAGAAAGATAAGCCAAATCTAATTCTTCATTAATATACTCATTAATATACCACTCGCCTATATTATTGGCGGTGTTATTAACTTCGAACTTATTAATGCTTGTTACAAGTGGGTTCAGCTCCCAAAGATATTCTTCCTCTGCCCCTGATTCAATATCAGCATCATACCAGGTCTGGTTCCTCTGGCTGGGGATTCTCGTTCATCTCCAGAGAATCCTGGTACAGGAGGGAGTCTGTGAAGTAGTTCTCTACCCCCTGAATGGATGCCTTTTGGAAATCAACGTTCGGACTTTTCCATCCCCGTCAATATACTTCATGACTTGATGGAGAGTAGAGGGGACGATGGAGTTTCAATGAATCCACGATCGTCCCAGCAGCAAATTGAACGAAGTGTCGCCGTCAATCACATAGCATGTCACTTCAGATCTTAGGTCTCCAATCTGACATTTGAGTTTAATCTTCCCCATTGGGCGCGTACCATTGGCGTTGAAACCATAAATGGTAGTTTGGGTGGCACTCAATCGGTGAGTGGGGATCCCCAAGTGCTGCATGACCCGGCGGGGCATAATGCTCAACGCGGATCCTGGATCTACCTGAATGCGGCTCACTTCAGACGATCCAATATACCCTGTGAAGTACAGACTGAAATCACCTAGAGGGGGGGTGAATAGGTGATAATGCTAATCAATGCACGATTAAAAACTTATGATGCAACAATCACCCAAAACAAGACTAGAAGCCGAATACCCCGTGAAGGGCTCTGAACTCCTTCCTCGTGATTCCTCTAGATAAGAGTTTGAGGTGCACAATGCAATCTTATTGTATGAGTATAAGATTGACAATATGAATATGAAACAAGTGAATAAAGAAATGAATGTAGAGAGCAAGTAATAAGAGCAATGAAAGTAAAGCAAGAAATAAGAGCAAGTAAACAAACGCAAACACCGAGAATTTTTACGAGGTTCGAGCACCCAGCTCTACGTCCCCGCCTTCACCCAGAAGGATTTCTAACCACTATAACTTCACAAAGAATTACAATCACACCGGAGTACCTAACTCCACAATCTCAAGTACAAGTTTTCTCTGGTGATCAAAAGACCACAAACTCTCTTTTAAAAAATTCTTTTCCCTTACAAAAGCCCTATAGAACAATGAGTAGGATTGAAGCTCTAGTATGTAAGTGAAAAAAGAAAATGAAAATCAGAGAGTTTTGAAAAACACTTCAGAGAATGAGAGAGAATTTCAGCACAAAAACCAAGAACAAAATCTCTTTTGAATGCCTTAAACTTTTGAAACATTTGTAAACTTTTGTTGTTAAGAAATCTCTCCCTAATCACCCCTATTTATAGGAGAGGGCTAGGGATTAAAGAGTAAACCCACTTAATGGTAATTAGGAAGTATTAGGTCCAGAAAATATCATTTAAACTCGTTTAGAGAAGAAAAAGACAAATTTAAACCAAGTTTAGACACTAACCGTTATGGCAGGAACGACTCTCTCGGTCGACCGGGTTCAAAAGAAAGAGCCGTTGTAGGCTCTCGGTCGACCGCTCGGTCGACCGGTCACAAACAGAGAGCAACTGAACTTCAGTCGGCCAGCCGCCCGGTCGACCGAAGGTCTCCGGTCGACAGCCCGATCAACCGGGAAATGTGCACACATGCACGCACCAAACTGCCAGAACCTCGGTCGACTGGGTCGGTCGACCGTTCTGACCTGACCTAGTGTCGGTCGACTGGTCGGTCGACCGGCTCAGGCCAAAAACAGAAACTGAAACAGAATTTTGAGGAGGTTTTGATATCTAACAAAATAGTTTTGATTTGAACAATGTATGATATACAAAAGTGAGTTTATAATCAAAAGGATTTGTATTAAAATATTTTGTATATATTTATAGGGAATATTTCTAGGAAATACATGTGCGCAAAAATGTGTGTAGGAACTTTGAGCTTCAAACCTATTCACAATTTTTAACAAAACTATAAAACTAAAAACAAATCTAATGAAGTCTTCTTGAGCCAAATGAAGTCTTGAGCCAAGCAATGCCTTGCTAGAGCCTTCTCTTCTATGTTCCTTCCTTGCTTTGCCATTTGCCTTATATGCTCCATGAACCTAAAATTCTTGCAAAAGCTAAGCAATGGCCTCCAAACATGGTACAAACCTGAAACTTATCTTGAACAAACTAATTAGTACCAAATAGCTCTTATTTGTTTTGTTATCATCAAAACTCTAAACAATTGGAGAGTGTAACCTTTTGGGCCAACAATCTCCCCCTTTTTGATGATGACAAAACAAATATGCTATGATAAAAAATATAGGGGAGGTGAAAGCTCCCCCTCAAATTATGCTATATAAAACAAATTAAAGAGAGGTGAATTGCAAGCAAAAACCATGAGACTAAAAAAAACTCTTGCAAAAAACACTTTGCAAAAAAACTTTGCAAAAAAAACTTTGCAAAAACCAAAAAAAAAAAACTTTGCAAAAACCAAAAGCATATAAACTCAAAAACCAAAAGCATATAAACTTATATGGAACCAAAACCATATAAACTCAAAAACCAAAAGCATATAAACTTATATGGAACCAAAACCATATAAACTTATATTTCCATATAAACTCATTCTCCCCCCTTTTGTCATACATCAAAAAGGGATAAGAAAAATTTGTTTATTCAATAACACAAACATTAAGTTCACCACATATAAAAGAAAATCTAACAAAATCAAGTGGTTTAGTGAAAATATCGGCAAGTTGCAAATCCGAGGAAACATAATCAATATCTATATCACCTTTCTCAAAATGATCTCTAAGAAAGTGATATCTAATCTCAATGTGCTTGGTCTTACTATGTTGATTTGCATTCTTAGTCATATGTATAGTACTAGTATTATCACAAATATTTTTATATGGTTATAATGCAAATCATAATCAAGGAGAGTATGTTTCATCTAAAGGACTTGTGCACAATAAGCTCCCGCCGCAACATACTCTGCCTCGGCGGTTGAGAGAGCTACAGAGTTTTGTTTCCTAGAGGACCATGAAACAAGACAATTACCAAGAAATTGACATATCCCACTAGTACTCTTTCTATCTACTCTACAACTCGCATAGTCGGCATCCGAATAACTCGTCATTGAGAAATCTCCGGTTTTCGGATACTATAGACCCATTCCAATTGTGCCCTTAATATAACGAATGATACGTTTTATCGCAATAAGATGGGACTCTTTAGGACACGATTGGAATCTAGCACAAAGACACACACTAAACATGATGTCCGACCTACTTGCCGTTAAATACAACAAACTACCATCATGCTTCTATATAACTTAATATCAACACATTTACCTTGGTCATCCTTATCAAGCTTGGTTGTAGTTGCCATGAGAGTGTTGCAAACTTTTGAGCCTTCAAGTCCAAACTTCTTTACGAGTTCCTTTGCATACTGGCTTGATATATGAAATTCTCATCTTGCAATTGCTTGATTTGGAGTCCAAGAAAGAAATTTAATTCACCCATGGAAGACATTTCAAACTCACATTGCATAACTTTTTCAAATTCCTTGCATAAAAACTCATTAGTAGAACCAAACATTATATCATCCACATAAATTTGCACAATTAAATGTCATTATCAACATGCTTAGTGAATAATGTTGTGTCTACTTTGCCTTTAACAAAATCATTTGAAATGAGAAAACTAGAAAGCCTTTCATACCAAGCTCTTGGAGCTTGTTTCAATCCATACAAAACTTTATCAAGTTTAAAAACAAAATTGGGATGAACATGATCAACAAAACCGGGAGGTTGTTCAACATAAACTTCTTCATTTATAAAACCATTCAAAAAATGCACTTTTCACATCCATTTGAAAAAGTTTAAAATTTTTAAAAGATGCAAAAGCTAGTGTCATCCGTATGGCTTCAAGCCGTACTACGGGTGCAAAGGTCTCCTCAAAGTCAATTCCCTCAACTTGAGTGTAACCTTGGGCCACTAATCTAGCTTTATTCCTAATGACATTTCCGGACTCATCCATCTTGTTTCTAAAGATCCACTTAGTACCAATATTGGTCTATCGTGAGGCCTAGGAACAAGGTGCTAAACTTGGTTGCGCTCAAATTGATTGAGTTCCTCTTGCATGGCTAGCAACCAATATGAGTCCCCCTTAGCTTCGAGGATGTTTTTGGGTTCAAAATGAGAAATGAATGCAAAGTTACCACATAAGTCATGGAGTTTGGAGCGAGTTGTTACCCCTTTAGAGAGATCACCTAAAATGAGTTCCTTGGGGTGATTTGTAGCGTATCTCCAATCTTTAGGAAGCGGTTGAGAGCTTTCCTCTTTATCCTCTTGAACATCACCGATGGGTTCTTGCTTTTCTTCTTGAGCGGGTGAGTCCTTCAAGGATAGTCTCTCCATGTCTTCACCTAATGGGTCAATCTCTACAACATTCTCAACAACCACATAAGATTCTTCAAATTTAACATGCATGGATTCTTCAATGGTAAGGGAAGATCTATTGAATACTCTATAAGCTTTACTAGTAGTAGAGTATCCAACAAAGATAGCTGCATAAGCCTTAGCATCAAATTTACCCAAGTTATCTCTAGTATTCAAAACAAAACACTTGCATCCAAAAACTTTGAAATATGCAACATTAGGTTTTCTAGAATGATACATTTCAAAAGATGTTTTGGAAGAATTTTTACACAAATAAATCCGATTTGAAATATAGCATGCGGTGTTTACGGCCTCGGCCCATAGATATTGAGGGAGGTCATATTCACTTATCATGGTCCTAACCATCTCTTGAAGTGTTCTATTCTTTCTTTCTAACACTCCATTTTGTTGTGGAGTTCTAGGACATGACATTTCATGCTTGATTCCCTTTTCATCACAATAAGTCATGAAGAGTGGTTAACAAACTCACCACCTCTATCACTCCTTATTTTCAAAATCGAAAAACCTTTTTCTTTTTCAACCCTTTTTCGAAAAATCTTGAAATGAGAAAAAGTTTGATCTTTGTGTTCCAAAAAGAAAACCCAAGTGAAACGGGAAAAATCATCAACTAAAACAAATGCATATCTACTACCATTTAAGCTTTTAGTTTTAGTTGGTCCATAAAGATCCATATGAATTAATTCTAATGGCCTAGTTGACATGATATCCTTGATTGGTTTGAAGGAAGACTTGGTTGTTTCCCAAGTTGGCACGCACCACAAATGCGGTCTTCTCAAACTTCAAGTAAGGATACCCTTCACCAATTCCTTAGAATTAATCCTAGAAAGATGGTCAAAAGATGCATGTCCTAATCTTCTATGCCAAAGCCAAGAATTCTCATCAAAAGCATTCAAGCATTTAGTAGAACAATCCAAATTAAGCATGTCAATGATATAAACATTATTATCACGAAATCTGGTGAGAATACAATCATTGGTTTTACATTCAAGGATTTTGCAAGAAGAATCATCAAAAATAACTTTAAGTCCACGGTCACAAAGTTGACTAATACTAAGCAAGTTATGTTTCAAACCATCAACAAGAACAACATTTTCTATAATAAGAGATGCACCAATTTGAATGTTACCTATACCGATGATAGTGCCCTTGGAGTCATCCCCGAAGGTGACGGTGCCACCTTCCACGTACCTTGATAGGGTTGTAAAGTTGTTGATATCCCATATCATGTGTCTTGAATAACCACTATCAAGGTACCACCGCTCCTTACGTCTTGGAGCCTTGGTGTGTACCTACATCAAATAATTTAGGACTTGATTTTGGTACCCATATTTCTTGGGTCCTAAAGTGTTAGTGTCATGAACCCATACAAGATTATTTGTTCTATTTATTTGGTCCTAACAAAACTTAGCCAAATGTCCATTCTTACCACAATAAGTACATCTATACACTCTACCATATTTAAAAGCATAGCGAGTGTGTGACTTGTGAGCATGTGTAGATTTAGCATGAGTGTTGTGTGTAGTGTGAGCATGAAGAATTTTGACATGAGAAGCTTTAGCATGAGAAGTGTGCTTTTTAGAAAACATATCCTCAAGTTTCTTAGTATTAAAAGCACAATCCTTCAAAACTTTTTTAAAATCAACAATTCTAGTTTTTAACACAGAAATTTCTTTTTCATCAATCTTTAAAAATTTTGCTTTGCAAGCAACTTTGTAAGCACTAAATTATTTTTGAGTGGAAATAAGATTAGAAGAAATTTCATCCCTTTCTTTTGAAACAATAGCAAGTTGATTTTTAAGAAAAGCAACTTCCTTTTCCAATTTTGAACATTCTACCTTTTTAACATCATAGGTTTCTGAAAGTTCAACAAAAGCATGTACAAGCATTTCTTTACTCAATTCATCTTCTTCATCAAGAGGTTGAATGGTTACCTTGGGTGTGTTTGCCATGAAACACATGTTCCCGTGTCCACCTCGTCTTCGGATTCGCTTTCCGAATCCCATGTGGCTTTGTAAGCTTTCTTGTCGACCGGCTTCTTTTGCTTGAAGGAGGAAGTCACCTTTTTCTTGAATTCCGGGCAATCAGCCATGATGTGTCCGGGCTTTCGGCAATTATAGCAAATGATTCTTCTCTCTCTCTTTTCCTTCAAATTTCCTTCTAAAGTTGAGCTTGTTCTTCCGGTACATTCTCTTTACGTTTCGCACAAGGAGGGAAAGCTCCTCATCTTCTTCTTCATCTACTTCATCGTCATCAAGAGTGGAGGAAGACTTGAAGGCTATGGATTTCTTCTTTTGAGGAGCCGCTTCTTCTCTTGCCTTCTTTTCCATCTCATGAGTCTTCAAGTTTCCAATGAGACTTATGAGATCCATTTCATCCTTGTCATTCAACTCTTTCAAGGTGGTGGCTTTTATCTCCATGATGAAGGAAGAGCCCGAATCACTTTCCGCACCTTTTGGTCATTGCTAATATCATCACCTAAAGAGGAAAGAGCATTGATAATTTTAGTAAACCTTGTAATCATGCAATCAATAGATTCATCATCAATCATTTTAAAGCTTTCATATTGGGACCTCAAGAGATCTATCTTAGCTCTCTTTACTTGTGATGTCCCCTCGTGTGTGACCAACAAATGTTGCCAAATCTCATAGGTGGATTGGCAATGTATTACCCGTGTAAGGTCATCCTCATTCAAGGCGGTTAGGAGGGAATTTTGGGTCTTGGAGTTAGCCTCATATTCTCTAAAGGTAAAGTCGGACCAAGTGCTTTCCTCACTATCGGGTATAACATAGGGCTTGGTCAAGGATTTTGCAACTAAGCTACCTAAAGATTGTAAGAAAATAGTCATCCTAACCTTTCAAATAGGGAAATTAAGTCCATCAAATTTAGGAGGGGTTTTGATGTTGTCGGCCATGTTTACTAGTGTATGAATGAAGGAATGCAAATGATGATTAGCAAATTTTAAGGATCTCTCTAAGGATGTTAAGCTAAACCTAGAGTCCAAGCTCTGATACAATTGAAATCACCTAGAGGGGGGGTGAATAGGTGATAATGCTAATCAATGTACAATTAAAACTTATGATGCAACAATCACCCAAAACAAGACTAGAAGCCGAATACCCCGTGAAGGGCTCTGAACTCCTTCCTCGTGATTCCTCTAGATAAGAGTTTGAGGTGCACAATGCAATCTTGTTGTATGAGTATAAGATTGACAATATGAATATGAAATAAGTGAATAAAGCAATGAATGTAGAGAGCAAGTAATAAGAGCAATGAAAGTAAAGCAAGAAACAAGAGCAAGTAACCAAACGCAAACACCGAGAATTTTTCTGAGGTTCGAGCACCCAGCTCTACGTCCCCGCCTTCACCAGAAGGATTTCTAACCACTATAACTTTACAAAGAATTACAATCACACTGGAGTACCCAACTCCACAATCTCAAGTACAAGTTTTCTCTTGGTGATCAAAAGATCATAAACTCTCTTTTGAAAAATTCTTTTCCCTTACAAAAGCCCTATAGAACAATGAGTAGGATTGAAGCTCTAGTATGTAAGTGGAAAAAGAAAATGAAAATCAGAGAGTTTTGAAAAACACTTCAGAGAATGAGAGAGAATTTCAGCACAAAAACCAAGAACAAAATCTCTTTTGAATGCCTTAAACTTTTGAAACTTTTGTAAACTTTTGTTGTTAAGAAATCTCTCCCTAATCACCCCTATTTATAGGAGAGGGCTAGAGATTAAAGAGTAAACCCACTTAATGGTAATTAGGAAGTATTAGGTCCAGAAAATATCATTTAAACTCGTTTAGAGAAGAAAAAGACAAATTTAAACCAAGTTTAGAAACTAGCTGTTATGGCAGAAATGACTCTCTCGGTCGACCGGTCGGTCGACCGGGTTCAAATGAAAGAGCCGTTGCAGGCTCTCGGTCGACCGCTCGGTCGACTGGTCACAAACAGAGAGCAACTGCACTTCAGTCGGCCAGCCGCCCGGTCGACCGAAGGTCTCCGGTCGACAGCCCGGTCAACCGGGAAACGTGCACACATGCACGCACCAAATTGCCAGAACCTCGGTCGACTGGGTCGGTCGACCGTTCTGACCTGACCTAGTGTCGGTCGACCTGTCGGTCGACCGACTCAGGCCAAAAACAGAAACTGAAACAGAATTTTGAGGAGATTTTGATATCTAACAAAATAGTTTTGATTTGAACAAAGTATGATATACAAAATTGAGTTTATAATCAAAAGGCTTTGTATTAAAATATTTTGTATATATTTATAGGGAATATTTCTAGGAAATAAATGTGCGCAAAAATGTGTGTGTAGGAACTTTGAGCTTCAAACCTATTCACAATTCTTTAACAAAATTATAAAACTAAAAACAAATCTAATGAAGTCTTCTTGAGCCAAAATGAAGTCTTGAGCCAAGCAATGCCTTACTAGAGCCTTTTCTTCTATGTTCCTTCCTTGCTTTGCCATTTGCCTTATATGCTCCATGAACCTAGAAATTCTTGCAAAAGCTAAGCAATGGTCTCGAAACATGGTACAAACCTGAAACTTATCTTGAACAAACTTATTAGTACCAAATAGCTCTTATTTGTTTTGTTATCATCAAAACTCTAAACAATTGGAGAGTGTAACTTTTGGGCCAACACAGACGCCTATCATATTTCTATTTAATCTGCATGTCATCTGGCGTGAAGGTGATACAAAGGGCATGTTGAGAGGCGTGGATGCAGTCTTCTTTATCTTTCTCTTATGGTTCGGCCAGAATCCTGGCGATGAAGACCTCAACATCAACTAGAACTTCTCTCAGAGCCTCTCTTGTTGACTTTGACAGTCTTAGGAGCTCGTAAAGGGTGATTCTGGCTGGAATGTTGGCCAGTTGAGCCAAAACATCAAAGCGGAAAGGTGCTGCAGTCCCTTCTGCTTTATCCTTCGGGAGGGCCTTGGCATACCTAATCTCTTTTTGTTTCTCCACGGGTTAATTCATGGATTGCTTGGTTGCTGAGGTGGATTTAGGTGGATTTGCCACCATCTCGTCGTACTTCTTCAAATATGACTGACCCAAACGAGTTTCAGCCACGAGCGGTGCATTTAGCTCTGCAGCAAGGATGATTGTCTCTTCCTCTGAATCAGTTAACGAGCGGACATTGGTTTCTAATTCTCGGGAGGAAGCGCACACCACATTGCAAGGTGAAGATTTCGCTTTGCCTTTAGACTTCCTGTTGGTAACAGTAGTCCACTGTTGGCGTTCCACAAGGTTGGGATGAACCCACATGATTTCTCCCTGATGAGTGAGGACAGATATGAGACCTTTCTCCTGTTAGTGATGTGGGTCTATGTTGAGTACCCATAGTACCCCTTTTGGGATGTGAACTACTCAGGCTGGCATTGGAGGTTGTACCCCGAACTGCAGAAATGACGTCATGTTGGCTGTCACTTTCTTCTGTTCTGGGCGGAGTTTGAGTACTTCTGCATCAATCAAAGCTTGAAGGATGTCTTTGAAAATATAACAGCTCTTGGTAAGGTGCCCCAGCATCCTGTGGTATAAGCAGCAATTGGGATTGTTAGTCTTGCCAATCTCCTCAGGACGTCTAACTTCGGGAAGTTTTAGTCTGTTGCTCTTGTTGAGTAACTTGAACAACGAATCGACATACTCATACTTGAAGGAGTATTATTTGTTGGCGCGTGACTGACTTGAAGAACTACCCCCTCTGGTTGGCTGAGGTTTAACGGGAGACTTCATCTCTGTCGCCAATGTGTCCTTCCTTTTCGATTGGAAAGATACTTCCGGCGTGCGTCTTGTCGACTTTTCGGGTCTGGGCTTGTTTCTTCCTCCTTAACCCTGGCGATAATCTCTCCTGCCTGTTCTACCTGTTGGACTAACTGTTTCCAAGTACGGCTTTCAACAACTCCTATCTGAGCTAGGAGTAAGGACTGCAAATTATGACGGCATGTTTCCACTAGGGTGGCCTGGGTCATACTGCTAAGACTCAGAGTACCATATTCTAAAATCTCTCCCCAAATGCTTTAACTTACTCTTCTTTTTGTTGCCTCGTCGTCAAGAGGGTTGGCATGGAAATTCCGAGTCATCTTCAAAGAAGTGTGTAAGAAAAAGCTTCTCCAGATCACCCCAGTTCTTGATGGAGTCTTCTGGGAGCTTCATGAACCATTCAAAAGCGAGTCCCTTCAGAGTGCCAATCAACAAACGCGCCAAGATAGCATCATTGGCTACTACATTCCCTGTTTGAGACTTGAAGTAGTAGATGTGTTGGTTTGGTGATCCCTTGCCGTCCAAGGCCTGTAGGGTCAGAGCCTTGAACTTGGAGGATACGGGACAAAATCCCACTCAGCCAGGTACAGCCAGACCGCTCCTACTTCTTGGAGGCCTTTCTGATTGGTGAGGGCTTCAAGACGCTGTTCCAGTTCATCCTTTTGAAATGAGTGCTCCCATTCTCTGAATTACCTCTCTCTTCAGAGGGAGACTTGGAAGACTCGGAGTTGGACTGCTCCTCCTTCTCTGTATGCGCAGAAGACGAGCTCTCCCCTTCCTTCCATTTGCCCTTAGACTTCTTAGAAGGAGTCTTGGCCTTCGGCTTCTTCCTGCTCTTAAGAAATTGTGAAAGCATATGCTTGAGGGTATCGATAGATTCTTTTTGGGCGCGAACATATCGAGTTATTCCCTCTGGGCCTGGGCTAGTTGTTCAAAGCGCCTGGCCATTTCTTCAGGAGTACTTGCCATATAAACGAAGGCTTCCTTCTATACAGAAGAGTTTGAGGCCTGTGATTTTGTAATGACAGAGTGTGATTCACTTACTTCAATGCCCCGGGCTAGGGCAATGTAGTCAACTGGGGCTACCACGCCAGTTCGAGTGCGGGTATGTCGATACACTCCTTCCGGTTCAACGTCAGACTCATCAGAGCTGACTATCAGTTATTTTTCCTTACTTCTGCTTGGCGTAGTGCTTGGACCCACCATGTTAGCAGTGACTTCGGGATACTCCGTATCAGAGAAAATTCTCCTTATGCGGGAATGACGCCTTTTGGCTGATCGGGAGGCTGACGTTAATCGTCTGAATACCGACTGTTTGCTTACATGTGAGCTACAATGACCAGAGAGCATTGCTGTGATGAGCCGTTCATAGCAACATAATAGAGCGATTTGATAAGCACCCCTCTTGTTTGTCAGATAATCCCTTAGATCCATCGGAGGGGGATCAAAGAGACTAGCTTTGAGTTTTCGAAGGCTTTTCAGCTTCTGAAAGCTAACCTTACATCGCAAATCTGAGACGCATGGTTCAGAAATGCGGAGTTCATGTTCTGTAGAATGGATGCAACTCTCGCGTTTTGGCTCTGAAACGCGGGTCTCGTGCTGAGAAGAGACACGGACCTCGCGTTGCTGATTGTCGCATTCGACCAGCGACATTTGGAAAACGTGGACTCTTTGAGTCCTGCGTTCTGTTATAGAGACGCGGGTCTCGTGTCTCTGAGAAGAGACACGGACCTCGCGTTGCTGAGAGGTGAAGTCTCAGAAACGCAAGCTTCTTGAGCTTCACGTTTTGGTCTCCAAACGCAGACTTCGCGCGTCCGACGCAGCTCAGAAGAGACGCAGGCATGAGCCTTGCATTCTGTATCTGTTAGACAGATAGTTGTTCCTGCTTCTTGAGTCTGTTATCGACATACGCATTGTCTTTGTTGACGCTTGACATTCCGGTTATGCTTTACAGGTTATTGGGAACCCCTGGTAACCTGGAGCTGAGGAAGAGGAAGGGCGTGGCCGGGTTGACCTTCAACAACGTTGGCTTCGCGGGTCTCATGGGAGATGTTGACGCAGGTCTTATGTGTGATGTAGCCAGTAATGACGCTCTTTGCGCAGGCCATCTTTGGAGAAGTCTCTGAAGAGACTTGAGAGCGGATCTCTGAGGAGACCTTGCGATACTGCCGCGCCCTAGGGCTCTTGGAGTCAAAAGAGAGGAACTCTTTATACTTTGCATGGTCGAATTTCACAATCAGTGACTCGACCGTTTTTCCCATGAAGGTGATGTCACCTTGCGCCATAACTTTCTCGTTAGTAGAGAAAGTAGTCCCCAGCGGAGTCGCCATCTCTTATTTGCTCGAGAAATTGAGGAGAAGTTATAGTAAAATTTTCTTGAATCAATGAAAGATTATAGCAATATCAATAATCTCAAATATTTCGATTACAAGAGAGAGAAGATATTCAAGATCAAATCTTCTCTTTATTTAATGCTGGGTTCTTCACGTGGCGGTAGAAAGTGAATCTTGTTTTCCATTGACCGGGTGAACGTCAGTGTCTTCTGGGAATCTTCTCTTCGAATTATGGACAGAGAAGCACAGCTCTTATCCAAAAGGAATCTCAAAGAGATTTGGGTAAAAACTTGAACTCAGCAAGTTAGGAGAAGAGTTTCACTCTTCATCCGTATTCCTCTTCGTTCGATCGACCTTTAATAGCTATTTATAGGGGTTTTAGGGTTTTACTGTCCCCTAAAAACCCTCCATGATGGGGGTTAACTCCCTCATTACGTGGGCAGTAATTGACCCGATAATGAGCGCAATTATAACTAAAATGCAGGGCTTCTCTGCAGTTGAAACGCGGGTTTCGAGCCTCGCGTTTTGGTATTATAGTGCTGTTGGATGTCGACTTTGAACCCTTCTAGATGGGGGTTTCAAGCTCTGCGTCTTGGCATTATAGTGAAGCTGAGACGCGGGCTTCGACCCTTGCGTATTGGTACTACAGTGATCGTGAGGCGCAGCCTTCAAGCTCTGCGTCTTGGCCATTGCAGTGATGCTGAGACGCGAGCTTCAAGCTCTACGTTTTAGCGATTGCAGTGAAGCTGAGACGCGGGCTTCGACCCTTGCGTCCTGGTACTGTAGTGATGGTGAGGCGCGACCTTCAAACTCTGCGTCTTGGTACTGCAGTGATGCTGAGGCGCGGACTTCAAGCTCTGCGTCTTGGCCATTGCACTATGCTGAGACGCGGGTTCAAGCTCTGCGTTTTAGCCATTCTAGTGATACTGAGACGCGGGCTTTGACCCTTGCGTCTTGGTACTGCACGAGTGGCGATGATTAGGCTCACATCTGAAGTATAGACTCTGCTTTCTGATGACTTGTCCTCAGTGATTTTAGACAGTCTACAACTGTGTTAGATGCATCAATAATAAGAGGGTAAATCAGATTGTATTTATACGACTTCTACCTCCATAAGAGTAGTACATCGAGGGAATAATCCAAGCAATGAAACCCTCATAAATATACCTTGTATCCCATGTAGCCGTTGACCGTCTATGCACAATCCGAGTTGTCCCAAGTGAGCATTTAAATTTCAAGCATGCGTAACCATGAATTAAAATATTACCTGATGTTTTCTTCCTCCGACGAGTGTCTGACTCATAGCCACTGGGACTAGTATGTCAAGAGGATAATTCAAAAAAAGGAAACCACCACATATATACCATACCACCACATATATACCATATGCCACGGGTACCAATGGTCCTGAAGACCTGCAAAAAATGGGTCTGAAGTGGAGATGTCACCCAATGACAGATTAGATGTGTCTACCCGAGTTGGTGCCCCAAATAAATTGGAGTGACGATCTGGTACCTCCGAGTTGGAATAAACCTAGCAGTGGAGTTGACCTCTGTATAGAAAAATCCCACAACAGTGTTGTCTCTCGAGTGGGAGAAATCCGATCCTCAGAATATGTAAGGCATCTCCCGTGCAGGGTCGTATCCCCAACATCGAAAAATGGATGAAAGGATCCCGACAGAGGGAAAACTACCGGGGGCTCATCTGTCCATAAGTTCAGATGAGGGGAGTCTATAGGCTAGTGCTTATTCTCCGAGTGAGGAAAATTCCATCAGTGAAACATCAACGGGGATCTGAGAGTGTAAAATTCCTACAGCAGAGCAAGAAACTTCGAGTGGAGAAAATTTCATAGAGGAGGGTTTCGACTCCCGTAGGATAACTGAGAGAGTGTCCATGGGCATGTCTACTTTGAGACCTTTGAGTGGTGAAAATTCCATCATCGGAGTGTACAGACACAATCCTCTGAGTGGGAAAAATCCCATTAACGGAGGACTGACTCCGGGCGGGGGAAGTCCCATCAGCAGAGATTGCTTGGCTGCCTTCTAGTGTGGGAAATCCCATCATCGGGGCATGTGGATTGGATAGCTGGCACTGGTTGGATGGATTGTATTGGTTGAATGTACTGCATTGGTAGGATGGATTACAATAGTTAGGAGAATAAAACAATATTTTATTCATAATCGGGAATAAATACATGGAATTGGAGTTTGAAGAAAATGCGCCCTGTTTGTCTGGAGTCGGGTAGTCAATCGATTGCCTTGTACTGGGTGATCAAATGTTGTAGCTGGGAGGCTGTAGTTGCGGTTGCCTGAAAGCTGCTTCGGGTGCGAGAAGGAATTCTTTGAGGAGGCCTTATTAAATGAGCTCTTCTAGATACTTTCTAAGGGTCGTGGAGGTTTGGTGCCCTTTGAATTTGTGGTAGGAGTAATATTCCTCCGACCTGAAAAGAGAGGGATGTGTTGAATTGATTTTGAACGTCTGATTTATAGCTGGTCTTTGATGGTGAGGAGGAGCCGCTGTCCTCAGTGGTACACAACTGATTGTCAGAGAGTGAAGAGGCCGTGCCCCCAACGATTCTGATGGCTTTTCCTTTGGATGTTTTACCCTTGATGGTTCACTTCCTTAGGGCCATAGTTGATCTGGCAGAGGCTTTTTTAGGGGGATTTTTGGGGAGAGAGCTTGAGTGTAAAAACTCAGCCTCTCAATGAGAATCCAAATTTGTGGTGGAGATTTTCTAACACGATTGATTGGACAGTCAACCTCACAGCACAAGAGAAAAGTTATCTCTATTATCATGTGATAATTGAAGATTTTAATACAGTAAACAGACGAAGACAGAGAATTTTTAGTGAAAACCCAAATTGAAAAAAACCACGAGGAGGAGAGAGAATTCACTATAATTCCAAGGTTGCAATGAATTCTGTGGAATACTATTGTATTTATAACTTTTTGGATGCCATGCCATTTCTCGATGGACACCCAGATGCATAAATACCCAATGGCGTTGTAATTGATGGGCGGGATATTTCGGATCTCCATAACCACATGATTTGCGCATTGCGATTTTTCATAACTGCTCAGATAACAGCGCCTGATTGCTGGGATTGATATGTAAAGATATAGTCACTATTCATAATTGCCCCCACTGAAATAGGGGTGCTGAAATATTTAGAATATGGGGATAATCTGACAGCATAACTGACTGTGAATCAGAGAATCCTGTCACTGAGTTATACCCAACGTGGAGGCGGGAGACTTCGTAAAAGGCCTTTACTATGGGGGTCGGGCCACCGACTAGTGGAATGGTCCGTCCGAGTTGTATATCCGGGTGAATGATCCCGGATAGATGTAGTCGGAGAGGAACCTGGCAGTTGTGCTTGTCGGAGAGGGATCTCTGGTGGTCTCGTGTGAACTCGGAGAGGGACCTGACAGTTGCGGATATCAGAGAGGGACCTTGGGTCGAGTGTGGACTCGGAGAGAGACCTGACAGTTGCGAATATCGGAGAGGGACCTTGGGTCGAGTGTGGCCTCAGGGCAAGGCCCAAGACTTTCTCCTTGGATCCGCAATGGTCTAGCGGGTATGTCAAGTTTGTTGTTTGCTTGAGATATTTTTGATGCGGTGAGACACGTGTCACGATCTTGACGAGAGTCAAAATCTGACCACTGCAATCATTCGAGAGAATTTTAGTTTCAGATATAATTTCTCTCACTCTGTTCCCTTTTGTTTGTTTGCCAACCATTAGATTTTGCCTACCAGATTTCGGTCGGTTCAATCTTCTAACAGGGAGAAAATAATTTACATGATTGGTTCGGAACAGGGGCGAACCCATATTGCAACAAGTGTAGGCGGATATCCTAAGTGAACTTCAGCACATTTGAAAGTCCATATTGAATGGTCATATTTTTATATAATAATTTCTTAGTTTAATATTTTTTGTTCAAAAAAATTAACATTCTTGAAGCTGCTCAAGTGGTAAGTTTGTGTAATTTCTTTGTAAGGTCCAAGGTTCAGCCTAAGCATCAATCACCTTTTCTCTACTATTTTTCTTTATCCTTGTTAGGTTACCGTTAACACAACAAGTTAAAGTGATTTCAATTTTGATGCTTTACTAGTTACATAGCAAATAAGTAAAAAAAAAATATGGATAATCTGAAGATCATAGTAGTAGATATAATTAGTAATAAATCAAATTTTATTTTAGTACCCCAACACACACACCGACACATACACACACACACACACTAAATATTAAAGATAATTATGATGTATTTAACAATTTGTATATTCTAAATTATAATTAATTTAGACCTAAAAATCATAATTATTAGCTTAGAAATGTAAGATTACTAATTACTATTCTTCCTTTCCTAATTAAATAACAAACATTTTATCATAAATTTTACCAGATTTATATCAACATCAATGTGAGGAAACATATTTCAATGTACACAACTAACATTTATATTCCTACCCAAATCTTTCTTCACATGCAACGCACTTGAGCAAAATCTACTCCTATTTTATTATGTCTGCACTGGAAAAAAATTATGTGTCTACAATGGTTCGGCATATTACTTCACAAGGTGTTTGGTTGCAAGGAAGTGAGCGAAAGTAAGGAAATGGGGAGAAGTATAATTGCTCACTTCCCTATCTATTCAAACACCGGAAAAGGAAAATAAGAAAACTCCTTTTCCTTTTCTCTTTTACACAACAATTTCCTCACTTTCAGAGTGTTACAGTTAATTTTGTGGTCATGTAAATCTCATTTTAATAAGTTGTAGCATAAAACAGTTAATTTTTTGATTTTATGTAAATCTCACTTGCATTCTAATTACAGCCCATTTTTTATTTTTCTTAATTAATTTTTATTTTAATAATATTTTGCTGTCAACTTTGTGGTCAACTTTTCCACTTCCACTTTCACATTACCATCCAAACACTGCAAAAGACAAAACATTTTCCAAATAACACTTCCCAACAACATTCAAACACCGGAAAACTTACTAATCAATTCCCAAATTCCAAATGGAACTATTACCACTTCCTCACTTCTTCACTTCCTCACTTCCACCCTTAACCAAACAGGCCCAATGTTGAAGTTGATCCATGTCATTCATTCTTCACCTAAGATTTGTGTTACAATGAATTATTTTATATATAATATTTTGTTATTTTTTCATAGTTAATTAGCCCTTATATAACGACTATGAATGCCTTGCAGTGCCTTGAAGTTCATAACATTGAGAAAAAGTTCATCCACAACCATCGTCTTCTCCCACTTCAGAAACATTAAGTGGAGATTTTGTTCCTTCAAGTTTACATCCATGTCGTCGTAATAGTTTGTTATTTCTTGTGGAATTTGAAACATCAGTTCCAGCTAAGGTAATCCATCATGCTTTCAGTGTTTTTTTTCTTGAAAAAGAATACGTAAACTATTTTTTCAGTTTAGTTTAATGAGGAAATTATAGAATAGTTGAAATTAACACCATCTTTTCCAAACAAATTCTGATAATTATTTGTTGTATTTATTAATCTAAGTAACAGCTAGGCGTTATAAAATCACTATTCTCCAACCTATATACATAATATTGGGGATGTCTTTTAGATAAAATATACTTTTGATTATTTGAGATGATGTGTGAATCCTAGTTCATATCATTCGCACACATTTATCAAATATTTTAGTATAATTTTTGTGATTTACTCACACAGTGTACTTCATTATTATTTTTCTTTCTCAATTGTTTGTAAAGTTGAAACAACAAGGTAGTAAAAAGAACCAACAAAATTATTATTTTTTTCCATCTTCTTCCATTTGAACAATAATACTCAGTGATTTTTCTAGCAAAAGAATTAAGATGCTCATGGAACAATGTATTTTCCCAGTCGGCAACAAATATGATTATTGGTTTGAAAGAAATAGTTGATTCGTCAAAGATTTTTCCATCAAGAGAATCTTGAGTTTTCCCCATAATTTATTGGGAAATAATGTTCTAAAACATTGTAAAGATCCTAATCTGTTTGACATAATTAAACAGTGCTCACAATTTTCAAATCAAAATTTAACAAATCCTCAAAGGTCTTATGTAGAATTTACTAACTTTCCCCACAATGTCTTCTTCCTTTGCTTATGTCTTATGATAGTTTTATTATTGACTGATAAAAAGTTCCTGCGGGCTTCCCTCTTTTTTAATCGCTCTTGCAAAAAAAAAAAAAAAAAAAAAAAAAAAGGGGGTAACCGTAGGTCTCACACATCATTAGTTATCAACTAACCGTTGGTTCTGAAATAATCTGACAACTAATCAAGATCACTGAAATATCAACAATCTAATTGGCCAGGTCGGCAAATATCAGGTGGGAGGTTTTCCGTTCACTAGAACGTTCCTTAATTTAAGAACCACCTTTCAATTTCCTTCCTTGATTAAACACCAATTAGACTGATATAAATCAGTCTCAATATACTGAATATCAGTATATCCCCTGTATAAAGAAATTAATTCACTTATACAGTACTTGGAGTGAGGTACGCTTAAAGCGAATCTCCTTAAGACAATTACGTCCCCCGCACCGGTGCTAACGGGTTACTGGACGCTGGTCTCCTAAGATACAACACTCCTTCACGGTATTTGGATAGCACTACCAAATCACCGTACGGTCGAACCGTAGTTAACCAGTATCTTCACAGGATTATTGAAGCAGTGGGACAAAGACAAATTTCGAGAGAATATTTGCCTTTACTTTGGAGGAGCACCCACTGTAGAGGAAGAAGGAAGGTTGAAGAATATTCTTCTTCAGAAGTCCCAGATTCAGACAACAATTTATTAAAGAATCTGTTGAATTTTCTGAGCCCTCTTTCAGAATGAATTTTTGCAGAATCTCTTTTGGAAGTCGCTTCGGAAACTGAATCTCCCACTTCTCGTTGGAAGTTACTTCAAAACTTCACTTCCCAGTTCAGATCGTAGAGAGAGAGAGAGAGAAAGTTTTCGTTTTTGTGTTGGTGTGTTTCAATTGAGAATTCGGAGCGCTATTTATAGCGCTCCAGGAGGCAGGAGGGGCCAACGGGTCCGAACCCAACGAAAGGTTACAACGGTTCGGTCTGAACCGTTGCAATGGTTCGACCCAACAGTCGCAACTTGAGCGGTTCGGATCCGGATAGCGGAGCGGGTATGCTTCGCGTAACCCATACCCGTGAGACCTGATTCAAAAAGAACCAGGCCGGGTAGGGAACCCGGACCCGGACCCGGACCCGGACCCGGCCGGCCGCCGCCGCCAGCGGCGGCACGCGCATGTGCGGGCATGGTTCCTCCCAATTGCGCGCGAAAACTCCAAGTACCCAAAGGGCACACCCTTTGTTCTCAATTTTCTCTATTTAAACACTACGAACTTCCATCCCATGGCCAATGTGGGACTAAATGCTTTTTGCGACCTTTAGTCTCATTTTGGCTTTGAATTAGGCAATCTTTATACTTGAATATCTCATTCATTCGAAGTCGGAATTGAACATGTGAATATACCACGTTCATCCCCATTGGAAGGAGAACACACTCCAACCATCATCCAATTGATTCGATCAATGGATCTCGCCGTAATTCAATTCAAAGATTCACATATATATTCTTCATATTCCAACAATCCCGCACAATGAATGGAGATTCAAGTAAATGACACACAAAGAGACTGATTCTATTGTGAAAGGTACTTTAGAGAAGAAACTGCATCAGGATAGGTGAACTAGGTCTTGAACCTTCCATAGCGAAAGTTTTATCGGACTTACTGGCTAATCAGTGAACTAGGTCTTAAACTGTTAGCCATTAGTGTAAGCCAAGTCAACAAGCTTCACACAGTGACTTTCCAAATCAACTTTGGTTCTCAGTTGTGTCCGTTTTGGCCCTGAACATTCTTAATTTCAGAGAGTATCTTTAAGGAATAACAGCCTCCATCGAAATTCCCAAAGAGCCGACCCAACTCTATACTCACATAGGTGATCGTCCTATTAAGAGTAGTCTACTCTACTCCACTTGTTTAGTAACAAGATACAGGCATCATTAAAAGCATTAAGCTTATCCTTAATCCACTTGTAGAAAAGCACTTATGTGCACCTTAGGAATGGATTGGAGTCAAGCTCCCAAGTGCTTACTTGCTAAGTCAATCATGACTAGTTTTTCCTCTTGAACTTAGTCCGTGGGATCTCCAGTCGCTAAGTGAGGTTTCCATTAAGCTGACTCGGTAAGGTTAGGCTTTTAGACCCATTCCCCTCGATGCGCAGTTTATACGCTCTCCACTTAAACCTTTAGTAAGCGGATCCGCTAAATTATCCTTTACGATACAAAGTCAATAGAGATAATTCCATTAGAGAGCAACTGCTTCACGGTATTATGTCTACGACGAATATGTCTAGACTTACCGTTGTATATAATATTTTGTGCCCTAGATATAGCTGCTTGATTATCGCAGTGTATACATATAGCGGGCACTGGCTTTTACTATAATGGTATATCTTTCAAGAATTGTCGAAGCCATTCTGCTACTTCTCCGGCCTTATCTAAGGCTATGAATTCCATTTCCATAGTGGAACGGGCAATACATGTTTGCTTAGAAGATTTTCAAGATACCGCTGCTCCTCCTAGAGTAAATACGTAGCCGCTAGTTGATTTTGATTCCTCAGAATCTGTAATCCTTGGTATGTGATACTGTATCCTTCAAGTACAGGTGGATACTGTCCATCTCTCAAGGCATATTCCTTGGTATGTGATACGTAACCCAATACTCATAGTAGAGCGGTCCAATATTGATCATTAGGATTGCTAGTGTATCTGCTTAACTTGCTTACAGCATAAGCAATATCGGGTCTAGTGCAATTCATCAAATACATTAGACTTCCGATAATCTGAGAATACTCCAACTGGAGTATTTCAGTTCCTGTATTCTTATGAAGGTGGACGTGTGGGAGAAAAGGATTTGTATTCTCCTTTATCCCATGATCCTTGAATCTTTCTATCATCTTATCCACGTAGTGAGATTGAGATAGACTGATTCCATCTAGTGTTCTGGTGATTTTAATTCCTAAAATTACATCAGGAACCCTCAGATCCTTCATATCAAAACTGTTGGATAACATTCTTTTAGTGGACTTAATAATTTCAATATTAGTCCCAAGTATCAACATGTCGTCTACATAAAGACAAACAATGATACATGCATTTTCAACTGTTTTCGTGTAAACACACTTATCGCATTCATTGATAGTGAATCCATCTTTGATCATGATACTATCAAATTTCTCATCCCATTATTTTGGAGCCTGCTTTAGACCGTATAAGGATTTTACCAATTTACACACCTTGTGTTCTTGGTGAAATCACCTTAAGGGGGGGTGAATAGGTGATGGCTAATCTACTGGTCACTAAATGCGGAATTAAAAACTTATATTACCCAAACTAAACTATTGCACTAAACACCACGTATAACACAAGAGTGTAGCCGAATTCCCCGTGAAGGGCTCTGGACTAACTCCTCTAGATTCCCCTAGATAAGGGTTGAGGTGCCGCGTTGGCTCTCTTGGTTGAGTATAAGTGTTAACAATTAATCCCCAAGCATATATTAATTAAACACAATATGAATATCAAGCATGTAAGGATAAGCACAATAATGCATGCAAGATATAAACAAGAGACAGAGAGAGAGAGAGAGCAATCACAAACACAAGGGATTTGTTTCGAGATTCGAGCACCCTTGCTCTACATCCCCGCCTTCGACACACGAAGGATTTCCACTATAATCGATCCCCCGGATCGCTCGGTGCCGCAACACCTACAAGCCCTCGGACTCTCTAGTCCCGTACACACCGCGAGCCCCACAAGCTCGCCGAGGCCGCACCTCAAACCAAGAGTTCACACACGAACTCTAAACAACCGCAAACACACTTGTCCGCCTCCTCAAAGAACAAAGAAGGATCTCTTGGTGATCTAAACACTTTGATCACCAATAAACACTCTCACTACAACACTCCTATAGAATGAATAATCAATGGATAGCTCAAGTGTGGTGTGAGAAAACAAGGAAAGAGATGGTGGAGGAAAACTCAAGAAAATCTCTTTTAAACACTCTTGATAAAACTCCCCTTTTGATTGAAAGTATTAGCTCTCAATTTAGTGGAGAAAACTTTTTTAATGAAGTAGGAAAAACTGGCTCAAACTCCACTAAAAATCTTAGAGAAAAACAATACCCAAACCCCCAAATTTATAGGGCTAGAAAAACTAGCCGTTGGGGTCTGACAGAACTGTCGGTCGACTGCCCGGTCGACCGGCCAACAGTCATATTTCAGACCGTTGTGCCATCGGTCGACCGGTCGGTCGACCGAGGCCAGATACAGAGAGCAAGTCTCTCTGTCCGGTCGACCGCCCGGTCCACCGGGGCCTTTCCAGAGAGCAGAGCTCTCTGGACGGTCGACCGGATCGGTCGACCGGCCACCTGCAAGAACTGGCGTACACGTCTGTGCACGTCGGTCGACCGCCCGGTCGACCGGCTGAAGCCAGGACAGTACTGTTAAGGGATTTAAAACTTGGTCTTTTTGATTGAAATAAAATCCCAAAAAATCTACAAAAATAGTTTTACTAATATACTTTGATAAACAAACATGCTTGCACAAAATCAAGGCATGTTACAAATGATTTGGACTATTTTGTAACTTGGAAATATTGATTCAAAACTAACATGGTATTTTCCAAAACTTGTTTCCAAACTTCACTAGAAACAAAAACAAGATATTTAAACTCTTTTTAAAGCGTAGTATGTATGGATATGATCCACTACACAAACATGGTGAAATATCTATGTTTTTGACATTAAGCTCTAAATAAGGTTTTAGTTAAAACATATAAACTAGAATACCAAAAATCAAACATGTATTTTCTAAAATAGAAAATCTTTTGTAAAAATAAAACTATCAAGAGTGTGTGTGTATATGTACTTGAGCAATCCACCAACTATTCTATCCTTTACATTTTAACTAAAAATAAAATCTTCTAAAAACAAACCTAGACTTAAGTCTTCATCTTCTTGAAGCCTTCTTGACTTGGTCCAAACATCGTGCTAGCTCCAAAATATGGCTTTAAATCCTTTGTTGAAGCTATGCACCTGCTAAGATCTTGATCATAAATCTGTCACTAATTAAACACAAGATCATTAGTACTATAACTACATGAGTTGATCATCATCAAAACTAGAGTGATGGGCCTTTGGGCCAACAATCTCCCCCTTTTTGATAATGACAAAACTCATGAAGTTATATATGCATGGATTAAAGTAAAGCTTCAAAGAAGCTCCCCCTTAACTCATGCATACCAACTAAACAAATAGATATGATAATGAAGCACATAAACATGTATGCAAATGTATGGAGATAAACATGCTAACTAGCATAAAACAAATCAAATTCTTTTTCTCCTATTTGCAAAACAAAACATATATGCATAAACATAAATACTACTCCCCCTTTAATAATAAAGCAAGGAAAACATGCATATATATATCTCAAATACTTCTCCCATTTTTGTCAATTATCAATAAAGGGGTTAAAGCAAAAACAAAATTTTTCTCCCCTTTTTGTCATAAACAAAGAGATCAATAAGGGGTGAAATCAAATAAGTCAATAAAAGTTTATATGCGATATACATTCATGAAGAGGAAGACGCTAAGTTAACTTCCCTGCGCATATACATTACATGAAAGAGGGATGACAAGCCCTAATTCACATAACGCATAATATGCAATGATAAGAGGAGATGTGAAGCTCCCCCTACACACGTGTATCACATAAAGAAGAGTTGTCAAGCTCCTCAATACAAGATACACTCAACATGAATCTATATGTAGAAGAGATGTTAAGCTTTCCTTGCATATAGGCAAAACAAATCCAAACATTTTTAACTTTTCTTATTCAAACAAAATTTTGAACTTTTCTTAATAAAACAAATTTTGAGATATCTTAGTAAACCAAATTTTAAGATATCATGTAACAAAATTTTTAAGGTATCAGAGCACTTGTAAAATAATCAATTTTTAATATACCAAATTGTAAATAAACATTACAAATTTTTAATTTTGATACCAATTTAAAAACACAATGCATAAGCTTATTAAAATGTCAATTGAGATATCAATTGAAAATAAATTTTTAGATCAAGCTTAGCATAAACTATGTGTTGTGCTTTAAATATGTATACCAATTGTAAAGCAAGCACATGAAAACCATATATATGTATGAAAAGAGAATACCAATAGCAATTGATATTATGAAAATAATGAAGCATACATAAATAGAAAACAAAATATGAGTATATACAAAAAATATCAATTTAGATACCAATTGAAAAGATCCAATGATACCAATTGAAAATAACAATGTAAATCAAGTATATAACTCATAACCTATCCTCCCTTCATATGCTCAAGATAAAAGATTTTCAATAAGGTTCGCAAGGCATACACGCCTAGCCATCCGCCCATCAAGGTAGGGGTTTTCAAAAATAATTTTGAAAATAGTTTAGCATTGAAAATCACTACCAAATGAAGAATAATTAACTAGTTAAAAGTAATTTTCGAAAAACTAGTTAAAGATCCTTCAAAACATAAAATCAAAGCATATGTATTTCATGAATCATACCAAATACACAAGAATTGACACTCGAATTCGATAAAGCTCAAAAAGTGTTCATGAAACAATGTCATGACAAAACAAATAAAGTGTGAGTGTACAAGAATCATGTGTTTAGCATTTTTCATGAAAATAGTCAATGAAGCTCAAAACACAAATATCATTTTATCAAACAAAACATGAAAATTCATTTTTCATTAAAAACAATAAACTTCAAGGTATATGTATGATTTATCCAATCCTAACAATATACATACATATCCCAAACATAAAAGAGTCTATTAATAATATTTTCATGAAGGCAAGAGACTCACGGGTATACATGTATATTTATTAGATTTGAATAAAAATTACATATACATGAAGTAAAAACATGAAAATAAGCAAAACAAGTAAAAATGAGAGATAGATCAAAACTAGCCTATACATGTGCATAAAGTGAGTACAAATGAACATGAAGTGTAAACATATATAAATTAATTTGTTGTCACTATTTGTACATGTATAAATACAAGTTTTGATAAAAACTACATTTAAACTAGTATTTACCACATGAAGCACAAAATCAAAAACATGAATATGCTAAAAATGTCACATATGAAATAAGCATGTAAATAAACTAAGAGTTTTAGAGATAGTTACCCACATATGAACTATACTCTAAAGCTCCAAACATGGTGGTTGTCCCACCAAAACTCCTTGATAGCGATGCATCCAAAAATAAGTCCATCATGTCCATGTGCATCCACCATCAAGGCACCATCCCTCTCACGTCGTGTGAGAGCCCTCACCTACATCAAAAACACAAGGTGGGAGTTTTGGTACCCATTTTCTTTTGGGTCCTTGAGGGTTAGCTTTATAAGGAGCCCAAACATATTTATTAGCAAAATTTAAAGAATTTAGTCTATCATAACAAAACTTTGCTAAATGGCCTTTGCGGCCACAATGTGTACATTTGTACACCTTAGAATGCTTATGTGTGTGGGTGTGAGCATGGCGTGCAAAGTGTGCATATGCATGATGATGATGTACATGAACATGTGGAGCTTGTTTCTTTAAAAATAAGGACTCCAATCTAGTGTGGTTAAATGCACATGTGCTCAAAGTTGAGCTCAAACAACTAATCTTATTTTTCAAAACATTTATCTCACTATCATTAATGGTGGCATGTAAAGCATGGTGAGATATAGAATCATTTTTCTTATTCTTTTTAGAAACAAAATCCTTTTCTTTTTCAACAATTTTCTTTTCAAATAAGAATTTTCTTGAAAAACAATTTTCTTTTGTTTTTCCATCAAAACAATTTTATTTTTCAAACCAGTGTTTCCTTCACAAAGAGTATTTAATTTGGAAAGCAAGGGAACATTCTCATTTTTCAAATTCTCATTTTCTTTTTCAATGCATGCAACCTTATTTTCTAATGAATCTTTTTTCATTAAGCATGCAATCAAATTTCTTTTTCAAATTTTTATTATCTTTCTTAAGCATGTCATATTTCTCAAGAAGGAGTTGACAAAAAGTGCTAAGCTCATCATATGACATGTTATCATCTTCTACCTCGGATTCGGTAGTTACCTCAAGGGGGTTATCCCCTTGGACCATATAGCACAAGTTGGAGGTGTCGCTTCCAACGTCCGAATCGCTCCGGCATAATATAGATCCTTTTCGCCAAGGGAGGTGATGATGTTCCATGCTACAAAAGCCGAATCAACATTAGAAACCCTAGATAAATAATCATCATTTAGGGTACTCTTTAAAGCATTAAGGGCTTTTGCATTAGCCTCAAGATTCTTACCATTTAAACAATATGCATTATTAGTGATGGCAAGATAAACATGAAACCCTAAGGCTTTGAGGTACAAAGACATCTTAACCTTCCAAATTTGGATGTTAAGAATGTCAAAAATGGGTGGTGACATGAAGTCCATGGTGTGTGTACAAAATATTGTGATTAGCCTAAAATGAGGATCTTTAACTCTAGGTTGTAAGACCCAAATCAAGAGCACTTGACTCTGATACCAATTGAAATCACCTTAAGGGGGGGTGAATAGGTGATGGCTAATCTAATGGTCACTAAATGCGGAATTAAAAACTTATATTATCCAAACTAAACTATTGCACTAAACACCACGTATAACACAAGAGTGTAGCCGAATTCCCCGTGAAGGGCTCTGGACTAACTCCTCTAGATTCCCCTAGATAAGGGTTGAGGTGCCGCGTTGGCTCTCTTGGTTGACTACAAGTGTTAGCAAACAATCCCCAAGCATATATCAATTAAGCACAATATGAATATCAAGCATGTAAGGATAAGCACAATAATAGCATGCAAGATATAAACAAGAGACAAAGAGAGAGAGAGAGAGAGAGAGCAATCGCAAACACAAGGGATTTGTTTCGAGGTTCGAGCACCCTTGCTCTACATCCCCGCCTTCGACACACGAAGGATTTCCACTATAATCGATCCCCCGGATCACTCGGTGCCGCAACACGTACAAGCCCTCGGACTCTCTAGTCCCGTACACACCGCGAGCCCCACAAGCTCGCCGAGGCCGCACCTCAAATCAAGAGTTCACACACGAACTCTAAACAACCGCGAACACACTTGTCCGCCTCCTCAAAGAACAAAGAAGGATCTCTTGGTGATCTAAACACTTTGATCACCAATAAACACTCTCACTACAACACTCCTATAGAATGAATAATCAATGGATAGCTCAAGTGTGGTGTGAGAAAACAAGGAAAGAGATGGTGGAGGAAAACTCAAGAAAATCTCTTTTAAACACTCTTGATAAAACTCCCCTTTTGATTGGAAGTATTACCTATCAATTTAGTGGAGAAAACTCTTTTAATGAAGTAGGAAAAACTGGCTCAAAGTCCACTAAAAATCTTAGAGAAAAACAATACCCAAACCCCCAAATTTATAGGGCTAGAAAAACTAGCCGTTGGGGTCTGACAGAACTGTCGGTCGACCGCCCGGTCGACCGGCCAACGGTCATATTTCAGACCATTGTGCCATCGGTCGACCGGTCGGTCGATCGAGGCCAGATACAGAGAGCAAGTTTCTCTGTCCGATCGACCGGGGCCTTTCCAGAAAGCAGAGCTCTCTGGATGGTCGACCGGATCGGTCGACCGGCCACCTGCAAGAACTGGTGTGCACGTCTGTGCACGTCGGTCGACCGCCCGGTCGACCGGCTGAGCCAGGACAGAACTGTTAAGGGATTTAAAACTTGGTCTTTTTGATTGAAATAAAATCCCAAAAATCTACAAAAATAGTTTTACTAATATACTTTGATAAACAAACATGCTTGCACAAAATCAAGGCATGTTACAAATGATTTGAACTATTTTTGTAACTTAGAAATATTGATTCAAAACTAACATGGTATTTTCCAAAACTTGTTTTCTAAACTTCACTAGAAACAAAAACAAGATATTTAAACTCTTTTTAAAGTATAGTGTGTATGGATATGATCCACTGCACAAACATGGTGAAATATCTATGTTTTTGACATTAAGCTCTAAATAAGGTTTTGGTTAAAACATATAAACTAGAATACCAAAATCAAACATGTATTTTCTAAAATAGAAAATCTTTTGTAAAAACAAAACTATCAAGAGTGTTTGTGTATATGTACTTGAGCAATCCACCAACTATTCTATCATTTACATTTTAACTAAAGATAAAATCTTCTAAAAACAAACCTAGACTCAAGTCTTCATCTTCTTGAAGCCTTCTTGACTTGGTCCAAACATCGTGCTAGCTCCAAAATATGACTTTAAATCCTTTGTTGAAGCTATGCACCTACTAAGATCTTGATCATAAATCTGTTACTAATTAAACACAAGATCATTAGTACTATAACTACATGAGTTGATCATCATCAAAACTAGAGTGATGGGCCTTTGGGCCAACACTTGGCCCTTGACTATAAATCCTTCAGGTTGCTCCATATATATTTCTTCAATTAATTCACCATTTAAGAATGCAGTCCTGACATCCATTTGATGGATATCTATGTTATGCAATACTGCAATTGCAATCAACATCCGAATGGATGTTATTCTTATTACTGGTGAATAAGTATCGAAGTAGTCAAGTCCTTCTTTTTGTCGATAACCCTTGGCTACCAATCTAGCCTTGTACTTATCGATAGATCCATCGGGTTTTAATTTTCTTTTGAAAATCCACTTACACCCAATTGGTTTACTGCCAGGAGGCAAGTTTACCAATTCCTAAGTATGATTACTTAGTATGGATTCTATTTCACTATTTATAGCTTCTTTCCACATTTGTGCTTCTAGGGTTGACATAGCCTCTTTAAATGTTTGAGGATCGCTTTCAATAGCGTATGCTATGAAATCTGGGCCAAAAGATTTTGAGATTCTAGATCTCTGACTTCTTCTTGGTTAGTTTCCGCATTAACAGTCGGTTCCTCGGGGCTTTCGTCCCTGAACGCCATCTCATGTGTTCTTTTCCCAGAAGTCTTATCTGCTTCCCGTTTATATGAAAAAATATCTTCAAAGAACACAGCATCTCTAGATTCGATAATCATATTTACATGAATATCTGGTATTTCTGATTTATGAACCAGAAATCTGTAGGCACTACTATTCAAGGCATAGCCTATGAATATGCAGTCCATAATTTTTGCTCCTAACTTAGTCTTTTTAGGTAATGGTGCTAGCACCTTTGCAAGGCACCCCCACATTTTGAGGTAATGGTAGGAAGGTGTCCTTCCATGCCATAACTCAAATGGTATAAGACCAAGTTTCTTGTGGGGTACTCTATTTAGAATATAATTTGCAGTTAATAGAGCTTCTCCCCACAAGTTCTACGGAGCTCCAGAACTTACGAGCATGGAATTGACCATCTCCTTCAAAGTTCTGTTCTTCCGTTCAGCAATTCCATTTTGCTGAGGAGTATATGGTGCTGTTGTTTGATGGATTATACCAAATTTAGCACATAACTCACTAAAATCATTTGATTCATATTCTCCTCCTCTATCGGATTTTAGAATCTTGATATTCTTGTTGAGTTAATTCTCAACTTGGCATTATATGTTATAAACATATTCATTGCCTCATCCTTACTGTTTAAAAGATACACATAACAGTATCTTGTACAGTCATCAATAAAAGTAATAAAATACTTTTTACCGTCTCTAGTTGGCATAAACTTCAAGTCACACAGATCGATATGAATTAACCCTAAAGGTTCTGTATTTCGATCAATTGAGTGAAATGAATTTTTCGCCAACTTGACCTTAACACAAATCTCACACTTGCGAATTTCTTCCAAGTTGAGTTTAGGAATATATCCTAGATTAGATAAGTTCTTTAATGACTTGTAATTTACATGCCCTAATCTAGTATGCCATAAAATAGGAGACTCAAGCAAATAAACAGAAGATTTTTCTTTATTTATAAGCTTCGGGTACACAGACTTTTTATCTACCACTGCAACATTGGCTTTAAAAAATCCATCAAAAAGATAACCCTTTCCCACATACATCTCTCCCTTAGTAAGTACAAATTTATCTGATTCAAAAACCATTCTAAATCCTTTCTTACTAAGTATTGATCCAGAGATCAAATTCTTACGGATATCTGGAACATGTAGCTCATCTTGCTCTAGTATTTGTTATTCAGAGAATAATAATTTCTCAGAGCAGATGTGCCGAGTAGCCCCAGTGTCTACCCACCAATCCTTATTGTTGGCTGTCAGATTCACTTCTGACACCACAGTTAAAAGGCTTGGCGACTCATGGTCGGTCAAGTTTGCCTGTGGATGGTTTTTCTTGTTCTTTTTGAGAAGGCTACGACATTCATTCGCCTTATGCCCTTCTTTGTTGCAGATGTAGCAGATTCCCTTGAAGCGCATGTTCTTGCCTTCTTGGACCTTACCTTTGTACCCCTGGAAAGTCTTCTTCCGCTTTAAGCCTTTGAAAGTAGACGCTTCCCCTTTGAGTCTTAGATCACATTGACTTTTGCTTCATAGGAGTTCTTACTGCTCCTTTTCTTGGACTTTCGGTTGTCCTCCTTGATTCGAAGCCTCACAATGAGATCTTCCAACTTCAGCTCCTTTCGCTTGTTCTTCAGGTAGTTCTTGAAATCTCTCCACGCAGGTGGGAGTTTCTCCACGATAGTAGCAACCTGAAAGGTTTCAGGTAGAATCATACCTTCAGCTTCTATCTCGTACAAGATAAGTTGGAACTCTTGCACCTGACTGATTACAGTCTTGCTGTCCACCATTTTGTACTCCAGAAATCGTCCTATGACAAACTTCTTGGTACCAGCATCTTCAGTCTTGTACTTCTTGTCAAGACTGGCCCATAACTTCTTTGCCGTTGTGATAGGACTGTAGACATTGTAAAGAGAGTCATCCAGTCCATTTAAAACATAATTTCGGCAAAGGAAGTCACCTTGAGTCCATGCATCGACTGCAAGGACTGAGTCCCGATCAGTTCCGGGTTCTGGTGGATCTTCTTGCAGGAATTTGGCCAGATGAAGAGTGGTCAAGTAGAAGAGCATCTTCTGTTGCCACCTCTTGAATTCTGTGCCATCAAATTTGTTGGCCCAAAGGCCTTCCACTCTAGTTTTGATGATGATTAACTCATGTAGTTATGTGTACTAATAATCTTGTGATTTTAGTTTCAGATCATTAATCAAGATATTAGTTGGTGATTAGTTTCAACAAGATGATTTGGAAGCTTTCACATGTTGATTCAAGAGCCCGAGCGTCAAAGATCATATATAGCACTTGCTCGGTGGATCAAAGAGTTTTGGATCGAGTCGGCTTGGAGATTGCGCTCTACAAGAAGACATCGGTACCTAGTTTAGTTTTGTGTTTAGATCCAAATTGTAAAGATTTGAATAGTATGAAATGCTCAAGTTCACAACACACACGTTTCATATTTTGAATATTGGTTTTCGGTTTTTCTGTTTTTGGTTTAACCGATCTTGGTTTCATGAATAGATAGATCAAAACAAGTTTAAATGGTTTTATGTATAGTAGATTCATTCTATATACATGCATGCTTAACTTCCTAGACAAACTTAGTTTTGACTCACTTATTCATGTGTTTTATGTTTTGGTATTTTTAACAAACATATTTTGAAATTAAAGTCAAAAACATGGATATATATATATATATATATATATATATATATATATATATATATATATATATATATATATATATATATATATATATATATATATATATATATATATATATATATATATATATATATGTTTCATGCATATTGGTTTTCTACCCATATGCATCATGCCTAAATGTTGTTTAATATCATGTTTTTGTATTTGGATGAGTTTTGGACAAAATGTGTTTTCTATTCAAAAACCCAAGTTTTAGAAAATACAAGTTTTGGTTTTTGGCAAAATTTCTATAACACAAAAATTGGTTCAAAATGTTTGTTATTTGTGTTGAAATGTTTAACACAAGTTTATATTTCAATGTAAAGTGATAAAACTATTTTTGTGTAATTTTAGAATCTTTATGTGAATTTTTAGGATTAAAAATAACCTGTTTTTCAGACCTGAACTGTTGCTGCCAGGCTAGGTCGGTCGACCTGAAGGTCGATCGGACCAAGTAGCCGGTCGACCGTAGCGGTCAACCGACGTGCACGCTGGCTGCCCCATGAGCCGGTCGACCGCACGGTTGACCGACTGAGAGCAGGTTGCTCTCTGTTTGCTCCCGTCGACCGAGCGGTCGACCGGCCAGAGAGCGTTGCTCTCTGGTTCTGGGGTCGGTCGACCGAGCGGTCGACCGGTAGCTGCCAGCGGTCAAATGTGACCGTTGGACGGTCGACCGACCGGTCGACCGGTAGTTCAGTTTTGGCAGAAATTGCTGCCAACGGCTATATTTTTCTTGGGACTATAAATACCCCATTAGTGGCCAGTTTTCTCTAAGTTTTGAAGAGCTAATTTTTCCTGACTCTCTAGTGTTTTCACAGCAATCAAAAGAAGTTTTTGGGATTTAAATTGAACAATCTATTTGGTGTTTTTGCTAGGGTTTGGAAAATCAAGAAAGGGTTTTTGGGAAAAGATTTTGATTCAACTTCTTCATCTTTGTTTCTAGTTTTTCCCAAAGATTTTCTTTGAGTTTTGGATTTCCATTCCTTTGGTTTTCTCCACACTTGAGTTACATCTACTATCTTATTCCATAGGATCTTTGTGTGGGAAAAGAGATTGTTTGTGGTTGTTGTTTAGACCACCAAGTTGTAAACCCAATCTTTGCTTGGCTTTGTGCCTTACCCTCATTGTGTTGAGGAGGTTGTGCATTTGGGTTGTATCTCTCAAGTTGTGAGGTGATCCTTGTGTTGCTTTGTGCTAATCCCTCAAGTTGTGAGGTGATTGTTTGTTGGCTTGGAGTTGTGCCTCAAGGAGGAGGTTGTGTTTGTAAGGAGAGGAGTTGGGTACTCCTTATAATTGTTATTGCCCCAAATCCTCGGTGGAGGTTCCCTTTGTGGGAGTCCTTTGTGGATAAGCTAGTGGACTTTAATTCCTTCTGGGTGAAGGCGGGGATGTAGAGCTGGGTGCTCGAACCTCGAAACATATCTTGTTGTTTGCGCTTGATCCCTTGACTCTTACTCTATCTCTCTCTCTCTTTACTTTGTGCCTTGCATCATTTCACATTGATCATTCATACTTATATGCTTGGCTTGGTTGTGTATGCATCACTCATTTAGTGTAATTGTAATTAGTTTTTAAATTCCGCATTAAGTTGACTAGATTAGCATTATCACCTATTCACCCCCCCTCTAGGTGATTTTCAATTGGTATCAGAGCCTTCGCTCCTGATATTTAGGTTTAACCACCTAGGAGTGAGATCTTGGTTTGCTAATCTTCATTTGCATTTTCATTTACACACATATAGTTGCACTCATGGATAGCCCTCCTATGTTTGATTTTTCTAGACATGATATTTGGAAGGCTAAGATGAGTAGTCATTTAAAAACCCTAGGACATCTAGTTTATCAAGCCTCTACTCAAGAATCCTACCCTAATGCTAGCAAGCATAAAAAGGCAAATGTATTAGCACTTAAGACACTTAGAGCATCTCTTAATGAAGATCTTCTACATGTGTTTGATCATTATGATTCGGCTTTTGCAGTTTGGAGCATTTTAACTTCTCCCGAGCTTCCAAGGATCATTAACAAGTTGAGGAGATCTAGGAGAGACAAGTCCGACGAGCATTGCCTCATGGTCCAAGGGAAAGACTCCCTTGAGGTACAATCGGATTCTCAACTAGATGATACCTCTAGTTCATATTACTATGGATGCTTAGAAGTTCAAACTTTAAATGTAGAACTTGCCTCTAAGCTTGAAAATTTTGTGAAAAAACATGACCTTTTGAAAAAGAATTATTTTGAATTAAAAGAAGAAATGAAGGATTTGTGCTCAACTTTTGAATTGGTTTTGCAAGAGAAGGAAGAGATTACTAGTGAACGTGACTCACTAAGATCTTAACTAGACCTTTCCCTAAAAGAGATTGATGTTTTAAAAGGCAAAAATGATTGTGATGATGTTGTGAAAAACAATGAGGTTTTATCTTCTAAATTGGATTTTGTTTTAAAAGATAACCTTGTTTTGAAAAATGAAATTGATTTCATTACAAAAGAATTGGATTTAGTTTTAAAGAAAAATGAATCTTTGCAAATTGTTATAGATTCTCATGTTTACCATGCTAGTGTAGCTTCTTCTTCTTGCACATCTTTTGCATGCTCCACTTTATCTTCTACTATTGAAAATGATATAAATATTTTGAAGAAAAGTGTTCATTGTTTGGGCTCCACTTTGAGCCAATGTGCTTTGGATCATACACGCTTGGAAACCTTGGTTCGTAAGAAACAAGTTCCATCTTTGCATGCATACCCTTCACGGCATACACATGCTCATCACGATCACAAACTTCACACTATGTATGCCCATGTGTACACGTGTACACATTGTGGTCGAAAAGACCACCTTGCTAGATTTTGCTATGATCGTTTACATATTGAAAATTTAGTAAATAATCTTGTTTGGGTTAGGAAAGATACTAACCCCCGTGAACCCAAAAGAAAATGGGTACCAAAGACCACCCCTTTGATTTTTTGATGTAGGTGTGGGCTCTCGCATCACGTGAGAGTATTGGTGCCTTGAGGTGGATGCGTTCCAAGCTTAAAGAGAACCATTTTTGGATGCATCACTTTCAAGGAAGGTTTGGTGGAGAGGACCACTATTGATTTGGAGAACTAGAGAGGTGCCTTCATCGGTTTTGGTACAAATCTCTAACTCCCATTTATATTTACATGCTTTTCATGTTCATCTATTTATAGCATGTCATGTTTTATTGTCCATTATACTTATGTCATGTTGATTAGATTAGTGTTATACATGTTTAGTTACTTGAGACACCCATGTTTTATGTGGATCTATATTTAGTGTTCTCACCTTGTTTTTAACTAATATGTATGCTCTAGATCTAATGCACATGCATATACATAATGATCATATGAATGTTTATGATGTTTTGTTTTGATGACTCATGTTTTGTTTAGTATGTTGAATGCCATGTTTATTAGACCTTTGACATACATGTATAACTTTTGAGATCACCCATGGTTTTATGGACCCATTTGTTGTGTTCTCACCATTCGTTTAGCTATTATGTATATCATGATTCTAATAGCATGTGGATTTACTTCATGATATTTTTAAGTCTATCATGTTGATTTATGTATCGTTTTATGCTTCATGATTTGAATATATGTTTAGATGTTAGTTTTCATGAAAACTAGGATTTATACTTGTACATAGAATGGGCCACAAGTAAATCTTTTTATGTTTGTGCTTGAATGCCTATTTGTACCCATTAGATGTGCTAGTATAGTCTAGTTTTGATGATTCATGCATTCTAACTTGTATTCCTCATTTTGAATATGTTTCTATGATCATGTGTTTTAACTTCATGTATATGTCTATCTTGTCCAAACTATTGATTATACATGCACATCCTTGAGCCACGTGCCTTCATGCATATACTTTTGTGGACTCATTATGTTTAAGATATGTATGTATACTTTAGTTTGTACATGACATACATATGCCTTGAAGTTTAAATCGTTTTGATGAGTTTCATGTTTTTAGGTAACTTCAATTGGTAATGAAAATTTAGTTTTTCATGTGTTAATGTTTTTAAGGAATTTCACATGAGCTTAATTGAATATTTTCATGCTGATATATGTTACATTACACTTGCTCACTCACTTTATTAGTTTACTCATGATTTGTTTTCATGAGACTATGATATGGGCTTTATGGACTTTGAGTGTTTAGTGATCATGTGATTTACATGTGTTTCATGAAAAACAATTTTGTTTTATTCCTTACTTGAAGGATTTCGTACTAGTTTAAAAGTTTTTCCTATAACTAGTTCGTATTCTTCACTATGGTAGAGTTTTTCAAACATACTACATTTTCAAACCTATTTTTGAAAACCCCTACCTTCCACGGGCAGTTGGATGGGCGATCATGCTCATGTATGCTTTATAGTAAAAATCTTTTTAAACTTGAACATGAATCGGAGGATAGAAAATATGAGATATACATTTGCTCTTATTGTTGTTTCAATTGGTATCATTGGATTCTTTTAATTGGTATCAATATTGACATTTCTTGTATACTCATATATTTTTATGTAGGTATGCTTATATTTCAAATAGTATCAATTTCGATTGGTATCTAATATTCCATACATATATATTTGTTTATGATAAGGCTTGAGCTTCAACTTTATTTCAATTGATTTGGCTTTCAATAGGTATCTTAATTCGAGCCTACGCATTGTTTTTGTTGGTATTTCATAAAGGGGGAGAAATCTTGTATTTCATCTTTCAATTGGTATTTTGTATTCCACTCCCTTACTTTATGATAGAAAATAATGATTTCAATTGGTATCTTATGCCATAAAAAGAATAATAATTTCAATTGGTATTAAGATTTATGTTTAGAAATTCAAAATTTGTAATGTTTAATTTCAATTGATATCAAGATTGTTTATTTACAATTGATGTGATATTTGTTTACTTATCAATTGGTATCAAGATTTTTGTTTTTCAATTGGTATAGTTTCTTTTTTTTAAATTGGTATCAATATGCACTTCATTGACACATTTTTAATTGGTATCATATTTGATTTGACCCCTTATTGATATCGTTTTTGTTTTAGACAAAAAGGGGGAGAACATTTTATTTTTGATCATCCCTTTATTGTTTCTTTGTTTTGAACAAAAAGGGGAGAAGAATATGTTTTTATTAGTTTTGTTTTGTTTTTAACCCCTTTTTTGATGATTGACAAAAAGGGGGAGAAGAATTTGAGTTTATATATGCATATTTTGCATGTTTTATGTTTTATTTAGTTCATTTGGTATCAAAGGCATTATTTATAGAACATGTTTATTTTTGGTATCAAAAGCTTGTAAAAGAGATCATTAGTTTTGTTTTACATATATTATGTTTAATTGGTATTTAAAGCATGTTTATTTGTTTAGTTTAATTGGTATCTAGAGCATGTTTATTTGTTTTTTGAAAATTTTATTGGTATCTAGAACCTTTTATTGTTTTATGCATATCTATGCATATTTCGTGTTTCATATTCATTGCATATTTATGTTTATTTGTTTATGCATGAGTTAAGGGGGAGCTTCTTTAAAGCTTAACTTTAATCCATGCATATATAACTCCATGAGTTTTGTCATCATCAAAAAGGGGGAGATTGTTGGCCCAAAGGCCTTCCACTCTAGTTTTGATGATGATTAACTCATGTAGTTATGTGTACTAATAATCTTGTGATTTTAGTTTCAGATCATTAATCAAGATATTAGTTGGTGATTAGCTTCAACAAGATGATTTGGAAGCTTTCACATGTTGATTCAAGAGCCCGAGCGTCAAAGATCATATATAGCACTTGCTTGGTGGATCAAAGAGTTTTAGATCGAGTCGGCTTGGAGATTGCGCTCTACAAGAAGACATCGGTACCTAGTTTAGTTTTGTGTTTAGATCCAAATTGTAAAGATTTGAATAGTATGATATGCTCAAGTTACAACACATACGTTTCATGTTTTGAATATTGGTTTCCGGTTTTTCTGTTTTTAGTTTAACCGATCTTGGTTTCATGAATAGATAGATCAAAACAAGTTTAAATGGTTTTATGTATAGTAGATTCATTCTATATACATGCATGCTTAACTTCCTGACAAACTTAGTTTTGACTCACTTATTCATGTGTTTTATGTTTTGGTATTTTTAACAAAACATATTTTGGAATTAAAGTCAAAAACATGGATATATATATTTTTCATGCATATTGGTTTTCTACCCATATGCATCATGCCTAAATGTTGTTTAATATCATGTTTTTGTATTTGGATGAGTTTTGGACAAAATGTATTTTCTATTCAAAAATCCAAGTTTTAGAAAATACAAGTTTTGATTTTTGGCAAAATTTCTATAACACAAAAATTGGTTCAAAATGTTTGTTATTTGTGTTGAAATGTTTAACACAAGTTTATATTTCAATGTAAAGTGATAAAACTATTTTTGTGTAATTTTAGAATCTTTATGTGAATTTTTAGGATTAAAAATAATCTATTTTTCAGACCTGAACTGTTGCTGCCAGGCTAGGTCGGTCGACCGGAAGGTCGACCGGACCAAGTAGCCGGTCGACCGTAGCGGTCGACCGACGTGCACGAATACGTGCACGCTGGCTGCCCCATGAGCCGGTCGACCGCACGGTCGACCGACTGAGAGCATGTGCTCTCTGTTTGCTCCCGGTCGACCGATCGGTCGACCGGCCAGAGAGCGTTGCTCTCTGGTTCTGGGGCCGGTAGACCGAGCGGTCGACCAGTAGCTGCCAGCGGTCAAATGTGACCGTTGGACGGTCGACCGACCGGTCGACCGGTAGTTCAGTTTTGGCAGAAATTGCTGCCAACGGCTATATTATTCTGGGGATTATAAATACCCCATTAGTGGCCAGTTTTCTCTAAGTTTTGAAGAGCTAATTTTTTTCTGACTCTCTAGTGTTTTCACAGCAATCAAAAGAAGTTTTTGGGATTTAAATTGAACAATCTATTTGGTGTTTTTGCTAGGGTTTGGAAAATCAAGAAAGGGTTTTTGGGAAAAGATTTTGATTCAACTTCTTCATCTTGGTTTCTAGTTTTTCCCAAAGATTTTCTTTGAGTTTTTAATTTCTATTCCTTTGGTTTTCTCCACACTTGAGCTACATCTACTATCTTATTCTATAGGATCTTTGTGTGAGAAAAGAGATTGTTTGCGGTTGTTGTTTAGACCACCAAGTTATAAACCCAATCTTTACTTGGCTTTGTGCCTTTCCCTCATTGTGTTGAGGAGGTTGTGCATTTGGGTTGTATCCCTCAAGTTGTGAGGTGATCCTTGTGTTGCTTTGTGCTAATCCCTCAAGTTGTGAGGTGATTGTTTGTTGGCTTGGAGTTGTGCCTCAAGGAGGAGGTTGTGTTTGTAAGGAGAGGAGTTGGGTACTCCTTGTAATTGTTATTGCCCCAAATCCTCGGTGGAGGTTCCCTTTGTGGGAGTCCTTTGTGGACAAGCTAGTGGACTTTAATTCCTTCTGGGTGAAGGCGGGGATGTAGAGCTGGGTGCTCGAACCTCGAAACATATCTTATTGTTTGCGCTTGATCCCTTGACTCTTACTCTATCTATCTCTCTCTCTTTACTTTGTGCGTTGCATCATTTCACATTGATCATTCATACTTATATGCTTGGCTTGGTTGTGTGTGCATCACTCATTTAGTGTAATTGCAATTAGTTTTTAAATTCCGCATTAAGTTGACTCGATTAGCATTATCACCTATTCACCCCCCCTCTAGGTGATTTTCAAAATTTTCCTGGTTTCTCCGGCTTCGGGTTAGGAAGTGGGGTAGGCATCAAAGCTTGTAGCTGCATGTTTGGTGCCTTACTAGAGCTATCTTGATTAGTCTCAGACATTGTCTGCAAGTTCAAGCAGAATAGAAGTAAGAAACTTCAATACAATAATTGTCTTAAGATTGTTGGTTCTGAAATAATCTGACAACTAATCAAGATCACTGAAATATCAACAATCTAATTGGCCAGGTCGGCAAATATCAGGTGGGAGGTTTTTCCGTTCACTAGAACGTTCCTTAATTTAAGAACCACCTTTCAATTTCCTTCCTTGGTTAAACACCAATTAGGTGATATAAATCAGTCTCAATATACTGAATATCAGTATATCCCCTGTATAAAGAAATTAATTCACTTATACAATACTTGGAGTGAGGTACGCTTAAAGCGAATCTCCTTAAGACAATTACGTCCCCCGCACCGGTGCTAACGGGTTACTGGACGCTGGTCTCCCAAGATACAACACTCCTTCACGTTATTTGGATAGCACTACCAAATCACCGTACGGTCGAACCGTAGTTAACCAGTACCTTAACAGGATTTTTGAAGCAGCGGGACAAAGACAAATTTCGAGAGAATATTTGCCTTTACTCTGGAGGAGCACCCACTGTAGAAGAAGAAGGAAGGTTGAAGAATATTCTTCTTCAGAAGTCCCAGATTCAGACAACAATTCTATTAAAGAATCTGTTGAATTTTCTGAGCTCTTTTTCAGAATGAATTTTTGCAGAATCTCTTTTGGAAGTCGCTTCGGAAACTGAATCTCCCACTTCTCATTGGAAGTTACTTCAGAATTTCACTTCCCAGTTCAGAACGCAGAGAGAGAGAGAGAAAGTTTTCGTTTTTGTGTTGGTGTGTTTCAATTGAGAATTCGGAGCGCTATTTATAGCGCTCCAGGAGGGGCTAACGGGTCCGAACCCAATGAAAGGTTGCAACGGTTCGGTCTGAACCGTTGCAATGGTTCGACCCAACAGTCGCAACTGTTGGTTGTCCAACTGGAGCGGTTCGGATCCGGATAGCGGGGCGGGTCGGTTCGGATTCGGATAGCGGAGCGGGTATGCTTCGCGTAACCCATACCCGTGAGATCTGATTCAAAAAGAACCAGTCCCAGACCCGGACCCGGACCGGCACCGACGTCGGCCGGCCTGCCGCCGCCGCTAGCGGCGGCGCGCGCGCATGTGCGGGCATGGTTCCTCCCAATCGCACGCGAAAACTCCAAGTACCCAAAGGGCACGCCTTTTGTTCTCAATTTTCTCTATTTAAACACTACGAACTTCCATCCCATGGCCAATGTGAGACTAAATGCTTTTAGCTACCTTTAGTCCCATTTTGGTTTTGAATTAGGCAATCTTTAGACTTGAATATCTCATTCATTCGAAGTCGGAATTGAACATGTGAATATACCACGTTCATCCCCATTGGAAGGAGAACACGCTCCAACCATCATCCAATTGATTCGATCGACGGATCTTGCCGTAATTCAATTCAAAGATTCACATATATATTCTTCATATTCCAACACTAACTTCTTAAAGAGTCATTTGATAAATTTTGTTTGACTAGACAATTTAAACCAACTCTGCATTCGACCTTACGCTTGGATGCAATATTATGTTGAACTTTTCTAGATATTATGTTCAACTGCTACATATTTTTAATTTTTAACTCGAATAGAATACTTGTTGAATGTCCAAAACACGTTGTTTCAAATGTTTGGATGGATTATCACGGACTGCATCATTTTATTTGGCTGTTATTCCGGTACAAAAAGAAATACTAAGGGAAACAAAGCCAGGAAAGGAAATACAGATAACATAAACTTTATGTCAACAAAAATATATTCAAAATATACTGACAAGTCTTTACAAAGTAACGAATTGAAGAATAACAAACAAATTTGCTACATGACCAATAACAAATCGCAATTAATTTTATCCCTTCGGCCAATTCCAATACCAAAGGAGGACATGGATCAATCCGTGGTTGTCTGTTTTATTCCCTATATATCATCACCTTAATTATGTACGTACGTGGGCGATACATATGTTCATGAAAGAAATCGACGAAAAGCTGCTTCTTCTTCTTCTTCAATTTGTAGTTTTGATCAGCACGGGGGCATGTCGGGTGGCGGTGGCATCAACTGAGCATCAGTATCAGTTTTTGGGCCGTTCTTGACGATGAGGACAGTTTCCATTCCCCAGCTAGCATGGCGATCTAAGTGACAGTGCATGAACCAAACACCTGCAGTTTGATTGATTGTATTGATTGAATTAGTTGAGTGGTAAATTAATTTTGACGAGTAATGTGAGCTCAAATATTTAGTTGATAATTACCAGGATTTTTGGCTCTGAACCTGATTGCAGCCCATCCATTCTTTGGGACCCCAACGGTGTTTTCGTACGAAGGATCCACGAGGTTATATCCCGAGGGATCCCTCTCCTCATCGTAGTTGCCAGATCCTCTACCAACCACATAGAAGCTAAACCCATGCAAGTGCATGGGATGGTTCTCCCCAGCGAGCAAGTTGGTCCCTTGGAACACCACCTCCACGCTCGTATTGTACTCCAACACCTTCACCTCGGTCCCGGGCTTGGGGAAAACCAGGCTCTGCGGCAAGTCGTCCCCGGTGAAATTGAAGTAGAACGGGGGCCGATTAGGGAAATTCGTATCGAACACCCCGGAGATGTTCTGGTAGTAAGCCCGGAGCACATCGATGGAAGGGGTAACAAAGGTTATGTTGTTGAGGCTGGCCGATAGGCGATTACCGTCTGGTCGCTGGCACGAGTTGTTCGGGCAAGAAAGCTCGTTGACTGAGACAGTGATGATGATCCGTTCGTCAATGGACTGGGGAACGTCAACCGGGTGTTGGTCGCTCGCCAGTGACCGGAGGCGGGCGGCGAAGCTGTTGTCGGCGGTGGAATCGTTGTGGGCCGGAAGAAATGGGCGAAGGGGATCGGTTGCGTTGGGAGGGGTATTATTGTATTGTAAGATGGCCTTGGTGGTGGTGGTGTCGAAAGTAACGTTGTTGGCGGAAGAATAAGGAGCGGCGGCCATGTAGTAGCGGTTGTTGGCGGTGTTGTTGGCGTGGAGAAGGAGATCAAAGGTCTGGCCCGGGGTGATCATGATGTAGTCCGCGGAGAATGGTTTGGTGTAGCTGGCATCCTTTCCGACCACGGTGAGACGATGCCCGGCCACGGCAAAGAAAAGCTCGTTGTTGATGGCTGCATTGATGACTCGGAGGAGATAGGTCTTGCCTTGTTCAACCAGAGCGGTGAAGGTCTCTGTATACAGTAATGGGTATCTTTTTAAGAGTAAATAAAAAAGAAATATTTAAAGAAAAGTTTTTCAGATGTATATCCATGCTCATATACATGATATGTGTACCTGGTTTGGAGCAGGGATAGTGATCCCCAGGCTGTCCGTTGATGGTATAAGCATCAGAAATGTTAGGGTCAGCGCCTGTTTTCAATGCCTCGTTAATCACTTGGTTTACATCAGCATTCCACCACTCGCCTGCATGCATTTATATACATACATCATGATTTAATAGTATGCATGCATATATACAAACGTAGTTTACAATTAATTAAGGACGCGCACAAAGAAACAGTAGTTAGGTCACCTACCGAGTATGATCGGGATCTCTTTGTAGGGCGTGGGGAAGGGAAAGGTGGTCCCATTCGCTGGGTGAATGACGAAGGCACCGTGAACTGTGGCCCTCGTCCAGTCGCTGTGTGCGTGCCACCACACGGTGCCTTCTTCTTCTGTGAGTTGGATCATGTACGTGAAATTGGCTCCAGGCTGGATGGGGCATTGCGTGATGTACTCGGGACCATCGGACCATGGGTTCCTAGGCATGGCCACTCCGTGCCTAAATTTATTCAGATTAATGGTTAATTATTATATATTATTACTAATTAACTCCGACATTAATTATATATATCATCTCTACTTCTCTCCCCCATCTCTCTCTTACCAGTGGAGGGTTACGTTGTAGTCTCCTTGATTGTAAGCCCTAACGATCACGGTGTCACCCTTACGAGCATAAATTGTGGGCCCCGGAAACTGCCCGTTCACGGTCAGGATGTTCTTGGTGTGACAAAGTCGAGTGTAGGATGTTTCTTTCATCTGCATGCACGCATAAAAATAAATTAATGATTATGCAACAATAACGGAAGCATACTATCTAACTAGAACATCAATCAAAGCAAAGAAAACTCACAACAAAGTCAAGGTAATGAGTCTCGGCCAAGGCTGGGCTTGCAGAACTAAAGAGCCCCATCAATACCAGTACCAAACCTATGGAGAGCTGCATGTTGCTCTTCTTGTGCATGGCAAGTTTTGGTAGAGATCTCTACAACGGAAATGAGACGGTGAAGAAACCTTGAATATTGCTTGCTTTGCTTTGCTTGCTTCAATAACTAATTAATGGTGTTATCTTTCAGACATTACCATTTTGTGTGATATTTATAAGCAGGGCTTAAGGCCAAGGGGACGGAGTCTGAGACAGCTAGCCTTTGACCCAAGCACGTAGAATTTTAAGGCAAATTCTTGTACGCGCTCTTCATTTGGAACGTTCAATTACTTAGCGTTGGCAATCATACACGCTACCCTCGAAAATATATCAATCACATGTCATTAGCAATAACAGCCATCTCTAGCATTCTAGATAGATACAGATATTCTCCGTTTTTTTCTTTTTTTCTCCTTTCTTCTCCGGGATAACAGAAATAATAATAAAGATAGGGTTAATTACAAAAAACTCCTCTTTACTCTAATAGCGCTTTGCATAAGATTTTGTTATTTGATTCAAATATCTACTTGCTCTAATGAATTCACTGTAAAACTCCAATATCCTATCATCAAATCTAGTACTTTATGCTTCCTCTAAGATAGTACTGTATAGGGAGTTTTTTTGGGTCAAATCTAATTAGATGATATGTTGATGTGTTACTCTATCAAATCCAATAGGACAAGTCATAAAATAGTATAAGTTTTTTGATTTTCTTGTTTTTTAGGTGAATCTTGCACTTGAGACGAGTTATATTTACACTGCAGTAAATATATAGTATTTATACAATGATATGAGTCTACTTGAGAATCAATCGTCCTTCCTTTCTAAGTCCATCTCTTGAATCTGTTGATACCTCCGATTTAACATTCTTTCTGGATCGATCTGTATTTTTCCTGTTGATTTTTATCTTTCATCTCAGTTTCATTTCCCCGATAGTGACTCTTGGGACGGGCCGTTGGACCTGATCGATGGTAGAGATTAGAGCGCGCAGCGGAAGTATGGTGTCCCAGTGAAGCGACGTGGAAGCTTGTTTCCTTTCTCCTTGGATTTTGATTCTTTTATCATTCCCTACTTTATTGAAATTTTGAGGACGAAATTTTTTATAAGGTGGGTAGGATGTAATATTCCCTAACTCAAAATATTGTATTTTTACTTTTATTAATTTTATTTAATTTACTTATTATTATTGATTAATTTATTTTATACATGTGTACAAATATATGTGCATGTATATTAAGTGCATATTTTGATTTGCATTTATACAAGTATATGTATGTATTATATTTTATACATTATTATTAGCATCATTATTATTATTATTATGTTATTGTTGGTATTATTCTTAATTGATTTTCTTTTCTAACCCATAATCCTATTATCCATTAAACCATAACCCATCTAACTCATACTCATAATAAATTAAATAAAAATAAATAAATAAATTATATATATATATATATATATATATATATATATATATATATATATATATATATATATATATATATATGTTTATGTCAAGTTTTGAACTCATATTCTTTTTACCAAATCCCAATACCTAAACTATAATGCCACATTGGCCTGTGGTCAGTTTGAAAATCTAAATTATTTAAACAAACTTAAAACCAAATTTAAGTTTCAAATTTTAACTGAAAATCTCATGAGATCTTTATGAATCTCTATCTTAGCCACCTATCTCTTCTGTTGAAATCTACCTTCAAGAAAAATCAATAGAGTGTGAGGCGTTCTATTTATATCAACGGAACACGTGTTTTCTTTTCTGTAAAATGCTGATAGTACAATTTTTTTTTTCTTTCAGTTTATCCTATAATTAGTTAGTCAAAGAAAAGGGAATAATAATTAGTTAGTTGAAAAGGGTTGGGCTGGCCGCATTTTCAGTGAGTTGGAGAAGAAAATGAGGGTTCGGTTCATGTGTGTGAGCCACACACACATACAATAAGAGGGCCAATCCGACGTTGACACGTGGACTGATCCTCTTATAATATGTTATGTGTGTGGGCCTCACATACATATTATAAGGGATTATAAAGAGGACCAGTCTACGTGTCAACGTCAGATTGGCCCTCTTATTGTATGTGTGTGTGGCTCACACACATGAACCGAACCCAGAAAATGATGGTTGAAGGCTTCCGTCTATATTTCGAGCTGTAAATTAAGACAACGCTGAACGCATTGGCTGTCGGTGATTGACATGTCTTTGTTGGGAAATTACTAAGATCAGGAGAGGATCTAGCACATAGTTTCGGGTGTTAGCAATTTGATATCCAACATCTTTTTCTCCGTAGCAATCAAATAATTTTAGAAATTTCAGCATATAGCTTGGTTGACCTCTTCTCCTCATAGCAATCAATTCTGATCCAACATCTGATTGGTAAGGAAAACTATCCAAAACATTTTTTTTTATTTTTTTTGGGTAATCCTTGACTCATGCATCACGCCATTCGATGAACCTAACCATAATTTCCGGGAGGAGAGATTAAAAATATGATATGATATATGATATGAGTACGTGACATGCAATTCCAAAATCATGCAGACATATGAATGCCATGTATATGTGTACATGTGCAAAATATCCTCAGTTTCACACACAAATATATCTGAGGATCAGGTACTCACATAGCTAGCTAGTTTGGTTACCAGGTGCATGTTTGAAGTCTAAATTTATATATCCTATTTTTGCTTGCAAATTTAGGATTAAAATGATAATAATCTAGCTAGCACATATGACTTCCAATATTTGGAAGGTTCCTTTGCGTGCAAAAAACATGCATGCACATGAACCTAACTATTTTGCGTTGTGGAAAATATAACTAACTGCTCCCCTCTTGCATTTGGAAGTAGGGAGGTAGGCCAGGGCTACAAGAAAATTATTAGTCTAAATAGAAATTTGAGGATGCTTCGTAGGCTTCTTCCCTTCAAACCAATTCCATATCAATTTCTTATCCCGTATGTCTGGTCTGTTGGAAAACAAAATTCTCCGGACATGATTTTGTAATATTCGTGACACATGTATGGTATTGGTAGATTGATTTGCTCGCAAACTATTCATCGATACAGTGACTGAAATAGTGGTGGACGCAGGATTTTTTCTCCACTGTGAGCATAAATAATAATAAGAATTTTAGTGTGGTTGTAAATGTAATATAATAAGAGAGAAAAAATTTAAAATAATATTACACACACCAAGACTTCAATTTGTGACCTGCAATAGCTCAGTCTGGAAGGAACAAAGTAACAGACTCGGGTTTGGACTCCTAAATCACTAAGAACTCATTATTTGGCGCGGGTTCAGTTTGGATTGCATGGTTGGGAGAATTAATGATTAGGAACTTTAGTCATTTCATGTTTTGAGAAGGAGATCAACTATGTACATATGTGTCTCTATTACTTTTTCCGATAGAGTTTCTATCTTCTCTTTCCCTTTTTTCTTTTGCATTTTCTTATTTCAGAGAGTTCACAGTTCGAGAGAGTTTTTATGGGTGTACAAGGTTTAGGGTTTCATTTTTTAAAGATTCTCCACATCTTGTATTTCTCAAATTACAGTGCACTCTTCCCCTTTCTCTTGTGGACATAGGTCATTCGTGCCTAGTGGAGAAGCCGGATATTCTCATATGAAAGGGCAAAAATAGTATATTGAATATATAATTTTGGGAGAAAAAAAGAAGGGAAAAAAACTAAATTGGAAATAAGATTAAGGTACAAGAAATGTTCGTATTTAGAAAATATTTTATGGTTACATCATTATTGATAGATTTACTATAGAAATAGAGATTTCCAATACCTTCTAGTATATTTCTATTTAATCTAGTGTAGTGGTCAAAAATTGACACTTAGCAAGATGCTGGCACGTGTCCAAGCAACCGAGTCCTCTTTTTGAAGTTTTCGCAACAATTAACTGTCTCTGACACATTAGACCGTCCCGAGGGCATCCACAATTCTCAGAATCACTCTAACTTGAATTCAAGTTAACCTCCAAAGCTCCACCACGCAGAGCCATCCCGGAGCAAACAACCCATCCTAGAGGCGTCAGTCTCCGGAGTCACTTACAGTTCAACATCTCCAGCTTCACCCAGAAGCTCCAGTAATAACTATCGAGATATCTGCTTGCAATCACGCCGTCTCTCCTCTCCCACGTTGAAAGAGTATAACGCCCATGCGCTCAAGGCAGACAATTATGGATAATGACGAAATCCCTACATGCAATCTCAACCATCACCCAGCAATCGCGATCATTACAACAAACTCGCACATGAATATCGTACAGTTATACGTGTCTGGCCAGTGCCCCATCCGCCTGAAGAGGAGGAGTTCTGTACAAATAGACATTCTCCAATGAGAAAGGGAGATTTTCCTTCCATCCAATTCTAACTCAAAGAAATTCCATTCCACACCAGCGAATTGTAGTGAATTTTCTTCCTTCTCCTTCTTGTGGTTTTGCCCAATTTGAGTTTTCACATAAAAATATCGTGTCTTCATCTGTTTTTGTATTGTGTTTATTATTTTGCATTTACATCTTAAACACACTCTCGTATGTGGTGTAGATCGACCATCTGATCACTCACAGCGAAAAATGTCCACTATAAATAGTACTCTAATTGAATCTGAGTCCTTACACTCAAGATATCTCTCTTGAAAATCTGAAAAATATTCCTTAAAAAGCCTCTTCCAGATCGACCATGGCCCCAAGAAAGTGAGCCATCAACGGCTTAACATTCAAAAGTAAGGTCATCACAACTGCGAAGGGCACGACCATTTCACCATCCAACATTCAGTCACATACAACTGAGAACACTGGCCTCTCCTCACCTCAAGGAGCAATTGCCAGTGCCTGACCATCACAGCGGCATGAAGACCAGTTCCTACAGATGCTCACTGACATGAAAAAGTAGGTGAAGGAACAATAAGTCCAATCAGGAACAGACGGCTTTTGGTCATGAGAATGTCATCTGTAAGCAGAAGGCATTGAGGTGGCTCAACGACCAACTCCAGACTCAAATCACTGCCTTCCAGAATAACCAGTCATCAGCGTAGTCGGAAAGAGAACGTGATGTTGGCAGATCTCCTGACCTCTGAGTCGTCGAAAAACTGATTAGGAGACGGATTGCGAATGCCAAGCTGTAAGGCCACCCGATACCTTTAGTTGCCAAAGTTTCTGACTCCTCCCTCTCCGAAGACATCCTGGAATGCGAGTTCTCGAGAAAGTTTTCAACTCCAATTTTCACAATGACCCACACTTGTTCATTACCTTTCCCTTCAGTCTGAAAGGTGTGGCATCAAATTGGTTTTACTCTGTATTGCCTGGCTTTCTCCATAATGTCGAGAAGGTAACCAAGGCGTTCCTCACTAAGTACATCTTCTGCCATAAGGCCAAGAAGAACAGTTATCATTTTCTCTCTGTCAAGATGAGGTAGAGCGAAAGCCTTAAATCATACATTAGCTTCTTACAAAGCCAACTCGCCAAACTCTCCAACTACGGTGAGGACGTCTTTGCACTCGCATTCATCAGCGAGTTACAAATTCTCACCCTCTATACAAGCACCTCCTCAAGCATAATATCACTCGGATGAGCGAGGTCCTATCACAAGCTCAGCTCTACATCTAGCTGGAGGAAGCAATGAAGACTTCCTTCAACCATACCACGAAGCATGGTGATGTCAGAGAAAAGTCAAAGACTCCGCATGAAGCCTCCGCTTGCTCCCAAGGTCGGAACCGGGGGCAACTTGCCTTCAAGAAATAAGCACTCCTTATCCTTCCACAAAATCCTTTTGAACTTACAATCTGCTGGAATATCATTTCACTCCACTGAAGCTCCCCATCAATGCGGTTTACAACACCTTCAAGGACTAGCCATGAGTTAGACTCTCAAGACTAATCTGTATGATCTCTTACTGCCCAGACAGAAGAATAGTGCTCCTACCATTACTGCAAGAGACACAAGACCATCCATTGCTAAGTGTCACGCCCCGCTTCTCAGAATACGGAATACGGATACGTGACGATGGCTAGCAGATACTCACGAAAAGTGAAATCTCTTCCATGAGTACCTTAGGCTTGTTGGCCCAAAGGTTACAATCCCGGTTTTATGTTTTGATGATAACAAAGTATATGAAGTTATTTGGTACTAATCAAGTTCAAGAGTGTATTTCAGGGTTCAAGATGATCTAACAAGTTTCTTCCTCTAAAGGAAGGTGTTGATTGGCTCAAGGGTACTCAAGAACGGGATCATAACTCAAAGCACTCAGCGTCACTCAAGCGTCACTATCAAAGAAGCCCGCTTGAAGATTCTTATTGTCGATTAGAATCTTGTAAGAAACTAGTTTGCTAAAGAGTAGAATATAGATTTGGGGCTCAAAGATATATACACACAAAAGTGCACGTTTTCAAAAGAATGATTTTGACATGTTTGGTTTTGATACTTGTTCCACATTTTCTTAGAAATTTTTTTTTTCAGTTTAGAACTTATATCTCAGGGCTATACATGTCTTTTCCCTTACAAAATTCAAACAAAAATTATTTGAAAACTTTCTTTATCTTCAAACATTGCTTTGACCCAGTTTTTGGCCTAGCTTGGTCGTGAAATACACCTAAAAGGGGGGTGAATAGGTGTACTACCTAATTTAGGACAAATGATGCGGAATTTAAAACTCAATTGCAATACACTATGTGTAACCAAGAGTGAGCCCGAATTTCCCGTGAAGGGCTCGTAACTACTCCTCGAGATTCCTCGTGATTAAAAGTTGAGGTGCTATATGAAGCTCTCTTGGTTCAACACAAGTGTGGGCACACACAAACTATATCTAGCATATGAATATATGCAATATAAAGTAATGCATGATATAAGAAATATAGAGTAGAGAGATAGTAGATCAAACGCAAACGACAAGATATGTTTGGAGGTTCGAGCCAGTGCTCTACGTCTCCGCCTTCACATAAAAAGATTTCACTATGTCCACACAGAACCTTCCACAAATGGATCTCCACTGAGAAATTACAACTCTACACTTGGAGTACACTACTTCTCTCTCAAATACAATCACCTCTACACAAGAGGGATAGGCACAAAGCAAAAGTAAAGAAAAGATTAAAATCTTGGTGATCCAATAATCATAAACAACACTTCGTGATCATAATAGACCACAAATAATTTTCCTCACAAAAATAAGATCTTATAGATAGGATTAGATGATAGCTCAAGTGTGAGAAAACAAAGAGTTTTGAAAAGAGAATAACAAAGAAAAACACTTGGAAAAAAATTAAATAGATTTGTAAAGAAAATCAAAACCAATTTCCCAAAGACTCTCTTTTCTTTGATTTTTTCAATAGTTTGAAAGCAAAATAAAAAAATAAAACTTTTAGGCTCAAAAAGTTCTTTTAAACTTGCTGCAAGCCACTGAAAAAGATGGAAAGAAAAGCTCTCAAGAACCCTTGGTGAAAACAGCTTGAGAGAACCTCTATTTATAGGCTCTCAAGAATATAGCCGTTGGGGTCCAGAAATGGTCAATTTTGACCTGTCGGTCGACCGACCAACGGTCATATTATGACCGTTGAGCCATCGGTCGACCGCCCCAGGCAAATTCACCTACCGGTCGACCGAGCCTAAATGCTCTTTGCCTTGTCGGTCGACCGACACTGCCCGAGAGTTCGGTAGTTAAAGCCGGTCGACCGCCTGGTCGACCGGCCTTACAGGCAAGGCCTTGTACATATTCTTGTGCACATCGGTCGACCGACAAGGCAAAGAGCATTTAGACTAGGGTATAGGGTTTGAAACTTGGTCTATTTAACACCCATAAAATCCCATAAAATCTCATGAATTTCACAAAAATCAGTTCTTATAAATATTTGAAGAACAAATATATGTGACAAAAAATCAACACATATTACAAATTTTTTTGAACTATTTTTGTGATATAGAAATTAAGCTTTAACCCAAAATCTGTATTTTCCAAAATACAAACTTTAAAATGAAAATCCAATTTTTCTCAAACTTGTATAAATACAAAACAAGATATTTAAACTCTTTTGAAGTATAGAGTGTATGGATAGAATCCAATGCACATATAAAAGATATATCTATGTTTTTGAATAAATTCAAAATAAGTTTTGTTAATTACAAAACTCTAAACACATGAAATAAAATCATCAAAATAAGTTTTTTCAAATGCATGAAACATAAATGTATATAGATGAAATCTAATATACATTAAACCATATAAACTTGTTTTGATTCTATCTATTCATGAAAACCATATATATGTATATTTGAAATCCAAAACCGGTTAAACCGAAAGCCAACCGTATTGAACTTGTGTGTGTGCGAACTTGAACATATCAACACTAGTCTATCTTTACACAAGATCTAAAATAGAAACTAAACTAAGCACAAACTGAAGTCTTTTTTGTAGAACTCCTTCTCCAAGTCGACTCGATCCAAACACGATCCAAAGAGCTTGACTCTATTCGAGTGCTAGATGCAATCTTGACGTGTGAGCTCTAAAATCTATATGTGTTAACTCCAAAACTCCTTTATTGAAGCTAGACTCCTACTAAGATATTGATCAATAACTGAAACTATATAAACGCAAAATCATTAGTAAACTAACCTTCATAAGTTAGTCATTATCAAAACTAAGGTGAAAGGCCTCTGGGCTAACAATCTCCCCCTTTTTGATGATGACAAAACTTATGAGGCTATATATATATGCTTCCATTAAGGATAGGCTTCATAGAAGCTCCCCCTTAATATATGCATAATCAATGACATATAATGATGTGCAATGAAGCTCAATACACCAATAAAAACAAGATATATGCATAAACACATAGTAAAATATGCATATATAAACCTGAATCCTTCTCCCCTTTTTGTCACTCATCAACAAAGGGGTGAAGACAAACAAAGCATAAACATATTTTAAAAATTTGATACAATGAACACAATCAATTGAAAGAAATAATCTTTTATTGAATTGATACCAATAAAGAGATATGATATCAATTAAAAGTAAAAATCAAATTTTTAGGTAAATACTTCATTTTGCAATAAGGATACCAATTTGAAAATGATGCCAATTTAAACTTATTGATACCAATATTGAAAATGTTAGTATATACCAAAACAATGTGTTTTTCATTATAAAAAGCGGGAGTAAGATACCAATTGAAAAGTAAAACCAATTGAAAGATAAAACTAGAATTTTTCTCCCCCTTTATGAAATACCAATAAAAATAATGCATAAGCTTGTATAAGAAACTAATTGAAAAATAATTGACATTAAGGAGTAAGTCAAGCTTAGTAAGAAATAATTTAAGCTAAAAATGTATGGCATATATGTTTAAAACACAAGAAAAAATATTTATATATACGTATTAGAGCAAAACAATTTAGATATGATCCATATAAAACAAAAAAAAAACATGAGTATACAAAATGAATTTTGATTCTAATTGAAATCAAATTTCAGTTGACAAAACAAATGCTGATCCACTTCCAGATAAATAAAAATTTTAAGATACCAATAGTAGATTTTTGATAATAATTGAATGTGAAATTGATACCAATTGTAAGTACCAATATAAATGAATCATGAAATATATTTAGATACCAAAAAAATAAAAATACCAATTGTAAATTAATGCAAAAGCTTGTAAAGATACCAATTAATATTTGAAATTAAGTCATGCTTAGCATAAACAATTTTGTGTTTTAAAGTGTGTAAGGACATTGCAAAATAAGCACAATTATGATCATATATATATGAAAAATAGAAATACCAATTGAAATTTGAAGCATACATTTATAGAAAATAAATATGAGCATACATACATATAAAGTATTATAAAGATCATGTGTATAACTCATAACTGTCACCCTATTCGTGCACAAGTTTAAAAGCTATTCTATAAGCGTATACAAAGCATGGTCGCCCATCCAACCACCCTTGGATGGTAGGGTTTTCAAAAATTATGACTTAAAAATGTTTTAACATTTTTGAAAATTCTACCAATTGAAGAATAGAGACTAGTTTTAAAGATAAATTTTAAAACTAGTACAAAATCCTTCAAGTAAGGAATAAAACATGAATATATCCAAGAGAACATGATCATCACACAGTAATTGACACTCAAAATCTATAAAACACAAGAGATTATCATGAATCTAATATCAAGACTAAACAAGATGTAGAGTACAAAAAAAATCATGTAATAAGTATAATCATGGAGATAGACAATGAAGCTCATATGAAATTTCTTTATAAACATGAACATCATAAAAATTCAATTTACATCAAAACAAAACAAACTTCAAGACATATGTATGTTTTGTCTAAACTAGAGTATACATACATATCCCAAATATAAATGGGTCCATAATAGAATATTGCTTGAAAAGCAAGTGACTCTATGATAGACATGTATATATAAAGTTTTGGATAAAATTAACATATACATGAAGATAAACACATTTTTAGGAAAAATGTACACAAATTGGGAATACATGTTAAGATGCAAGAATCATCAAAACAAGGTTATACAAGTGCATCTAATGGGTACAAGTGAGAAATAAAGCTTAATGTTTCTTTAGAAACATATATTAATAACCAAATGTGGCTCACTAGCTGTACGAGTATAAATACTAGTTTTAATGAAAACTATATCTAAACAAGTAATCAAAAATATGAAGTGCAAAATTATAAACAACATGATGATTAGGGTAAATGCATGTGTTTTAAAGCAAGGATATATACAATAGCTAAACTATAATGAGAACACAAAAATAATAGTCCATATAAATATGGATGTATCTCAAAAACTATTTATGTACATCACATGTCTAATAACATTGCATTTATTATAGTGAACATTAAAACCCAAGACATGCTAAAAACATTTATATGAAAGAATATAAATAAAATGGGGGTTAAAGATAGTTACCAAAACTAATGAATCAATCTCCAGGTCTCCAAACCATGGTGGTCCTTCCACCAAACATCCTTGAAGGTGATGCATCCAATGTAGTGTCCATCCAGCTCAAACGCATCCACCATCAAGGCACCAAAACCCTCACGTCAAGTGAGAGTTCACACCTACATCAATTACAATAGGGGTGAATTTTGGTACCCACACTTTCTTGGGTCCATGAAGGCTAGCACCTTTTCTAATCCAAACAAACTTATTTGCAAAATTTAAAATATTTATTCTATCGTAACAAAATTTTGCAAGGTGGCCCGTACGTCCACAATATGTACAAGTGTACACATGAGCATACATAGAATCATGTGTGTGAGTATGATGAGCATGTGTATGCCATGATTTGTGTGCATGAATATATGGATTATGTTTCTTTAGAAATATATATTCCAATCGTGTGTGGTTCATGGATTGACACAAAGTGAAGCCCAAACAATTTACACTATTCTTCAACATGCAAATATCATTTTCAATTATTGAAGAAGAAGTGGAGCATTCATTTTTATTAATAGAGGGTATAATAATGGAATCATGACAAGAATGAGAAGCCAAATCATTTTTCAAAGAAATATTTTCATTTGAAATAAATTCCAATTCTTTTGAAATCAAAGTAATTTTATTTTTCAAAAAAATTGTTCTCCTTTAAAACAAAATCGAGTTTTGAAGACAAAACTTCATTATTCTTCAAGACATCATCACAATCATTTTTATTCTTTAAAATTTTGTTTTCTTTTAAAGTAAGGTCAAGTTGAGCTTTCAAGGAATTTCTTTCACTTGAAATCTCAACCCTTTCTTGTAAAATCATGTTTAGCTTTAAAAATAAATTTTTATTTTCTTCTTTTAATTTAAAACTCTTATTTTTCAAAGCTTTGTACTTTGAAAGCAAGTTTTCACAAAACATAGATAGTCTTCATTTAATGCATGTGCATCCATGTTATCATCACAAGAAAAACTAGAACCATCATCTAGTTGAGTGTCCGAAATTACCTCAAGGGAGTCATTCCCTTAGACCATAGTCAGACTCTTTTCTACTAGATTCTTTCTCCATATTGTTTGTCGTTTGTAACTCGAGAGAGGTCAATGTATTTCTCACACTGCAAAAGCAGAATCACAATGAGAAACCATAGATAATTGATCTTTACTAAGTGTGTGTCTAAGTGCCTCTAAGACTTGTGCATTAGCCTCTATATGCTTGTTATAACCAAGATAAGATTTCTTGGTAGTGGCTAGCTAAACATGCAATCCTAGAAATTTAAGGTATGCACTCATCTTAAATTTTCATAAATCAATGTTGGTAATATTAAACATTGGAGGGGTAAGGAAATCCATGACTGTTTAAACAAAATGTGTGCAAATGCAAATCAAGATTAGCAATCTAAGATTTCACTCCTAGGCGGTTAAACCAAATATAAGGAGTGTAGGCTCTGATACCAATTGAAATACACCTAGAGGAGGGGTGAATAGGTATACTAGTTAATCTAGGACAAATGATGTGGAATTTAAAACTCAATTGCAACATACTATGTGTAACCAAGTTTGAGCCCGAATTCCCCGTGAAGGGCTCTGAAACTACTTCTCGAGATTTCTCTTGATTAAGAGTTGAGGTGCTATATGAAGCTCTCTTGGTTCAACACAAGTGTGGGCACACACAAACTACATTTAGCATATGAATATGTGCAATATGAAGCAATGCAAGATATAAGAGATATAGAGTATAGAGATAGTGGATCAAACACAAATAACAAGATATATTTCGAGGTCGTTCTACGTCCCCACCTTCACACAGAAGAATTTCCACTATGTCTACACAGGACCTTCCAGAAAGAGACTTCCACTGAGGAATTACAACTCTACACTTGAAGTATACTACTCCTCTCTCAAACACAATCACCTCTATACAAGAGGGATAGGCACAAAGTCAAAGCAAAGAAAAGATTACAATCTTGGTGATCTAATGATCACAAACAACACTTGGTGATCACAATAGACCACAAATAATTTTCCTCATAAAAAGAAGATCCTATAGATAGGATTAGAGATGATAGCTCAAGTGTGAGAAAACAAAGTGTTCTGAAAAGAGAATAACAAAGAAAAATACTTAGAAAAAATACTAAATAAATTTGTAAAGAAAGATCAAAACTAATTTCCCAAAGACTCTCTTTTCTTTGATTTTTCCAATACTTTGAAAACAAAATATAAAATAAAACTTTTAGGCTCAAAAACTTCTTTTAAACTTGTAGCAAACCACTGAAAAAGATGCGAAGAAAAGCTCTCAAAAATCCTTGGTGAAAACAGCTTGAGAGAGCCTCTATTTATAGGCTCTCAAGAATATTGCCGTTGGGGGTCCAGAAATGGTCAATTTTGACTTGTCAGTCGATCGGTCGGTCGACCGGCCAATGGTCATATTTCTGACCACTGAGCCATCGGTCGACCGCTCAAGGCAAATTCGCCTACCGGTCGACCGCCTAGTCGACCGAGCACTACCCGAGAGTTGGGTAGTTATAGTCAGTCAACCGCCCGGTCGACCGGCCTTATAGGCAAGGCCTTGTTCATATTCTTGTGCACATCGGTCGACCGACCGATCGACCGGTCGACCGCCAGCAGGCTCAGGCTAGGGTATTGGGTTTGAAACTTGGTCTATTTAACACCTATAAAATCTCATAAATCTCATAAATTTCACAAAAATCAGTTCTTATAAATATTTAAAAAACAAATATGTGTGACAAAAAATCAACACATATTATAAACTTTTTGAACTATTTTTGTGATATAGAAATTAAGTTTTAACACAAAATTAGTATTTTCCAAAATACAAAATTTGAAATGGAAATCCGATTTTTCTCAAACTTGTATAAATGCAAAAATAAGACATTTAAACTCTTTTGAAGTATATAGTGTATGGATAGAATCCAATACACATATAAACGATATATTTATATTTTAGACAATAAATCCAAAATAAGTTTTGTTAATTACAAAACTCTAAACACATGAAATAGAATCATCAAAATAAGTTTTTCTAAATGGATAAAGCATAGATGTATATAGATGATATTCAATATATATTAAACCATGTAAACTTGTTTTGATTCTATCTATTCATGAAAATCATATATATGTATATTTGAAATCCAAAACTGGTTAAACCGAAAACCAACTATATTGAACTTTTGTGTGTGTAAACTTGAGCATATCAACACTAGTCTATCTTTATACAAGATCTAAAATAAAAACTAGAGTAAGCACAAACTGAAGTCTTCTTGTAGAACTCCTTCTCCAAGTCGAGTCGATCCAAACATGATCCAGAGAGCTTGACTCTATCCGAGTGCTAGATACGATCTTGACGCGCGAGCTCTTAAATCTATATGTGTTAGCTCTAAAACTCCTTGATTGAAGCTAGACACCTATTAAGATCTTGATCAATAACTAATACTATATAAACACAAGATCATTAGTAAACTAACCTTCATAAGTTAGTCATCATCAAAACTAAGATGAAAGGCCTCTGGACTAACAGCTCAATCGGGCGGTCGACCATGCCTATTATAGGCCAGAGCGGTCGACCGCACGGTCGACCAAACCTCTGGCAATTAGGGTGTGCATGTTGTGCACATTCCCGGTGGACCGACTGGTCGACAGGTCCCTTATTACGGTCGACTGGGCGGTTGATCGACTGTAACTAGTTTGGATTGGTTAAATACGATCGACCGAGAGCCAACAGTCAAATTTTTTTGAATGACCGGTCGACCGACCGATTGACCGACAGACTGCCAGATTGGCATTAACGACCAGTTCTTTTAAATCTGTTTTTTGAACATGTTTCTTTTGAAACATGGAAAGTTGAATTTCTGGGATCAATTTCTTCCTTTTTAGACCTGACAAAATTATTCTAAAAGTGTTTTTCATAAACCTATATAAAGGTCATTGGGATTGAATATTTCATAACAACAAATTCTATTGAAAATCTAGTTTTTACTTTTAAAGAGAAGAAGTTTCAAGTTTTCTTTTGTGCTCTTTTTTTCGAACTTTTTAATTGAGTTTTTCTGCTCTTAAAATCTCTCTTTTCTGATTTTCACTCTCACTTACATTCTTGAGCTTCAAGTTTACATTTTACTTTATAGGTTTTTGTAAGAGAGTTGCAAAGAGAGTGTTTGTGATCTCTTGATCACCCAGAGCTTGTTATTTCAATTGGCTTTGTGTTGCCTCTGGTGTAGAGGATTGAGTTAGGGAGTTGTGTACTTCGAGTGTTGTAATTCCTTGTTCTATGGTCTCTTTGTGGAGGATCCAATAGTGGATAGTGAAATCCTTCATGGTGGTGAAGGCGGGGACGTAGAGCGGTGGCTCGAACCTCGGAACAAATCTTTTTATTTGTGATTGCTTTATTGTCTCTATTTACTTGTTTATCATTCATTTATTCTTATCGATCAATAGTCATCTCAACAAGATAGCAATTGAGCACCTCAACTCTTATCTAAAGGAATCACGAGGAAAAGTTCAGAGCCCTTCACGGGGAATCTGGCTTCAAGTCTTGTTTTGAGCGATCAGCTGCATTATTTCATATTAAATTGTCTAAAATTTTCATTTGATTAGCTATTCACCTATTCACCCCCCTTTAGGTGTAATTTCAATTGGTATCAGAGCCTTGATCTCTAGATTTTGGCTTAACAATCTTAGAGAGATCCTAATTGCTAATCATTTCGTTGACATCTCCACTACAGTAAAAATGGTTGAAGATATTAAGACCCCTCCCAAGTTTGATGGCCTTAACTTTCCAATATGGAAGGTTAAAATGATCGTGTTTTTGTAATGCCTAGGAAGCCGGGTTGCAAAGGCAGTGATTAAACACTTTAGTGTACCCACTGGTGATGAGGACACTTGGTCCAAGGAGTTTGATGCTAATGTAAAAGCACACTATGCATTACTTCAAGCCTTGAACGATGATGGCATAGCTAGGATTATTCATGCAAATCTGCCTACAAGATTTGGTCATACGTAGTGGTCACTCATGAAGGAACATCACAAGTCAAGAGGGCTAAAATTGATCTCTTATGTTCCCGATATGAAAACTTCACTATGCATGAAAATGAGTCCATTGATGATATGGTTATAAAATTTACTAAAATAACTAATGATCTTGCTTATTTAGGTGATGCATTTACAATGATAAAAAAGTTCAGACGGTCATTCGTGCACTTCCACCCTCATGGGAAGTCAAAGCTACTACGTTGAAAGAGTTAAATGACAAAGAAGAGATGGAGCTCATCGGTCTTATCGGCAACCTTAAGACCCATGAGATGGAGAGGAAGGCTAGAGAAGAAATGATACTACAAAAAAAGAAGACAATTGCCTTCAAGTCTACTCCCACCATCTCCGATGATGATAATGAAGAAGAAGAAGATGAAGATCTTTCCCTCCTTATAAGAAATGTAAGGAGGATGTACAACAAGGCAAAGATCAACAATAGGAGATGATGGCAAGGAAAGGAGGAAAAGATAATCATCTGTTTCAACTGTCGGAAACTCGGACATATCATTGCTGAATGTCCGGATATCAAAAACAAGCCATCTTCCTCAAACAAGCCAAAGAAGCCATTTAAGAAGAAAGCTCTCAAAGCTACACGGGATTTAGAAAGTGAATCCGAAAAGGAGGTGGACACAGCAAACATGTGTTTCATGGCAAATGATAATACACCTAAGGTAACATCTGAACCATCCCTTGATGATTGTGATTTAACTATGGATGAATTAGAAGATACATTTGTAGAACTTTCAAATAATTATAATTTTCTAAAGAAGAAATATCTAAAAATAAAAAAGAAAATGAAGTTCTTTAAAGTAAAATAATCATTCTTTCTAAAGAAAAAGATGATTTATCTTTCACTCTTTTATCTACATAAAAAGATTTTGATGCATATAAGATTTTATGTAAAGCAAAATTTCCCATGAGTTAATGGGGAGCTTCTATGAAGCTTAATTTTAATCCATGCATATATAACTCCATGAGTTTTGTCGTCATCAAAAAGGGGGAGATTGTTGGCCCAGAAGCCCATCACTCTAGTTTTGATGATGATTAACTCATGTAGTTATAGTTTACTAATAATCTTATGTTTATATAGTTTCAGTGATTGACCAAGATATTAGTAGGTGTTTGGCTTCAACAAAGGAGTTTTGGAGCTAGCACATGTGGATTCAAGAGCTCGCGTCTCAAGATCGCATCTATCACTCGGTTGGAGTCAAACTCGTTGGATCGCCTTTGGATCGAGTCGGCTTGGAGATAAGAAGACTTCGGTTTGTGTTTAATTTAATTTGTTTAGATCTTATGTAAAAGTAGATAGTGTTGATATGCTCAAGTTCACACACACACAAAAGTTTAAAGTTTATTTGTTTTGGTTTTCGGTTAACCGGTTTTTGGATTTTATGTCAAAAATATAGATATATATCTTACATGTATATTGGATTATATCTATATACAATATGCTTCAAAGTTGTTTCAATATCATGTTTTTGTATCCATTTGAGTTTTGGAGAAAACGATTTTTCATTTCAAAAATCCAAGTTATGGAAAATACAGATTTTAGTTTAAAGCCAAATTTCAATATCACAAAAATGGTTCAAATTGTTTATAATATGTGTTGATTTTTGGTCATACATGTTTTGTATTCAAAGATCTTATAAGAACTTATTTTTGTAGAATTTATGTGATTTTATGGGATTTAATTGAAACTAAAAAGACAAGTTTTTCAATACCCAAAATCCCAAGCCAAACTGACTGGCGGTCGACCGGACCAGTTGTTGATCGACAGAGTGGTAGACCGATGTGCACGAGGATGTGCACATGGCCAGCCAACTCGGCCGGTCGACCGCGCGGTCGACCAACTGAAAGCACCCCACTCTCGGGTGGGGCAGGCCGACCGTTGGCACAACGGTCAGAAATATGACCGTTGCGCCGATCGACTGGGCGGTCGACCGGAGGGCCATTTCTGCCCTTTCCAGACTGCCAACGGGCAGATTTTTGAGAGGCTATATATATGCCTTCTCTTGAGCTGATTTCACCAAGATTTTTGAAGAGAAAATTTCTCATCTTACAAGTGTTTTTCAACAAGAGTTTAAAAGAGCTTTTGTAATTAAAAGATCTATCTTTATTTTATTTTTAAAGGGTTGGAAAATTCAAAAAAGAGGGAGTCTATGGAAATTAGTTTTGATCTTTATTTATATTTCTATCTAGAGTTTTTCTCAAGTATTTTCTTTGTGATTTTGATTTCTAAACTCTTTGTTTTCTCACACTTGAGCTATCTATCTATCCTATCTATTAGGATCATTATTTTGTGAGGAAAATTGGTTTGTGATCTTTGAGATCACCAAGAGTTGTAATCATCCTTTGCTTGTCGCTTTGTGCCTTTCCTCTAATTATAGAGGAGGCTGTGCAATTGGGTTTGTGGTGTCCCTCAAGTGTAGAGCTGATTGTGGAGGTTGTGTTAGTATCCCTCTAAGTGTAGAGGTAATTGTGCTTGTTTGGCTTTGTGCCTATCCCTCTAGTGAGAGGTGATTGTTGTTTGTCTTTGTGCCTATCCCTCTATTGAGATGTTGATCTTGTGTGGCTTTGTGCCTTGCCTCTTGTGTAGAGGTTGTTATTATTTGAGAGAGGAGTTGTGTACTTTTCAAGTTTGTATTACCCAAATCCTCAGTGAAGGTTCCCTGTGTGGGAAGTCCAATGTGGACGCATTAGTGAAAATCCTTCTCTGTGAAGGCGGGACGTAGAGCTGGGTGCTCGAACCTCAAAACATATTTTTGTGTTTGCATTTGATCCACTATCTCTAACTCTCTCTCTTTTACCTTGCATTGCATCATATTGTGTTGGCCCAGAGGCCCTTCACTATTATTTTGATGATGATTAACTCATGTAGTTATAGTTTACTAATAATCTTGTGATTTTTAGTTTCAGATATTTGATCAAGATTTTAGTAAGTGTTTGGCTTCAACAAAGGAGTTTTGGAGCTAACACATGTAGATTCAAGAGCTCGAGCGTCAAGATCACATCAGCACTTGGTTGGAGTCACACTTGTTGGATCGCATGACTTCGGTTTGTTTAGCTTAGTATGTTTAGATCATGTGTAAAAATTAGATAGTATTGATATGCTCAAGTTCACACACACACACAAGTTTTCAGTTTATTGGTTTTGATTTTTCGGTTTAACCGATTTTGGATTTCATGTCAAAAACATAGATAGATATCTTTATATGTATATTGGATTCTATCCATATACAATATGCTTCAAAGTTGTTTCAATATCATATTTTTATATTTACATAAGTTTTGGAGAAAACAATTTTCCATTTCAAAAATTCAAGTTTTGGAAAATACCGATTTTGGTTTAAAGCCTAATTTTATATCACAGGTTCAAATAGTTTATAATATGTGTTGAATTTTAGTCACACATATTTGTATTTCAAAGATCTTATAAGAACTTATTTTTATGAAATTTATGTGATTTTATGGGATTTAATTGGAGTTAAAAAGACAAGTTTTCAATATCTGATTGGTCACTAATGTTGCATATTTAATGTCACATTTCCATACTCATTTTAGAATAAAAGCCTGCATTGTCCTAATTATTTGTTTATTTATTTGCAGGCCCAATGCTCAAAGAAATAAATGAGGAACAAGCCCAAAAGCCCACTTTATTCTGAATTAATTCAGAATAAACTCGAAGTGAAGAAATCTGGGCTATCAAGGAGTTGAGAAAATCCCTCCTTGAATCGAGGAATCGGAGCCAAGAAAATCAAATGCTGATTCAGTCAGTGGTTGAAGAAGAAACAAGAAAATCAACCAGATATGCGAGAAGCCCTTCACCCCAGGAAGCTCCCCCATTTTGGTGTGGCCACCTGGCCACACCATTGCCGCAAAAACGCGGCAAAAGCCGCGTTTTTGCGGCAATCTCGGGGAGTTAGGGGGAGCGTTTGCTCCCCCGACCTCCCCGGGATCTTGGTGGTTGGGTTTTCTGCCTATAAAAGGCCATATTGTGCACTGAAATTGGACGCCAATGCAGAGATTAGGATTTAGCTTAGTTTTCATTTCTTAGTTTAGGTTTTTAGCCTTTCTTTTTATGTAATTTTAGGTTTCATTTATGTAATTCAGAGGAGATCGACTTGCATCGAAGAACAAGACTGAAGCTTGAGCTGGAGTGACACCGGTGTAAGACTTATTTCTTTTCTTTGATTGTAATGGAATCGAATCAATGTTCTTTTTGTGTATGTACTTCTATTTAGTCTTCTTCTTCTTCTTCTTTTCTATTTTACTCTTCTTTTTCGTACAATCGTCTTCCAAGTGAGTCTAGAAGCATCGAAAGAGCCTTGCCATTGCGAGTGCCATCGATAGCTCATGACGATGGAGTAGAGTCTCTCTCTGTATCATTTCATTCTTGAAGTAGTCTTGATGATGTAATGTGGACGAAGACCAACACTCAAATCTTATGGGCTATGCGCTGAATGCCTCTAATTCAAGGTAACTTGGTAGCTAAGATCTCAAGGTAAGCATTTGACGAAAAGAAGGTAAGTAACTCTTTTATTTCTTTCTTTCATTTCTGTAAAGTAAATCACAAACACCACTTCTTCCAAACCGTTTTCATTCTTTCTTCTCCACTCATTCCATTTGTACATAGTCGCTTTTTATCGTTTTCTGATTTTCCACCTTCTTCATCTATCGCTTTCTTCTTAACTTTAACCATTAACTTTCTTTTTCATTTTTATAACTTAAAAACAGAGAAGAACCTTCGCTTAGTTTTGATAACGATTTCAATAAAACTGTAAACGCTTCCATCGCAAACCCTCCTTGTGGATCACGACCCGCATAGCCACTTGCTATAGCGGAAGAATTGAGCACTTGCACATCTCCTTTCTTAAGTTCTAAAATTTCATATTCTTTGTGCAGGTTTTGCCTCAATCAAATTTTGGCGCCGTTGCCGGGGAGGGTAACATGTTTTTTATTGAAATCTGAAATTTTTTTTTTTGAAATCTGAATTTTTTTTTTTGAACTAAACGAATTTTCTTCTCTGTTGCAGGTTCAGGGCAAGCAAAGCTAAAATTTAAGGTTGCAGTAACATATAAGTGGCCTTGGGCCTTTGCTATAAAAAGCAGAGACCAAGGGCCCTCTGAATTGCCGCATTTCTACGGCAAAAGCCGCGGATCCGCGGCAAGGATGAGTTGACTACTAACAGATTTTTGCAGGGCTGCTAGCTTTGCAAATTATAGTTTTCTGCAATTATTTATTTTTATATGCCATCACAAAAACCTGCTAATAATCAACAGTAAAAAGTTTGTTGCAAAAGTTAAAAATTGATTAGACGTTTGCATTTTAGGCACGCGTTCTTTTCAATTCATTTATTTATTTTTTTTTTTTTACTGTTGAAGAGTGCGGAGACAAGGTATGTAAGCATAGCATATAGCATAGGAAACATTCTTGGGTGATATTTGCTTTTGAATGTTACTTTCTTTATCTTGCACACCTTGCACAAAATCATCTTAAGGGCACTAACCCATAACAAGATAAGGTGGGGATTTAATCACCCTTCCTTAGCCCAAAAATCAATTCCAAGCACTCACTAACCCAAGCCTAACTAAAATTGAGTAGACGTTGGCCCTAGGGACATCTCGGACTCAATTAGGAGATTATCCTAAGGGGGAAAAATGTTGGAATCTAACTCCTGCAAAATCAGTGTCTAGGAAAGGGATTGAGGGCCGAAAGCCCGAAGGTTGGTGGTTATTTAATTAAGGAACGTCTTTGACGGAAAACCTCCCACCAACCTTGCCCTGAGCTGGCTGATTAGCTTGTGGTTAAAGTCTACATTAGACCTCCCGTGGAAAGTCTAACCAGTTAGGAGTCGTCTAGGTCCTAAGTCTACCCTAACTTAGGCTAGATTTTTTTTTTTGTTTATTTGTTTGTTTTTCTTTGTTTGTATTCTATTATGTGATATGGACTTTAATAACAATTTTTTCAACTACAATAATAATCCATATTACACACCGACTTCATTTTCGGATATTACCAACCCGGCATATCATAACTTTGACCAACCTAGTGTGCCGGATTGGTCTTATCCGAATCAATATGACCCATACCCCCCATCTAATAACTATAATTTCCATAATGATTTCAACTCTTCACCGAGTCAGTGGGGATTCACCTCCCCCGAGCATAATTTCCAACCACCTTGCCCTCCTTCTCCACCCAGTCCACATTATGTTCAAGATTCATACTCAGTTCCACCTGTCCAAAATAGGAAACCGTCAATTATGGAAATGAGTATGCGTGAGTCCAAACACAAATCCCAAAATCTGATGGACTCACAATTTCACTACCACTTCCAAGACAATTCTTCATCTTTTCATCAAAACAATGAACCTATCAACTATGAAAAGATGCTTGAAGCCATGACTCAGGCTCAAAACACTCGTAATCGTGACATAGATATGATGGTCGAATCTCTACGTTCCCACCGTCCTGATGTCACTAACTATTCTGTTAAAGCCGAAGAGTCATGTAGTTTTGGAAATCAAGATTCCATTTCAGAACAACCACTTGAACTTGCCCAAACTCCAAATTTTGAAAAAGATATTGATAGTTTAGCAAGTTTTCCTTTTCCTGAAATAGAACTTGAGAATGAATATGATCTTGAACCCCAACTTAGTGATTCAATGCTTCTTCCTGATTCAATAATGACTCCGGTATCTTCACCTGATTTCGATCTTTTCCCCGAGTCAACATTGGATCCTGTACCAATCCATAATGAAATTGAATCACCCATCTGTGAGGATCATATTGAACTTGACCAATTATACACTCTTGAAGATCCTATTGACAAATTGGCAAGTTCTCAATTTTTTGATATTGAAGTCAATGAGATATGTGACCTAGATTCTCATATCTGTGATCCAGTTCAACTTTCTGAATCAATCTTGACTCCTGTTGTGTTACCAAACTTGAGTAATGTTTTAGAGTCAGTTTTGATTCCCCCACCTATCATTCATGAACTGGAATCACCCACATTAAGTCACATTCCATTGTTAGAAAATACATGTGGACTGGAGTTTCAATTTCTTGACTTGGACCCAATTTCTGAACCTATTTCGACTCCTGAACCTTTACTTGACTTAAGTCACCTTCCTGAGTCTGTATTAGTTTCTGTCCTTCCTGAGTCCAAGTCATCTGTTCTATCATTTCATACTCCATTCTGGGACGAGGTGGTTGACAAATTTGACTCCGAAATCAATTATGGAATTTGGAAATTAGATGGGGTTAAATTTTTAATAAAACTTCTTAATGGAGTTATCTTTTTAGTGGGTTATATTAAAGAGATTTTTGGTGGGTTCCTTCGAGACCCAAGAAAAGTTGATAGGGCCGCGTTTCGTGGACCAATCAGACCACCACCGGAACCACCACCTTAAGGTAACACTTTCCTTCCCTGTCGTCTTTTTCATGCATCTATGCATTAATTCATACATTGAGGACAATGTATGAGATAGGTGTGGGGGAGGGTCTAACATAACTTTTCTTTTTCTTTAAAAAAAATAAAAAAATAAAAAAATTAAAAAATTAACATTTTTCTTTACTTTTAAAAACTTTTTGAAAAATAGAAACAATATTTTGACTTATTTTTGTAAGAAATTAAGTTAATTTTAAGGAATAGGAAAGTCCAAATTAGGATTTCTTATACTTGGTCAAAATACGATTATTTGTTTGATTTTTAGGGTTAGGAAGATAATTTGTCAAAGTAATTTAGTCTTGATCTTTACCTTAATGAAATATGCACACTTCATACACTTACACACTTAGGGTTCAAAAACAAAGATTCTTATGCCTTATAAAAAAAATATATATATATATATAAAAAATATGAATAAGTCTAATTATCGATTAGCTAGGTGCTTTGGCCTAAGCAAGCCTTAGTATTTATGCGAAAGATAATTAGATAAGTTTGAAAGAAAAAAAAAAGAAAAAATGAATAAATCTAATTATTGATTAGCTAGGTGCTTTGGCCTAAGCAAGCCTTAGTATTTACGCGAAAGATGATTAGATCCTCTGATTAAGCTGGGTATTTGTGCCTAATAAAGCATAAGTATTCACGCCTAAAAGGGATTCATATAATAAAATCCTTAGTTTTGTGGCCTTGTTTGCTCGAGTCCTTAAGTCCTAGGGGTGTCTTCTCACCTGGTGCCCTAAGACCGTCTGGTTTGGGAGTCATCGATTAAAGGCTCGTTACATGGGCAGATTAGAAAGCCTAATAGAACTAAGGAATAATATCACAAAAAAAAAAACAAAAAAAAAAACAAAAAAACAAAAAAAAAAGTATATATATAAATAAATAAGGCATAAGAGTTAGAGTTGATGAACCCTTAGTCAAAATTTCACAGTCAAAAGGTGCATATGACTTAGGGTAAAGTAATAGACTAGATGAGAAGTACAATTTGACTCCTTACTTTAATTTGATAACAAATTTTTGAATAGAGACTAAGTTTAGGAATGAAAAATTAAGTTTTCCTATAACTTATAGATTGCTTAGATCTTACAATCATATTTCAAATATTTTTCTCTTTCAAAATGCTTTTCGAAAATACTAACTCTTTATTTCCCTTTCTTTATGGATTTTGTGGGTGCAATCCACTGAAAACCCTCACGAGACAAAACTCGTCCTCTAGGGGGAACCTAGAGGTTTAACGGCTTGTTGCACATACTCAGTGCAATCGCGCGACCTGCGAAAGTGGTCCAATAATCTCTAGTATAGTTTAGTTGTTTTGCTCGAGGACGAGCAAAAGATAGGTATGGGGGTGTGATTGGTCACTAATGTTGCATATTTAATGTCACATTTCCATACTCATTTTAGAATAAAAGCCTGCATTGTCCTAATTATTTGTTTATTTATTTGCAGGCCCAATGCTCAAAGAAATAAATGAGGAACAAGCCCAAAAGCCCACTTTATTCTGAATTAATTCAGAATAAACTCGAAGTGAAGAAATCTGGGCTATCAAGGAGTTGAGAAAATCTCTCCTTGAATCGAGGAATCGGAGCCAAGAAAATCAAATGCTGATTCAGTCAGTGGTTGAAGAAGAAACAAGAAAATCAACCAGATATGCGAGAAGCCCTTCACCCCAGGAAGCTCCCCCATTTTGGTGTGGCCACCTGGCCACACCATTGCCGCAAAAACGCGGCAAAAGCCGCGTTTTTGCGGCAATCTCGGGGAGTTAGGGGAGCGTTTGCTCCCCCGACCTCCCCGGGATCTTGGTGGTTGGGTTTTCTGCCTATAAAAGGCCATATTGTGCACTGAAATTGGACGCCAATGCAGAGATTAGGATTTAGCTTAGTTTTCATTTCTTAGTTTAGGTTTTTAGTCTTTCTTTTTATGTAATTTTAGGTTTCATTTATGTAATTCAGAGGAGATCGACTTGCATCGAAGAACAAGACTGAAGCTTGAGCTGGAGTGACACCGGTGTAAGACTTATTTCTTTTCTTTGATTGTAATGGAATCGAATCAATGTTCTTTTTGTGTATGTACTTCTATTTAGTCTTCTTCTTCTTCTTCTTTTCTATTTTACTCTTCTTTTTCGTACAATCGTCTTCCAAGTGAGTCTAGAAGCATCGAAAGAGCCTTGCCATTGCGAGTGCCATCGATAGCTCATGACGATGGAGTAGAGTCTCTCTCTGTATCATTTCATTCTTGAAGTAGTCTTGATGATGTAATGTGGACGAAGACCAACACTCAAATCTTATGGGCTATGCGCTGAATGCCTCTAATTCAAGGTAACTTGGTAGCTAAGATCTCAAGGTAAGCATTTGACGAAAAGAAGGTAAGTAACTCTTTTATTTCTTTCTTTCATTTCTGTAAAGTAAATCACAAACACCACTTCTTCCAAACCGTTTTCATTCTTTCTTCTCCACTCATTCCATTTGTACATAGTCGCTTTTTATCGTTTTCTGATTTTCCACCTTCTTCATCTATCGCTTTCTTCTTAACTTTAACCATTAACTTTCTTTTTCATTTTTATAACTTAAAAACAGAGAAGAACCTTCGCTTAGTTTTGATAACGATTTCAATAAAACTGTAAACGCTTCCATCGCAAACCTCCTTGTGGATCACGACCCGCATAGCCACTTGCTATAGCGGAAGAATTGAGCACTTGCACATCTCCTTTCTTAAGTTCTAAAATTTCATATTCTTTGTGCAGGTTTTGCCTCAATCAATATCCTAAAACCCTGGCCAGACTGGTCTGGCGGTCGACCGGATGGTCGACCGGACCAGGAGTCGGTCGATCGTCTTGGTCGACCGATGTACACGAGGACGTACACATGGCCAGCCACTTTGGTCGGTCGACCGCGCGGTCGACCGACTGAATGCACCCCACTCTCGGGTGGGGGCCGATCGACCGGGCGGTCGACCGATGGCTTTGGCCCGATCGACCGGGCGGTTGACAGGAGGCACAATGGTCACAAAAATGACCATTGCCTGGTCGACCGAGCGGTCGACCGGAAGGGCAATTCTGCCCTTTCCAGACTGCCAATGGGTAGATTTTTTGGAGGATTATAAATAGCACCCTCCTTGGCTGATTTCACCTAGATTTTAGAAGAGAAAAATTCCTATCTTTTAAGTATTTTTCAGCAAGAGTTTTTGTGGTTAAAAGATTCATCTTTATTTATTTTTAAAGGGTTAGAAAAATCAAGAAAAGGAGAAGTATTTGGGAATTATTTTTGATCTTCATTTCTATTTTATCCTAGAAGTTTTCCCAAGTATTTTTCTTTGTGATTTTGATTTTCAAACTTTTTATTTTCTCACACTTGAGCTATCTATCTATCCTATCAATTAGGATCATTGTTTTGTGAGGAAAATTGGTTTGTGATTTGTTAAGACTACCAAGAGTTGTAACCCTTTCTTTTGTTTTGTCTTTGTGCCTTTCCCTCTAAGTGTAGAGGAGGTCGTGCAATTGGGTTTGTTGGTATCCCTCTTAGTGTACAGGTGATTGTGGTTGTTTGCCTTTGTGCCTTGTCCCTCTAGTGAGAGGTGATTGTGTTGGCTTTGTGCCTAGCCTCTTGTGTAGAGGTTGTTATTTGAGAGAGGAGTTGTGTACTCCAATGTTGTATTACCCAAATCCTCAGTGGAGGTTCCCTGTGTGGGCAGTCCCATGTGGATGATATAGTAGAAATCCTTCTGTGTAAAGGCGGGGACGTAGAGCTGGGTGCTCGAATCTCAAAACATATCTTTGTGTTTGCGTTTGATCCACTATTTCTAACTATGTCTCTCCCTCTCTCCTCTCTCTTTCTCTCATATTGTGTATTGCATCATATTATTCATATTATATATATGCTTGGTTTTGATTGTGTGCCATACTTGTATTCAACCAAGAGAGCTTTACATAGCACCTCAACTCTTATTTAGAGGAATTTAGAGGAGATAGTCCAGAGCCCTTCACGGGAAATTTGGCTACACTCTTTGGTTACACTAAGTGTGTTGCAATTTAGTTTTAATTCCGCATTATTTGTCATTAGATTAGCCATACACCTATTCACCCCCCTCTAGGTGTACTTACAATTGGTATCAGAGCCTACGCTCCTGATATTAGGTTTAACCACCTAGGAGTGAGATCTTGGTTAGCTAATCTATATTTGCATTTCCACACATATTTGTTTACACACACTCATGGATTTTAAGACCCCTCCTATGTTTGATGTTTCCAACATCGCTGTATGGAAGATTAAGATGAGTGCTTATTTAAAAGCCCTAGGTTTGCATGTTTTCCTTACCGCTACCAAGAAATCCTATCTTAGTAATAGCAAGCATATAGAGGCCAATGCACAAGCCTTAGAGGCACTTAGGTAAGCATTAAGCAAAGAATATTTGTGTATGATTTCTTATTCTGATCCCGCTTTTGTAGTATGGAACACTTTGACCTCTCCCAAGCTTCAAACGCCAAAATATGTAGAGGAGGATGAGGATGAATCCGAACAAGCTTGCTGCATGGTCCAAGGGAATGACTCCCTTGAGGTAAATTTGGAAATTCATCTAGATGATAGTGCTAGCTCTTCTAGTGATGATTATGATGGTATGGATGCCGATGCTTTCAATGAAGAGCTTTCCATTGCTTGTGAAAACTTGTTAGAAAAATACCAAGTTTTGAAAAAGAAAAGTAATAAATTAAATAAAGAAAATAAGGATTTATTTTCAAAACTTGATTTGGCTTTGTAAGAGAAGGTTGAGATTTCAAATGAAAGGGACTCATTGAAATCCCAACTTGAACTTTCCCTAAATGAAAACAAAATTTTGAAAAATAAAAATGTTTGTAATGATGTTTTGAAGAAAAATGAGATTTTATCTTCAAAACTTGATATTATTTTAAAAGAAAATGATTCTTTGAAAAACAAAATTATTTCTATTTCAAAAGAACTAGATTCAATTTCAAAAGAAAATAAATCTTTGAAAATTGATTTGTCTTCACATGTTTGCCATGCTTCACCATCTAGTATACCTATTTTATGCTCCACTTCTTCTTCTATTATTGAAAATGATATATGTGCTTTTGAAATAGAAATATGGCACATTGGCTTTAAGTGGAATCCACGTTTTACAAGAAACATGCTCCTCCTATGCATGCACACAAACCATGGCATACACATGCTTCCCACGTTCATACACATAACACCATGTATGCTCATGTGTACACATGTACACATTGTGGACGTAAGGGCCACCTTGCAAAATTTTGCTATGATAGAATAAATGATTCAAATTTTACAAATAGATATGTTTGGGATAGGAAAGGTGCTAACCCCTATGAACCCAATAAAGTATGGGTACCAAAAGTCACTCCTATTTTATTTGATGTAGGTGTGGGCTTTCACTCGACGTGAGAGCATTGGTGCCTTGATGGTGGATGCGTTTCGAGCTAAACAGTGACAATTTTGGATGCATCACTTTCAAGGGGAGTTTGGTGGGAGGACCACCATGGTTTGGAGAACTAGAGATAAACCCTATTAGTTTTGTTAACTATCTCTAACTTCCATTTAGTTTACATGCTTTCATATTATTGATTTTTAGCATGTTTTGTTTTTCAATGATTATTATGTTTTAGTGCCATGTCAATTAGACTTATGACATACATGTATAGTAATTGAGATACACCCATGTTCATATGGAACCATATTTTGTGTTCTAACTATAGTTTAGCTATTGTGTATAATATAACTCTAATAGCATGTGCATTTACATAATGATCATAATGGTTTTTGCACTTCATAGTTTTGATTACTTGTTTAGATATAGTTTTCATTAAAATTTGTATATATACTTGTATAACTAATGAGCCACATTTAATTTTTATATGTATGTGCTTAATTGCTCATTTGTACGCATTAGATGTACTAGTATAGTCTAGTTTTGATGATTCATGCATTTTAACTAGTATTCCCTATATTTTATACATGTTTTTCATGATAATATGTTTAGCTTCATGTATATGTCAATTTTGTCAAAACTTTAGATATACATATATACCTTTGAGTCATTTGCTTTCACGCAAATTCTTTTATGGACTCATTTGTTTTTGGGATATGTATGTATACTTCTAGTTTAGACAATCCATACACATGCCTTGAGTTTGTATTATTTTGATGAAAATTAAATTTTCATGTTTTTCATGTTTATAAAGGAATTCATATGAGCTTCATTGCTTATTTTCATGATTATACTTTTCACATGATTCTTGTACACTCACATTACTTGATGTTTTCTCATGACCTTATTTTCATGAGTCTTATATGTGCTTTATATAACTTGAGTGTCAATTTTATGTAAAATGCATGCTTCATGAAATATATGATTTGATTTAATGCTTTTGAAGAATTTATAATTAGTTATTTCAAAATTATCTTAAACTAGTTCATATTCTTCATTTGGTAGGATTTTCAAACTTGTTAAATTATTTTCAAATCCTATTTTTGAAAACCCCTACCTTCAAAGGGCGGATGATGGGCGACCATGCCTTGTATGCCTAATTGAGAATCTATTTAAACATGTGCATGAAAGGTAGGTAGTATGAGTTATACAATTGATCCTCATATTTTTCAGTTGGTATCACAATTGATATTTTTTTGTATACTCATATGTATTTTCTATATATGTATGCTTTAAATTTCAAATAGTATCAATTTCGATTGGTATTTATATTTTCATACATACATATATGAGTTGATTGTGCTTACAATATTTTTACATCCTAAAGCACAAATTATGTTTATGCTAAGCTTGATTTACTCCTTAATGATAATTATTTTTCAATTGGTATCTTATACAAGCTTATGCATTGTTTTCATTAGTATTTCATAAAGGGGGAGAAAATTCATTTTTAACTTTCAATCGGTTTTATTTTCAATTGGTATTTTACTCTCACTCTTTATGATGAAAAAGGATATTATTCAATTGGTTTTATACTTTCCAATTCGTCTCCTACGCTCCTAATGAAAAATATTTTCAATTGGTATCAAAATTTTCAAAATACTTTCAATTGGTATTAATATTTACAATTGGTATCATGATTTAATATATATGTTTCAATTGGTATCAAAAACACACAATGTTTCATTTTCTATTGGTATCAAAAGTTTACAAGATATTTTCAATTAGTATCTTTTGGTATTATAAAAATTTTGTTTATTTTCAATTGGTATCATAAATTGGTATAATGATGTTTTGAAATTTATTGCTTATATGCAAAGGAAGCTTAACATCTTCTCTATATATAGATTCATGTTGAGTGTATCTCATATTGAGGAGCTTGACCGCTCTTCTCTATGTCTTACACGTATGTAACGAGAGCTTCACATCTCCTTTTATACATTATATATTATGGTTTATGTGGTTAGGGTTTAGTCATCACTTTCCATATAAATGCATGTATACAGGGGGAGTTAACTTTACGTCTCTCCTCTTTGTGAATGTATATAGCATATATAACTTTATTGTTTGATTTATGCAAAAAGGGGGAGAAATATTATTTATGCCCTTTATTGTTTGTTTTGAGTTTTTATTAATGCCCCTTTGTTGATGAATTGAGAAAAAGGGAGAGAAATATTTTGGAGTTTTATATGCATGTTTAATAATGGGGAGAAATATTTGATTAGTTTATATATGCATGTTTATTTCATTTCCTTATTTTATACAAAAAGGGGAGAAGAATTTTTGAGACTTTATATATGCAAGTTTATTTTTTTCAATTGGTATCAAAGCATATATGTTTTGTTTATGCAAAAAGGGGAGAAGTATTCTTCATTTATGCATATTTGTGTTGAGCATTCATTGAATATCTTTATGTTTATTGCTATGCAGAGTTAAGAAGGAGCTTCTATGAAGCTTAACTTTAATCCATGCATATATAACTCCATAAGTTTTGTCATCATTAAAAAGAGGGAGATTGTTGGCCCAGAGACCCTTCACTCTAGTTTTGATGATGATTAACTCATGTAGTTATAGTTTACTAATAATCTTATGATGTTTAGCTTCAGATATTTGATCAAGATTTTCGTAGGTGTTTGGCTTCAATAAAGGAGTTTTGGAGCTAACACATGTAGATTCAAGAGCTCGAGCGTCAAGATCGCATCTAGCACTTTGTTGGAGTCATGCTCGTTGGATCGCGTTTGGATTGAGTCAGCTTGGAGACAAGAAGACTTCAGTTTATTTAGTTTAGTATGTTTAGATCTTGTGTAAAGATTAGATAGTGCTGATATGCTCAAGTTCACACACATATACAAGTTTTCAGTTTATTGGTTTTGGTTTTTCGGTTTAACCGATTTTGGATTTCATGTCAAAAACATAGATAGATATCTTTATATGTATATTGGATTCTATACATATACAATATGCTTCAAAGTTGTTTCAATATCATGTTTTTTTATTTTAAAGTTTTAGAGAAAACGGTTTTCCATTTCAAAAATCCAAGTTTTGAAAAATACCGATCTTGGTTTAAAGCCTAATTTTCATATCACAAAAATGGTTCAAATAGTTTGTAACATGTGTTAAATTTTAGTCACACATATTTGTATTTCAAATATCTTATAAGAACTTATTTTTGTGGAATTTATGTGATTTTATGGGATTTAATTAAGTTAGAGAGACAAGTTTTCAATATCCTAAAAACCTGGCAGACTGCTCTGGCTGTCGACCGAACGGTCAACCGGACTAGGAGTCGGCCAATCGTCTAGGTCGACCGATGTGTACGAGGAGGTGCACATGGCCAGCCATTTTGGCCAGTCGACCGCGCGGTCGACCGACTGAAAGCACCCCACTCTCGGGTGGGGGCCGGTCGACCAATGGCTTTGGCCCGGTCGACCGGGCGGTCGACCGGAGGCACAACGGTCACAAAAATAATCGTTGGCCGGTCGATGTTGAGCGCAATTTTGTCACATTTTCATGCTCATATTTATCTATCATTTGTTTATAAATAATGCTACTCGGGTATTTTCAGTCTATTTTGCAGATAAAGTTATTATGAGAAGGCTGGACCACAAAAGCACTCTTTCGAGACCGTAAAGCGTGTTAAAAGGAGTTGAAGGCGAGATAGGAGGCTTGACACTGCTGGGATCGCTCTACAACATCTAAAACTGACATCAAAGAAATTTACGATCAATTTGGAAGAGTTCGAGGCCAGTTGGGCAGAAAAAACGCAATTTTGCAAAAGTCAGGGGCTTAAACGCAAAATGGATAGAGATATAAAAGTGCAAAATTAATTTAACGATTCTCCTTGTAATTTTGTAATTATTTTGGACTTTCATGTAAAATAACGAAACCCTAGGTTATAAATATACATGTAAAGGTTAGGGTTTGGGGAGCCTTGGATTTTGGCCACTTTTGTAATTAATAATTTTTTTTCCCGCAACCTCTGTTGTCTCTGCAGGTTTGATTTTTGTCTTCACTGTGATTGGGTGTGTGTTTGTTTTCCTTGGAGCTCGCGCAACATGCTCAGGGTTTTCTTCCCTAAGGGACTGATTTATTTTGGAGGCCGAATTTCCTTTGACATAAAGATTTCTTTGTTTCTTTATATAAAAAAAAGAAAAAGAAAAAAAATAGGCGCCTGCAGAGGCGCCATTGAAGGGGCGCCTCCAGAGAGAATTGATAGTGGGGTACACCACTCAAGGCATTATAGTACATAGAAATAATTTCATTGGAGCATTGGTGGGGTCCACTTGCTTGCAATTGGTTGAGGGGTTTTGCTTTGGCTACAAATTTATGCAAAGAAGACATAAAGCCTTCTTCACATGCGTGAGTGGTGGCAGGGCCACATTCAGGTAATCAATGTGTTAGCAATTCATTTAGTTGAGTTTAATTAATTAGTTTGATTTGCTTAATGAATTTAACTAGTTTGTTTATTTTAATTGACCTGATTATTTATTTTCTGTAATTAGTAGATTAATTATTGAGACATGCTTTATTTACTAGACCATATTGTTATTAATTTCATCATGAGTAGCTAAATTTGTATAAAGCGCCGAGAGGAGATGAACTTAAGCTAGATTATCTTGTGATCAACATTAAATCTCCTATTTAGGGCTGAAAACTCACCAATTGACCTATTACTTTTAGGAGATTATTTCTAGAACGACTGGTTATTTGACAGGCTATGTATCGGGGGTTAATTGTCCATGCTTAGGGTTTTGTTGCCTTTATATTATTTGTTTAATTTAGTTAATTTACCTTTGATGGATCATGTAACTGAATAATACCCTGTGCTTAGATCTAGTGTTCAGACTTACTCTGCCTAATAGAAATAGAGATTTTGGTGACTAATAATAGACTAGTATGGAGAAACGAGATTGACCGCTTGATTCTACTTTTAGAGGATTCGATCCTAGGTGCATGACTTTTCTAAATTAACACATAGTTAAGAACAAAACTATCCCAAAACTTTTTACTCAATTTGCCTAATAGTGTTGAACCAAAAGAACCATCTGTCCCTGTGGATTGACCCTCAAGTGCTACATCGAACGATTGTGCGCTTGCGGTTATTTTAAAACGAGGAGACAGAAATCTCCCCATCAAGTTTTTGGCGCCGTTGCCGGGGAGACGGTGTTCTATCTTTTATTTTGACACCTATACCGGATTGTAAAAATAAATAAATAAATAAATAAAAATTCAAAATTCAAAAAAAATTCAAAAATTAAAACAAATTTAAAAAAATTAAAAAAAAATCCTTTCCCCATGGCCTATCCAAATTCATTTGGTTACAATCCATTTTATAGGCCAGACCCTCCTTTCCATCCACCAACCTCTCTTCCTGACTTTAATGAATACATCCATCCTACGAACTACTCAATTTCTTCATACCATCAAATGAGTTGCCATCACTGTCAAGATCCGAATCATCCTTCAGAACAGTGTCCTTCGATAGGTTATTCGTTGGGACCAGGTCAAAATCAATTCCACATATTTCAAGGACCTACGAGCGAACCTTATCCATCAAACTTCAATTCGGAGGGTTGGAATTGTTCTCAATTTTCATGGGACCAATCATATCAGAATTCTCAACCTAATTAGTCCTACATTGAACCACCACCTCCGTCTTGGGGATTTATCAATGAGCATGAAGAAAGCACATTAAAGAAGAGTTTTAAAGCCATGCAGCATACTATAGTCGAAACCAATCAGCAGTTAATCGAGGCATGTGCTCACATGGGTAAGATAATGACTCATCTCAATCAACCTATTTCAACTACAAGTCCAGATCAAGTTCAAGAGTTTCATCAACTTTCGCAAATTGAGTTCAATGGCAATCAGGTGGACAAAGAACCAACACTAGAGGAAGCTTTTAAAACTTTCAGGCAAACTTCAAAACAAGTGCTCTATGACATTAGAGACTGCTTAAACAGACCAGCAAATGAGTTGGTTAGTAAGCAAGAGAAGGATCCCTTTTCTAGTCAAGTAGTTCATGAGCCAACACCGACTCGACCCATGTCCATTCAAGAGCACATCAACTTTCATAAAATGAATAAAGGCCAAACTGTTAGACCCGAAGAGCAAATCGTTAGCCATAGTGACATGTCTAATCATTCCATCGAGATGCCCTTCGAGTCCCCATTATTTCATCTTAATCAATTTGAAGAGTTTGAACATGAGAAGCCTGTTGAGGAAGTTGTGAAGGTCCATGAGGGGTACAAACTTGATAATGATCCTCAGTGTCTGGATGAAGTGATTAGAAATTATTTGGCTACACGTACACCTCATGTGGAGCCAGTTGAATCTTGTCGTGAGGATGAATGTGATAGTAATGAACTTTTGCTTCAGGAGAAATTTAATGATAAATTTTCTAAGTTCTGTGAAAAGACAAGTGTTGGAGAACAGAAGATATTATCCGCTCATATGGAGAAAATGGAGCCCACTGATCAAAATTACGAGGATGCCTATATGGATAATGAGCCTCTGTTTCTTAATGAGCTTTTTACTGAAGAGTGTGATCACAATGATGAGAAAACATGTGTTGATGATCTTGAGTTTAGAGTTCCCTTTGATAAAACAAAACTCGATTTGAGTATCTTCACTTTCAATGAGCCAACCAATGATCATACATTTCAAAACTTGATTCAAGAATCTCTAATTAATCAAAGCTCTGAAGACCTATTTGAAGATGAACTCATATATTTGAATGAATCAGCTTGGGATGCTTTGGTTAGTTGCACACCTCCAAAGAAAATTGTTGATTTAAGTTTTGAGGTGATGTTTGAGGATGAGCTTAAATTCATAAGCAATCATATTGTGGACACTCCAATTATATTGTGTGAAAATGATGAATTTGTGAGGTGGTATGGGAAGAAGAGAAAGAGGAGATGGAGGAAAGTGATGAACAAGTTGGAGAGGATGAAATTAAAGATGACAAAAAGATTAACCTCTCCACTTTGTCCATTAAAGAGAACCCATTGGAATGATGGGAAGCGAGCTCGAGGGAATAGACCTAGAATCTAGATGTGGGGGAGACATGAAGTTGTACATATGTATATATTTGTTTTATTTTCTTTAAGTTTTTTTTTTGAGTCTTTTTATTTCTCTTTTAGTTAGTTGAGTCAGTTTTAATGAGTCTTTTATTTATCTCTTTCTCTAACCTATGTGCCAAGTTTATTACAAGTGATATAGGATAAGTAAGGAGGCATCCACCACACACAGAGAGCATTTTTGTTGTTTCGACAGCTGAGTTCTCTAGTGCACTGTGAGTATGTCTAATCTAGCATACTGTTTACATTTCTGTACCTTTTGTATGCTTGGATTGCATGATTATCATGATTGTGTGCATGTTTTGGATGGGTACATTACATGCTACATTATTTTTATCTCTGCATTCATTTGTGTGTATGAGAACATGACACAGTTTAGGTGTGGGGGGGGGGGAGATTCACATTTTTTTCTTTTAGGAGTTTTTTTTTATTTTGTTTTGCTTTTAGGGTTTTTTATCTTTATTTTCTTTTAGGAGTCTTAAAAAAAATTTGAAAATCTACAAATGATTAGCTAGTATATGAGTGATTTAGTATCCATGAGTGGATTTTAAGGGTAAGGTCAAGATGAAAAGTTATAAAGTCTTAAAATAAAGATTAGATCTAAAACGGACATACCATTTAAACTTAGTCTAAGTGATTATGTAGCTTATAGCACTTACACTATTAGTTTATAGGCTTGGGATATTGATTACAACTAAAAAAAGAGGTTTTTTATATAGTAAAATAGATATTAATAAGTCTTGCTTGTGGCTTCAGTTGCTTGAGTAGTTAAGTCCGTAGGAGTGTCTTTACACTTATTGCCCTAAGGCCATCTGGTTTGGGAGCATTGGCCTAAAGCTCGCTATATAGGTAGCTGAGAAAGCCTAATAGGACAAGATAATATAAAAATATAATAGTTTTGATTGTCAATTAGTTAGGTGTCTTGGCCTCAGGAAGCCTCGGTATCACGCGAAAGATAGTTAAAAAAAGTCTTTAAAAAAAAAGAAGAAAAAAAAGTTATCACAAAAAAAAGGTATGAAAGTTGTAATTAAATATTCCCAAGCTTAAGAACTACATCACGATCACGGGGTACTTAAGATCTGAAACTTAGGACAGGTGGTGTAAAGTTTTGGATTTGAGACTTTACTTTATAGCCAATATGATATCTTGAATTGAGGTTTTACTTGAAAATGAAACACATAGAAATTGATGATCTTGCTAGCTAGTTAACTAAAAAAAATTGATTTGTTTTTCTTTTCTTGATTTTCGGTTATCCTTTTTTCTTTTATTTATTTCTTAATCTTTAACTTTGTTGGATTTTGTGGGTGTAATTTACTGAAAACCCTCACGAGACAAAACTCGTCCTCTAGGGGTAACTTAGGGGTTTAAAGGCTTGTTACACATGCTAAGTGTAACCGTGATTCCTACGAAAGTGAGTTAGGATAGTTTAATATTTTTTTCCTTTTATTAGTTTTGCTCGAGGACTAGCAAAAGATAGGTGTGGGGGTATTTGTTGAGCGCAATTTTGTCACATTTTCATACTCATATTTATCTATCATTTGTTTATAAATAATGCTACTCGGGTATTTTTAGTCTATTTTATAGATAAAGTTATTAGGAGAAGGCTGGACCACAAAAGCACTCTTTCGAGACCGTAAAGCGTGTTAAAATGAGTTGAAGGCGAGATAGGAGGCTTGACACCACTGGGATCGCTCTACAACGTCTAAAACTGACATCAAAGAAATTTACGATCAATTTGGAAGAGTTCGAGGCCAGTTGGGAAAAAACGCAATTTTGCAAAAGTCAGGAGCTTAAACGCAAAATGGATAGAGATATAAAAGTACAAAATTAATTTAACGATTCTCCTTGTAATTTTATAATTATTTTGGACTTTCATGTAAAATAACGAAACCCTAGGTTATAAATATACATATAAAGGCTAGGGTTTGGGGGGCCTTGGATTTTGGCCACTTGTTATTATAAATTTTTTTTTTTCCCGCAACCTCTGTTGTCTCTGCAGGTTTGATTTTTGTCTTCACTATGATTGGATGTGTGTTTGTTTTCCTTGGAGCTCGCGTAACATGCTCAGGGTTTTCTTCCCTAAGGGATTGATTTATTTTGGAGGCCGAATTTCCTTTGACATAGAGATTTCTTTATTTCTTAAAAAAAAATAAAAAAAATAGGCGCCTGCAGAGGCGCCGGGCGCCTCCAGAGAGAATTGATAGTAGGGTACACCGCTCAAGGCATTATAGTACATAGAAATAATTTCATTGGAGCATTGGTGGGGTCCACTTGCTTGCAATTGGTTGAGGGGTTTTGCTTTGGCTGCAAATTTATGCAAAGAAGACATGAAGCCTTCTTCACATGCGTGAGTGGTGGCAGGGCCACATTCAGGTAATCAATGTGTTAGCAATTCATTTAGTTGAGTTTAATTAATTAGTTTGATTTGCTTAATGAATTTAACTAGTTTGTTTATTTTAATTGATCTGATTATTTATTTTCTGTAATTAGTAGATTAATTATTGAGACATGCTTTATTTACTAGACCATATTGTTATTAATTTCATCAGTCGACCGGGCGGTTGACCGGAAGGGCAATTCTGCCCTTTCTAGACTGCCAACGGGCAGATTTTTTGGAGGGTTATAAATAGCTCCCTCCTTGGCTGATTTCACCAAGATTTTAGAAGAGAAAAATTCTTATTTTTCAAGTATTTTTCAGCAAGAGTTTTTGTGCTTAAAAGATTCATCTTTATTTATTTTTAAAGGGTTGGAAAAATCAAGAAAATGAGAAGTCTTTGGGAATTATTTTTGATCTTCATTTCTATTTTATCCTAGAAGTTTTCCTAAATATTTTTCTTTGTGATTTTAATTTCCAAACTCTTTATTTTCTCACACTTGAGCAATCTATCTATCATATCTATTAGGATTATTGTTTGTGAGAAAAATTGATTTGTGGTTTGTTGAGACCCCCAAGAGTTGTAATCTTTTCTTTTGTTTTGGCTTTGTGCCTTTCCCTCTAAGTATAGAGGAGCTTGTGCAATTGAGTTTGCTGGTATCCCTCTAAGTGCGGAGGTGATTGTGCTTGTTTGGCTTTGTGCCTTGTCCCTCTAGTGAGAGGTGATTGTGTTGCCTTTGTGCCTAGCCTTTTGTGTAGAGGTTGTTGTTTGAGAGAGGAGTTGTGTACTCCAAAGTTGTATTACCCAAATTCTCAGTGGAGGTTCCCTGTGTAGGAAGTCTTGTGTGGACGATATAGTGGAAATCCTTCTGTATGAAGGCGGGGACGTAAAACTGGGTGCTCGAAGCTCGAAACATATCTTTGTGTTTGCGTTTGATCCACTATCTCTAACTCTCTCTCATATTGTGCATTGCATCATATTGTTCATACATATCATTATATGCTTGGTTTTGATTGTGTGCCATACTTGTGTTCAACCAAGAGAGTTTTAGATAGCACCTCAACTCTTATTTAGAGGAATTTAGTGGAGATAGTTCAGAGCCCCTCACCGGAAATTCGGTTACACTCTTTGGTTACACTAAGTGTGTTGCAATTTAGTGCTAATTCCGCATTATTTGTCATTAGATTACCCATGCACCTATTCACCCCCCTCTAGTTGTACTTACATATTATTCATATCTTATATGCTTGGTATTATTTGTGTGCCTCACTAGTGTTGAACCAAGAGAGTTTTACATAGCACCTCAACTCTTATTTAGAGGAATCTAGAGGAGTTAATTCAGAGGCCTTCACCGAGAATTCGGGTACACTCTTTGGTTACACTAAGTGTGTTGCAATTTAGTTTTAATTCTGCATCATTTGTCATTAGATTAGCCATACACCTATTCACACCCCCTCTAGGTGTACTTATACCTCCCCCAGGTAATGACCAGTTAGGAGTCATCTAGGTTTAGGTCAACCTTAGTATAGGCTTGGTTTTAATTTTTTCTCTCTTTTTGTTTTTTTTGTTTATTTTTTTTTGTTTGTGTTTGTTTATGAAATGGATTTCAATAACAATTCTTTCAATCCTAATATGAATCCATACTTCACATCAACCTCATTTGATTCGAATAACTCCAATCCAGTTTTGAATAACATGAACCAATTATATAATCTGGATTTAATTTATTCGACTCAATATAATCCATACCTTTTATCTGATGACAATTATTTTCAAAATAATTTCAACTCTTCATAGAGTCGATGGGGATTCATCTCCCCTGAGTCAAATTTTAAACCTCCTTATCCATAATTTTCACAATTCTCATAATTTTCACAATATTCATTCCCCGATTGTGCTTCTTATACTCCTTTTCTAGAATAACCCATTGAAGAAAAATCTGAATTAGAAAAGAGTATGGAAGCCGTACAAGTCATGCTTGAGTTCCAATAAAAAAAGCTCGACTCACAATATTCACAAACTTTTCCAATCATGCTGAAATCACCTAGAGGGGGGTGAATATGTGAAGGCTATACTATGTACCAAATAATGTGGATTAAAAACTAATTAACAATAAACAACAACAATAATAAGACTTGCAAGAAAGTAAACAAATAATAGTGCAAGTAAAGGGGAGAGAGAGTTTAGAGATATGTGGACAATCACAAACACGAGAATATGTTTCGAGGTTCGAGTCACTGCTCTACGTTCCCGCTTTCAACACGATGAAGGATTTCCACTATGCTTGATCCCACCGGATCGTCAATACAAGTTCTCACTAGAACTCTTTGGACACACTTGTCCTCTCTCACGGTGCCGCAATTCCAACTAGGAGCTCACTAGCTCGCTTGAGGCCGCAACCTCTACAACTTCTCAATTTGAAGAATTGGTGATCAACACTTGATCACAAAACAAAGCTCACTTGCACCATCCTACAACCAAGATGAGGAGATGAAACTTTTGGGATTGTGTAGTGCAAAGATCTAGAAGAGAAGTAGAGGAAAGCTTCAAGCTAAAAGGATTGGAAATTTTGGCTCAATGGAAACTCTTTTGCTAAAAGGCTAAACTTGAAAAACTTTGATCTTTAACTTGTAAGTCTTATATATAGGTTGTAGAACACTCCTACTATTTATAGGGGAATGAAAATAGGGTAAAACAGGCCAAAATATTCGTTGGGAGAAGCCCCAACAAAAGACAAGCCAAAAAATAGTCGTTGGAATCTGTCAGCAGATTCTAACTGCTGTCGGTCGATCGGGCCGATCGACCGCCAACGATCAGATTTTCGACAGTTGGAAAAGCGGTCGACCGGGCCGGTCGACCGAAGTCCCAAACAAAGAGTGACCACTCTCTGTCGGTCGACCGGGCCGGTCGACCGGAACAAACAGAGAGCTCTGCTCTTTCTGCCGGTTGACCGGATGGTCGACCGATGTGCACAATGCACATTGATGCAGGTCGGTCGACCGACAAAGCAGTTCTGCTCTGCCAGCGGTCGACCGTGCGGTCGACCGGACTAGGCCAAAAGTCAGGTTTTTGAAAACTTTTGAAGTCTAAATTTTTGGTAAATTTTCTTTAAACGGGTAGATACAAAATAGAGTTTTAGGGCTAGGACAGATCAGAGTGTGATCATAGATCAACACTAAAAAATTTGAACTATATTTTGTTAAAAATTTTTTTCCAAACTAAAAACCGTTTATCCAAAAACTTGTTTTCCAAAAACTGAATTTTCCAAACTTTGTTTTTCTGAAACTTGATAAGAAATTTTGTAGTAAAGTTTTGTTTGAAAGCATGAAGCAATATCAAATGTGTGTGTGTGGCAATCCCAATGTTATCAACCTCTATCATCTCGGTTTTGACAAATAGACTATAAATCCTAACTTAAAAAAAATGCAAATATACAAATCTTGTATAGTCTTCTCAATTTGTTTGATTGATCCTTGAGCGCTTCTAGTGTGCTCGGCTTTGGGATCTGCTCGGCTTTGGGATCTAAATCTTCACGGCTTCCAAATGTGAGTCTTGTGTAGGAGCCGTCAATCAACCTATATTTTTACCTAAAACTTTATTTAAACAACTTTGTTAATACTTAACTACATATGGTTTGTAATCATCAGAACTTAGGGCTAATGGCCTTTGGGCCAACAATCTCTTTTTGATGATGACAAACATATGGAGTTATTACAAATATTTTGGGTGGAGACTTCAAGTGAAGCTCCCCTTTAACATATGCATATAAAAGAATATGATATAAAAAATCTAAATGCATAACAAGGGCATGTATATGATATGATAATAAGCACATACGCCAACCATCTATGCATATCAAAGATACTGAAATATAAACATGTATGCATATATGGTTACCTCCATCCATCCATAAATACCTCCATCCTCCAAAGTGAGTGGTGGAAGGTTGGAACAAACACAAAACAATAAGCAATAAACAACCAACCATTTATATATACCACATGGAGATAACAAAAATAACTGCCATAACATAATAAAGGTGTCCATACAAGATAAGAGGTTCATGCCAACCTCAAAACCAAAAACATAACACATGTCCACAAATAACACATGTCCATACAGAAAACAAACTAATATCCAAATACTGCATAGATACAACCCAGAAAATATAACACATAACACATGTCCATAACACATGTCCAAAATAACATAACCATGTCCAAGATAACATAACCCAAAAATAACTCCCCAGAAATCTCTCCCCCTTTTTGACATCATCAAAAGAGGTCAACGTCTCCCGAAATCTGTATCCTGCGGGGAAGTAGGTGGCATAGCAGAAGTAGGAGGAGCAAAAGAAGCAGGAGCCCAGGCGGCGAACGGAGGGCCGAAGTAGGAAGTGGCTGAGCACGTTCACCAGGAAGAGGAGCCGGCCAATCAAACCTGGTGTAGATGCCACCGAGACAGGCATGCATATAGCGCATGGAGTCACAGATAGGGCTGAGATCATTGTCCAAACGCTGCTCCATCCGCTGGTAGTGTGCGGTCATCTCAGCGAAAATCTGCTGGCGATGCTCGGTCATCTCAGCGAAAATCTGCTAACGATGCTCGGACATCTCAGCAGAAAGCTGCTGGTGGTGCTCGCGAAGCTGAGTAGATAAGGCTAGATAGGGGTCGAAGGGAGTAGAAGAGCCAGAGGATGATCTAGGAACAGCAGGAAAGAAAGGCTACGGCTGAGGAGCTGGATGACGCTCCCTAGGACGCATCCTCTTGAGGAGGGTGCTGTTGATGTCTACTGACGGTTCAATCGACCATTCAGAGAAAAGATCAAAATTTAGCTGCTTCAAAAGACGTGTGATGAGCATCCCAAAAGGCAAGTCCTGGTTTGGGACAAGGAGATGATCAGAAGTCATGTAATTGATGATGAGTTTAGCTATATTAATTCTAATGCCTTTCAGAAGGCAATAGATGACAAGAGGAGGAGAACCCCTAGCGTGACTATATTCTCCTGATTTTGGCAGGAGGTTATAGAACACGATTTTGGCCAGGACCTGGGCGGTGAGAGTGTAGTACTTCAACTCCTTGTTCCTAACTAAACCAGGGTTATCATCATCATGAAGCAGTGTGGAGGCGTGTGGGCAGACTCACCGTCAGGATACTCAAAATCATGCAGATCGAAGTTATAAATGTCTACCCCCTCACAAGAGAGGTGTAGGTGACGTGCAAATTGTTGAAGTGAGATATCAATATCTTTGCCCAAGACTCTAGATTTGATATGATTATGTTCAAAAGTGAGATTTGAATAGAAATATTGCACCAAAGTAGGATAGACAGGTTCTTTAATAGTGATAAAATTTTCTAAGGAGCTAGATGTTAGGATAGATGCAAGATTAAGGTGCTCAAAATCACTAAGCACCACAGTTCTACCTGAATTCACATTTTTAGTGGAGATTAAGACATGCCTATATGATGCATTTTGAGATACAAAAGGGGAGGATGAAGATTGGGGGTTTTCCCCTTTTCAGAACGGGTTCTTTTAGACATGGATGATCTATAAGCAAGATTAGGTACTAATAAGGCACGATCTAAACAATAGAACCTAAAAATCACTTAGAGATAACAAGGAAATAAGAGATTTGAAGGAAAAGGAGTTTATACCTTGAAAACTAGATGAAAATCCCAAAATTGAGAGTAGATCTGAAGCCTGAACACAATTTTCCCAAATTTTTGTGGATGAATTTTAGGAATTAGAGAGAGGAAAAAGAGTTTGAGAAGGTGTAGGGTTGAGAGAAGAGAGGATTAAAGGATTAGGAGGCGGTGGAAGATGAAGAAAAGAAAGATTTGGGGGTTAGGGTTGTATATACAATCGGGTAAAAAGACAGCATACCCGACTGCTGGTCGACCGGTGGAACCAAGAGCACTCGGTTTCAGTCGGTCGACCGCTGCAGTCGACCGGCTACGGGCAGAAAATAATTCTGTTCCAGGCAATATCGGTCGACCGGGTCGGTCGACCGGGCCTATACCAGGCCAGATCGGTCGACCTGCCGGTCGGCCGGTTATGCTGAAAACAGAGAGGAAAACTGTTTTTACATTTAGGGTTTTTAATTTTATTTTCTTCTAACCAGAAAAGTATATCTTTATTATAAAATCATAAAAATGATGTTGAAACAATTTAAATCCTTCTTGGCATGAAAGACTCAAAAAAAATTATTATTCATTTTTATTTATTATTATTAATATTTATTTCCATTTATTAATAAAGCGATAAATAAGAGATGTTGAACCCGAATACCCCGTTAAGGGTTCTAAACTTCTCCTCGACATTACTCTAGATAAGAGTTGAGGTGTGCAATTGCCATCTCTATTTATTAGCTCAATTTGGTTAAATAAATCTTTATTATAAAACTTGATTTTAACAAAATCTTGATATATGGACAAATAACATATGGCAAAGAAACATGAATATATTCTCAATCATGACAAAGATACAAACAAATGGATATGCAAGTTTACATATGTAAGGCACATTATCACAAAAATACAACTAGCAATCCTATGCATATAAAAAGAAATTTTTTATGTGGAGAAGTTACCAAACCATAGGTATTCTCCAAAATGGATGCCTCTTCGATAGTAATGCAAGGGACGATGTGTTCGTTGAGCGTTGATGCATCCACCACCCGGGCACCATCTCGCCCTAAGTCTTGGAGGAGGACGACGCACCTACATCAATTAAATTCGGTGTGTCTTTTGGTACCCAATCTTTTTGGGTCCTATAGGGTTAGTGTTTTCTCGAGCCCAAACATTTTTATTTGACAAGTTTAGCTTAGCATAACAAAATTTAACTAAATGGCCTTTGCGGTCACAATGTGCAATGGTATAAATTCTACCATACATAAATGCATGCTTGTGTGTGTGCGCATGCTTGTGTGAGTTTGAAACATGTTGATGAGTGTGTTTCCCTTGTGATATTCCTTTAGGAAACTTAGATGCAAATTTAGTCATGTCGAAAGCACATTTCTTTAAAGTTGTATCCAAAACTTCATTACGTTTTTGGATCTCTAAAAATTCATTTTTATTGCAAGTAGAAATAGGGCTTTTTCCTTTACAAGAGGTTTTGTATTTTTCAAAATCCTTTTTCATTTTCTCAAAAGAATTTGATAATTCATTTTTCTCTTTTAAAACAAGCTCAAATTTATTCTTTAGGGAATCATTTTCCTTTTTCAATTTTTTATTTTGAACAAGTGATATTTCATACCTACTTTGTAATTCTTCAAAAAAATGAGCAAGTTCATCCATAGTTAAGTCTTCATCATCTAAAGAGTTTTCTAGACATACCTTGGAAGCATCATCGCCATGTGCCATAAAGCACATGTGAGCGGCGTCGATCTCCTTTTCGAATTCTGACTCTGAGTCATCTCACGTGGCCACCATCGTCTTTTTCTTCTTTTGCCCGTTCTTGGAGGTAATAGCTTGTAGAGAGGGGCAATCGGCAATTAGGTGTCCCGTCTTCTTGCAATGAAAATATGGACCCGGTCCCTCTCTCTTCTTTTCAAATCTTCCTTGAGGTGTCCCTCTTCGGAAGTTGCTTTGTCTACCTTTCTTATAGAACATTTTGCCCACCTTCCTTATGAGCATGGCAAAGTCTTCATCATAGTCTTTCAATGAATCCTCTTCATCATAGGAGGATGGAGCCACCTTGAAAGCAAGAGCTTTCTTTTTGGTGCCTCCCTTTCTTCTCTTACTTTTATCTCCATCTCATGGGTTTTGAGTTTGCCAATGAAGCTGGAGAAGTCCATCTCCTCCCTATCATTTACCTCTTCGAGGGTGGTTGCCTTGATTTCCCAAGACTTGGGAAGAGCTCTAATGACCGTCCGGATCTTTTGGTCATTATTAATGTTGTCACCTAAAGAAGATAAGGCATTAGTAATCTTGGTGAAACGAGTGAGCATATCATCTATTACTTCATTATCAAGCATATAGAAATTCTCATATTGAGAACGGAGCAAGTCAATTTTAGATCTCTTGACTTGCGACGTCCCCTCATGAGTAACAATAAGCACATTCCAAACTTCATAAGCAGATTTACAATTTATGATGCAGGAAAGATCATCTTCATTTAATGCTTGAGTGAGTGCATATTGGGCTCTAGCATTGGCCTCATAGTCCTTAGAGGTTCCTTCGGACCATGTTCTCTCATCAGTGAGAGGTTCAATAAATTCTTTGGCGACGGACTTGGCAACTCTAACTCGTAGGGATTTTAGGAATAGGTTCATTTTGACCTTCCAAATGGGGAAGTTCAACCCATCAAATTTGGGTGGGGACTTGATGCTAGAAAAGTCAACAGATGCATGAATACAAGTATAATGCACAACAAACAATAAATGCAACAAATAGATATAGCCAATAACGAGGATCTCCCTAAGGTGGTTAAACCAAATACTAGGGTTAGGCTCTGATACCAATTGAAATCAGCTAGAGGGGGGTGAATAGGTGAAGGCTATACTAAGTACCAAATAATGTGGATTAAAAACTAATTAACAATAAACAACAACAATAATAAGACTTGCAAGAAAGTAAACAAATAAATAGTGCAAGTAAAGGAGAGAGAGAGTTTAGAGATATGTGGACAATCGCAAACACGAGAATATGTTTCGAGATTCGAGCCACTGCTCTACTTCCCCGCCTTCAACACGATGAAGGATTTTCACTATGCTTGATCCCACCGGATCGTCAATACAAGTTCTCACTAGAACTCTTTGGACATACTTGTCCTCTCTCACGGTGCCGCAACACCAACTAGGAGCTCACTAGCTTACTTGAGGCCGCAACTTCTACGACTTCTCAATTTGAAGAATTGGTGATCAACACTTGATCACAGAACAAAGCTCACTTGCACCATCCTACAACCAAGATGAGGAGATGAAACTTTTAGGATTGTGTAGTGCAAAGATCTAGAAGAGATGTAGAGGAAAGCTTCAAGCTAAAAGGATTGAAAATTTTAGCTCAATGGAAACTCTTTTGCTAAAGAGCTATACTTTGAAAAAAACAAGCCCACTATTTATAGGGGATGAAACAGGGTAAAACAGGCCAAAATATTCGTTAGGAGAAGCCCCAACAAAAGACAAGCCAAAAAATAGCTGATGGAATCTGTCAGCAGATTCTGACTGCTGTCGGTCGACCGGGCCGGTTAACCGCCAACGGTCGGATTTCCGACCATTAGAAAAGCGGTCGACCGGGCTGGTCGACCGAAGTCCCAAACAGAGAGTGACCACTCTCAGTCGGTCGACGGGCCGGTCAACCGGAACAAACAGAAGCTCTGCTCTTTCTGCCGGTCGACCGGGACAGTCGACCGGGACGGTCGACCGATGTGCACAATGCACATTGGTGCATGTCGGTCGACCGCCCGGTCGACCGACAGAGCAGTTCTGCTCTGCCAGCGGTCGACCGTGCGGTCGACCGGACTAGGCCAAAAGTCAGGTTTTTGAAAACTTTTGAAGTCTAAATTTTTCGGTAAATTTTCTTTAAACGGGTAGATACAAAATAGAGTTTTAGGGTTAGGAAAGATCAGAGTGTGATCATAGATCAACACTAAAAAGATTTGAACTATATTTTGTTAAAAATTATTTTTCCAAACTAAAAACCGTTTTTTCAAAAACCGAATTTCCAAACTTCGTTTTTCTAAAACTTGATAAGAAATTTTATAATAAAGTTTTGTTTGAAAGCATGAAGCAATATCAAATGTGTTGTGTGGCAATCCCAATGTTATCAACCTCTATCATCTTGGTTTTGACAAATAGACTATAAATCCTAACTAAAAGAAAAAAGCAAATATACAAATCTTGTATAGTTTCTCAATTTGTTTGATTGATCCTTGAGCGCTTCTAGTGTGCTCGGCTTTGGGATCTAAATCTTCGCGGTTTCCAAATATGAGTCTTGTGTAGGAGCGTCAATCAACCTATATTTTTTACCTGAAACTTTATTTAAACAACTTTGTTAATACTTAACTACATATGTTTTGTAATCATCAAAACTTAGGGCTAATGGCCTTTGGGCCAACACATGCTTCCTATACTCCTTTTCTAGAGCAACCCATTGAAAAAATCTGAGTTAGAAAAGAGTATAGAAGTCATGCACGAGGCCGAACGAAAATTTCAGGAAATGTTGGCCTTCCTAATTTCACAATATTTTTAAGATTCATACTCAATCCCACTTCTTCAAAATAACAAATCACCAGTCTTGGGCATGAGTATAGAACTCGTGCGTGAGTCCGAGTGATAATCTCAAAACTTGTTGGACTCACAATCTTTACAATTTTTCCAAAACTAAAATTCCTACACTCTCTTTCTAGAAGAACTATTCGAAGAAAATTCTGAGTTAGAAAAGAGTATAAAACTCTTGCATGAGACCTCACAACAATTTCAAAAATCTTCTAACCAGTCTATCGATAGGTTAGAAGCACATCTGAGTCAATTGATCAACATTTATAAGAATGAGAAAACTCGCTCTTATCAACCTTTGACCAATTCAGATATCTCTAACTCTAACGATTTAGACTAGGAATCATGTTGTTTTGAAAGTCAAGACTCAATAGGGTTCCCCAAAGAGACTCTGACGTTACTCCATATGAACGTTTGAAAGGGAGAACTCCTAACATTCATTTCTTTAAAGTTTGGGGTTGCCTAGCCAAGGTTTCAATACCAAAATCGAAAAAAGGAAAATTGGTCCCAAGACTGTTGATACTATCTTCATCGGATATGCACTTGATAGCAATGTTAACCGATTCCTAGTGATTAACTCTAAGATCAGTGAAATATCCAACAACACCATCATTGAAGCTAGGGATGCTGTCTATTTTGAGAACATCTTTCCTCTCAAATCTAGAATCCCTAGTGGCCCCTCTATTACTCGTTCTATCTCTGATATTCCTTCTTTTAGTTCCGCTTCTACCGATGATTCTGAACCTAGAAGGAGCAAAAGAACTAGAACTCTTACATCCTTCGGTGAGAATTTCTTCACCTATCTTGTAGAAGGTGATCCTAACTCTTTCAAGAAAGCAATGGACTCTTCTGAATCTCCTTTCCGGAAAGAAGCCATTGATAGTGAGATCAAGTCCATAATGGAGAATAACACTTGGATTCTCACTGACCTTCCTCCAAGATGCAAACCTGTAGGTTGTAGATGGATCTTCAAGAAGAAACTCTGACCTGATGGCACTGTCGACAAATACAAAGCCAGATTAGTTGCCAAGGGTTTCACCTAACAAAAGGGTATTGACTTCTTTGATACCTTTTCTCCTGTTGTCAAAATCTTCTCTATCAGAATCCTTCTAGCACTTGCATCAATTCATAACATGTTCATTCACTAAATGGATGTCAAGACTGCTTTCCTGAATGGTGATCTTGAAGAAGAGATTTATATGGACCAACCAGAAGGATTCATTGCAAAGGGACAAGAAAATAAAGTGTGCAAACTTGTGAAGTCATTGTATGGACTTAAACAAGCACCTAAACAATGGCATCAAAAGTTTAATAAAGTTATTGTACAATTAGGATTCATTGTCCATGAATATGACAACTGCACATACTCTAAGAACTTTAGTAATGAGTATATTATCCTTTGTCTATATGTAGATGATATTCTTATCCTTGGAACTTCTCTTGATGCAAACCAAAGAGTAAAGGATTATCTTTTCTAAAATTTTGATATGAAGGATTTAGGTCCTACTGATATATTAAGAATGAAAATATCCAAAACCTCTAATGGAATTTCTTTGAGTTTAGCTCATAGCTTTTAAATAATGCTTCATAAATTTGATTTTTATAACTCTAAACTAATTTCTACACCCTATGATTCTTCAATTGCTTTGAAGAAGAACACGGTTGAGCCTGTGTCTCAGCTGAAATACTCTTAATTAATAGGTTCACTTCTCTGTATATCTAACAGGACTAGGCCTGACATCTCTTATGCAGTAGGCAGATTAAGTAGATACACCGGTAATCCCAGTAGAGAACACTGGACTGCACTAGAGAGAGTTTTTAGATATCTTAAAGGCACAACTGGCTATTGTCTAACTTACATTGGATATCCTGATGTTATGGAAGGTTATAGTGATGCCAACTAGGTCACTGATTCTAACAGTGTTAAGTCTACTATCGAATATGTATTCATGTTCGGTGGTGCTACTGTGTCCTAAAAATCCTGCAAACAAGCAGTGATTGCCAGGAGCACCATGGAGTCCGAGCTCATTACTCTGGATACAACTTGCTCTGAAGCTGAATGGTTAAAGAATTTTTTGCCTGAATTCTCTTTCATGCCTAGACCCATACTTCCAATCTCAGTTTATACTGATTCAAGATCCACCATTGAGATTCTAAAGCAAGATAATGCCAATAAGAAGATGAACAGACATATTCAAATCAGGCATAAGTCTGTTTAGCGCCTCTTGGGTAAAGTTGTGCTTTTGGACTTTGTAATGTCTGAGAAGAATATTGCTGACCCATTGACTAAGGGTCTTCTAGGAGTGTGGTTCTAGAATCATCGAGGGAGATGGGGTTAAGCCCATAGTAGAGTTCACCGACAGCGGGAACCCAACCTACTTGATTGGGAGTTGATTCCATGAAAGTGGTTCAATGTGGTAGAAACAAGCTGGACTGATGATACTCGTATGGAGCATCGACCCGGATATGTTTATATCATATATGTAGCAGTGTAGCTACAGTTGGCCCAAAGGCCCATCGCTCTAGTTTTGATGATGATTAGATCTTGTGTTTAAATTAGTCTCAGATATTTGATCAAGATCTTAGTTGGTGTTTAGCTTCAACAAAGGATTTAAAGTCAAGTTTTGGAGCTAGCACGTGTGATTCAAGAGCTCGCGCATCAAGGTTGCATCAAGTCTCAAGAGGAGTCAGTTCTTTGGATCAAGGTTTAGACCAAGTCAAGAAGAAGAAGAAGACCTTCAAGAGAAGACTTGTGTCTAGGTTTGTTTATCGTAAGATTTTATTTTTAGATAAAATGTAAAAGATAGATTAATTGGTTGATTGCTCAAGTTCATATACACCACGCACAAGATTTAGATGTGTTTTCATAATAGAGATTTCATTTTGAAAAATACGGTTTGATTTTTAAGCTTCAATATATCATGTGTTTTTATCAAAACTTTATTTAGAAGTTTAATGTCAAAAAACATAGATATTTCATCATATATGTGTAGTGGCTCATATCCATACACACTAAGCTTTAAAAATGTTTAGAAAATCTTATTTTTATATTTGGAGGAGTTTTGGAGAAATCGGTTTTTAATTTGGAAAAATCATTTTGAAAAATACAGATTTTTATTTAAGGCAAAACTTTTTATTACAAAAATAGTTCAAAATGTTTGTAACATGGTTTTATTTTACTCAAACATGTTTGTATATCAAAGTATATTACTGAACTTATTTTTGTAGATTTTTAGAGAATTTATGGGATTTTATTGAAGGTAAAAAGCCATGTTTTTAATCCCTGAAAATTGCTGGACTGGCCTTCTGCCGGTCGACCGGAAGGTCGACCGAGACAGAAGTCAGTTGACCGCTCCGGTTGACCGATGTACACAAGCGTGCACAGCTTGGGCCGGTCGACCGACAGAGAGTCTCTGCTCTCTGTAATGGCCCAGTCGACCGGGCGGTCGACCGCTAGGTCATTGCCTGTTTGCGGTCGACCGGCCGGTCGACCGATCTGTTCAACGGTTGGAAATTTGACCGTTGGCTTTCGACTGAGCGGTCGATTGTCAGCAGACAGATCTGCTGAGTTGGCCTCCAACACCCACATTTTTGAAGCCTATAAAAGGGGCTTCTCTTGGACTGTTTTCCACAAGATTTGAAGTAGGTTTTCAAGATAGTTTTTCATACATCTTTTAGTGTTTATCTCCACTTGTTTTAGAGCCAAATACTTCCATATCAAAAGGAGAGTTTTTCAAGAGTGTTTTGCAAAAGTGATTTCTTAAGTTTTTCACCACCAAATCAATCCTAGTTTTTCTCACACATACTTGAGCTTTCCATTGCTATATCAATCCTATAGGAGAGTTATTGTAAAAGTGATTTTAGGTGATCAAAGTATTTAGATCACCAAGGTGTTCGTTCTTGTTTTGAGGAGGCGGACTTGCGGGTTCGCGTCGTTTCGAGTTCGAGTAAGAGCTCGGTGTAGAGGTGCGGCTTCGGCAAGCTAGTGTGCTTGTGGTGTGTAGTTCTTACGGGAACAAGAGAGGGACTAGTGAGTCCAAAGAGTTCTAGTGTGAACTCCTTGTAGTGTTGCTGTACCGAGTGATCCGGTGGGATCGGTTTATAGTGAAAATCCTTCATAGTGTTGAAGGCGGGGACGTAGAGCAAGGGTGCTCGAACCTCGAAACAAATCTCCCGTGTTTGCGATTGCTCTCTTTATCTCTCGCTTGTGTTTTTATCTTGCATGCTCTTATTGTTCATATTCATTACTTGCTTGATATACTTGTGCTTATATTGATACATGCTTGGGGATTGTTTGCTCACACTTGTATTCAACCAAGAGAGCCATAGCGGCATCTCAACTCTTATCTAGAGGAATCTTGAGGAGATAGTCCAGAACCCTTCACACGAAAATTCGGCTACACTCTTAGGTTATACCTTGTGTGTTTAACTTAAGAATTTTTAATTTGCATAAATAGTTTTAATTTCGCATTAATTCATCATTAGATTAGCTAGTCACCTATTCACCCCCTCTGGGTGATTTCAATTGGTATCAGAGCTTGGTGCTCTTGATTTGGGTCTAACCACCTTGAGATAAAGATCCTCATTTATACTAATCACAATATTTGTACACACACATGGATTTCATGTCACCTCCCATTTTTGACATTCTTAACATCCAAATTTGGAAAGATAAGATGTCCTTGTATCTCAAAGCCCTAGGTATTCATGTTTATTTTGCCACTATTAAAGATTCATATTGTTTAAATGGCAAACATTTAGAGGCTAATGCAAAGCCATCTATGCTTTAAAGTCAACCCTAAATGATGAATATTTATCTAGGGTTTCTAACTTTGATTCGGCTTTTGTAGTTTGGAACGCTATAGTCTCCCTTGGCGAACAAGTGCAATTCTATGCGAGGAGCGACTCGGATGTTGGAAGTGATGCTTCTAACGTGTGCTACATGGTCTAAGCGGATAACCTCCTTGAGGTAAACTCCGAATCCGAGCTTGATGAGATGTTGACAAATCATATGATGATCTTGCTTCTTTTTGTCAACAACTTCTTGAAAAATATAAGTTGCTTAAAAAGGATAATAAGAAATTGAAAAATAAATTTGACTCCATGTTAAAAGAAAAAGATTCTTTTCAAAATAAATTGGAATGCATTTTAAAAAAAATGATATGTTGAAAAAGGATAATATTTCCTTGACTTCTAAATTAAATGATCTTTGTGAAGGAAATACTTCTTTGAAAAATAAGATTATTTTGTGAAAAAAGAAAAGGAAATTGCTTTAAATGAAAATAACTCTTTTTAAAGAAAAATTATTGAAAAAGAAAAGGAAAATGTTTCTAAAAAGAAAAAGAATGTTGATTCTCATTCTCACCATGCTTTTCATGCCACTATTGATCAAAATGAGATTAAATTTTTGAAAAGTAGAATAAATTGTTTGAGCTCAACTTTGAGCAATTGTGCATTTAACCATAATAGATTGGAAACCTTGTTTCAAAAGCAACAAGCTCCACATGTTCATGCACATCACCCACAGCACATATATGCACACTTTGCACATCATGATCATACTCGTTCTCATGTGCATTCTAGAGTGTATAAGTGTACACATTGCGGCCGCAAAGACCATTTAGCAAAATTTTGTTATGATAAGGTAAATTCTATTAATTTGGATAATAAAAATGTTTGAGTTTCAAATAATGCTAACCGCCGTGGCCCCAAAAGAAAATAGGTACCAAAATTTTCACCTTTTGTGTTTGATGTAGGTGTAAATTTTCACATGACGAGAGAGGGTTGGTGCCTTGGTGGTGGATGCATGGGCTTGATGGATACTACAAATTGATGCATCGCTATCAAGAAAGTTTGGTGGGAAGATCACCATGTTTTAGAGACTTAGAGAATAGTGTATTTGGTTTGGTAACTATCTCTAAACTCCTATTTAAGTTTACATGCTTTTACTTAGATAATATTTTTAGCATGTTCTCGGCTTTATGCTTCATGTGGTAAATACTTGTTTAGATGTAGTTTTTGTCAAAACTAGTGTATATACTTGTACAAGTAGTGAGCAACATTTTATTCCTATATGTTTGTATTCCATTGCTCATTTGTACTTATTACATTTACATGTATAACCTAGTTTTGATGATTTCTCATTTACACTTATATTGCCTGTCCTTGTGCATGTTTTGCTTCATGTATATGTAATTTTTGTTCAAAACTAATAAATATACATGTATACTCTTGAGTCACTTGCCTTCATGCAAATACTATTATGGACTCTTTTTATGTTTGGGATATGTATGCATATTTTTAGTTTTGATAAAATCTTACACATACCTTAAAGTTTGTTTTTAAATGAAAATAAATTTTTGTAATTTTCATATGTTTTGAAGTTTTTGAGCCTTATTGATCATTTTCATGAAAATGCTAATTACATGATTCTTGTGCACTCACACTTCATTTGTTTACTCATGACATTGTTTTCATGAGAATTTTTGAGCTTTATAGATTTTGAGTGTCGACTTTTGTGTATTTAGTATGACTCATAAGATACATATGATTTGTTT